>OZ034803.1:63093760-63649287 GCA_964028335.1 Altica lythri | reverse complement strand
TTTAACACAAAAAACGCAGTAATAGATGCAGGTACGGATCTTGCATTGTTATTTAATGAAAAAATTGTTGATAAAGTAATGAGTAAAGTATCGGAATTTCAACTTAAAGAGTCTGGATGGGCTTTAAACAAAATTATTTCACTGGAAATTAACATCAACAAATATGAGATAGGTAACGGTGCTTCATCATACATTAAGCTACCTGATCCTATACAAAAAAAGAAAGCATGTATTAATATTAAAAATTTAGATGAAGCATGTTTTTACTGGTCGGTAACAGCATCATTGTATCCAGTTAATAAACATGTAGATTTGGTAAAATCGTATCCTCACTATGCAGCAGTTTTAAAAACACAAGGTTTGGACATGCCAATGCCCCTAAATACTATTTCAAAATTTGAAAAATTAAATAATATTTCAATTAATGTGTACGCTTTAGAATTAAATGCCGCGAAAGATAAACCGGTTTACACAATTTATCCTGCCCGACTAACAAAAGAAAAATTAAATAAACATGTAAATTTATTGCTTATTCAGGACAAATACTTTCCAAAATTAAATGATTATGAAGCTCCATCAATGGATACGGAAAATGAAGATATCAAATATCACTATTGTTTAATCAAAGATTTATCTCGACTAATATCAAGTCAAGTTAGTAAACATGATGGAAAAAAATATATTTGTGATCGATGTTTAAATTACTTTAGTAGTCAGGAAAAATTAAGCAATCATGGTGAATACTGCAAAGATCTGAACAATTGCAAAATATCGTACCCACCATTTGATCATGTAGAGTTTAAAAACCACGTATACAAGCAGACTACACCTTTTGTCATTTATGCAGACTTTGAGTCAGTGCTACGTCCTCATAACAAGAACTTGGGAAAACATACACGAAAGTTTCAGAAACATGAGGCGTATAGTGCAGGATATTATCTAAATTGCTCCTATGATAGTTCGCTATCATTTTATTCTGATTATTGTGGAGAAGACTGCATGGATTGGTTCGCTGCTGAAATGACAAGGATGGCTAAATTTATTGAAGACAAAATTAAACATATTGAACCAATGATTGTCAAGCCTAATTTACTTACTGCAACAACATGTCATATATGCGAGCACCCCTTCAAAGAGAAGGATACTATCGTACGAGACCATTGTCATTTCTCTGGAGATTTTAGAGGGTTTGCGCATGAGCATTGCAACTTAAATTTTAGAAAACAGTTTGTTGTACCTGTAGTCTTTCATAACTTGTCGGGATACGACTTACATTTTTTAATTAGAGATTTATCCAAAAAAGGTAGTATAAGCTTGCTCCCTATAAACAAAGAAAAATACATTTCATGTACATTAAGTAATGACGAGAGCGAAGTAAAGTTTAGATTCATAGACTCGCTGCGATTTTTAGATTTCTCCTTAGATAAACTGTCTGCTTTACTAGAACCATCAGATCTACATTATCTACGTTCACAATTTCCCAATTTAACATCTAAACAATTTGAACTATTAAGTAGAAAAGGGGTGTTTCCTTATGAATACATTGATTCAATGGAAAAATTAGACGATACGGAACTGCCATCCAAAGATAAATTTTATAGCACACTAACAGATGAAAATATTACTGACGATTTATACACGCATGCACAAAAGGTTTGGCAATCATTTGAAATAAAAAATTTAAAAGAATATAGCATGCTGTACATGAAAACAGATATCTTGCTTTTAGCATCTGTGTTTGAATGTTTTCGTGAAAAATGCCGAAAAACGTATGGTCTCGATCCTGCTTGGTATTATACGCTCCCCGGTTATACGTGGGATGCAATGTTAAAATATACCAAATCTAAATTGGATATACTCAAAGATATAGGCCAAATCATGTTTATAGAGAAAGGTATAAGAGGAGGAATCAGTCAATGCAGCAATAGATATGCTAAAGCAAACAACAGATACATGCAAAATTTTAATCGAAAAGAATCTGAAAAATATTTAATGTACTTGGATGTCAACAACTTGTATGGTTGGGCAATGAGTCAACCTCTTCCGTACGGAGGATTCCAATGGACTGATACAAACATCGATGTGACTCAAATACCAGACGATGCTGATGAGGGATATATCCTCGAAGTGGATATAGAATACCCTCAGCATTTACATGATATACACAACGATTTACCGTTTTGCCCAGAACATCGAAAACCCCAAGGATCAAAAATACAAAAACTAATGACCACTTTATATGACAAAGAAAAATACGTAATACATTATCGAAATTTAAAGCAGGCTTTAAAACATGGATTGAACGTGAAAAAGATTCACAGAGTGTTGAAATTTAAACAGTCTGCTTGGTTGCGGCCCTCTATTGAATTAAATACTAGACTAAGAACAGCTGCCAAAAATGATTTTGAAAAGAATTTATATAAATTAATGAACAATGCAGTCTTCGGAAAAACCATGGAGAATATAAGGAAACACCGAATTGTAAAACTCGTAAGATCTTGGGAGGGTCGATATGGAGCAAAGAACTTGATAAGCAGTCCTAGGTTTAGTTCGAGAAAAATCTTTGACGAAAACCTTGTAGCGATAGAGCTTCATAAAACCGAACTGGTATTTAATAAACCATTGTACATTGGCATGTCGATTCTTGATTTGTCAAAGACGTGTATGTATGACTTTTATTACAGTTTTCTACTTCCTACGATGGGTGTAGACAACTGTAAACTTTTATACACCGATACCGACGCGTTTCTTCTAGAACTGCAATGCAATGATGTTTATACTGAATTAATTAAAGCCTATCCAGAAAAATTTGACACCTCAGACTATGAACCAAACAATGCGTACGGTATTTCACTCTTAAATAAAAAAGTCATAGGATTAATGAAAGATGAATGCAACGGCAAACTTTTAACAGAATTTGTGGGGTTGCGTTCAAAAATGTACTCGTATTTAACAGAGGGTGATAAATGCGTTAAAAAATCAAAAGGGGTTAAAAAGAATGTCGTTGAAAAGAAAATTACTTTTGATGATTACCTTTCTTGTCTGAGAGATAGTAAATTGAAAACAGTTAACCAATGCACGTTCCGTTCCTACAATCACAATGTGTTTACAATCGAACAAACCAAAATCGGTCTAAGTCCACACGATGATAAACGCTTTTTATGCAATGGATCTTTTGACACTTTAGCATGGGGCCATCGCGATATAATGCTCGATTAATGCTACTTATAATTGGGAAAATAAAAAATAGTTGTAAATTAATTAGTTTTTAGTTTTCTATTGTTTATTGTATAGCTAACATTAAATAACAGTTGTAAAGTAATTAGGTTAGTTTTTAGTTTTCTATTGTTTATTGTATATCGAAAATTTTTTATGTTTACAATAAATTTTTAATCTGAATCTATGGTGTATTATTTTCTTTTAAATATGTTCCGTTGAAACAAACACAATAACGTTCAAATTCGTCGTTTAGACGTCTATTTTTTGACACTTTGACGTTCATGAATTTTATAACGAAAAAAACGATGAAAAGTGTCACTTTTTGTCACTTTGAAATGATGTTTTTCCATAAGAAATACCTGTAAATCGAAAATTTTTTCTTATCAGTTTTTTAAAACGTTGAAACGACAAATTTTAACGCTATCTTGACGTTTGGACGTTTTAAAAAACTGATAAGAAAAAATTTTCGATTTACAGGTATTTCTTATGGAAAAACATCATTTCAAAGTGACAAAAAGTGACACTTTTCATCGTTTTTTTCGTTATAAAATTCATGAACGTCAAAGTGTCAAAAAATAGACGTCTAAACGACGAATTTGAACGTTATTGTGGTCGTTTCAACGGAACATATTTAAAAGAAAATAATACACCATAGATTCAGATTAAAAATTTATTGTAAACATAAAAAATTTTCGATATACAATAAACAATAGAAAACTAAAAACTAACCTAATTACTTTACAACTGTTATTTAATGTTAGCTATACAATAAATAATAGAAAACTAAAAACTAATTAATTTACAACTATTTTTTATTTTCCCAATTATAAGTAGCATTAATCGAGCATTATATCGCGATGGCCCCATGCTAAAGTGTCAAAAGATCCATTGCATAAAAAGCGTTTATCATCGTGTGGACTTAGACCGATTTTGGTTTGTTCGATTGTAAACACATTGTGATTGTAGGAACGGAACGTGCATTGGTTAACTGTTTTCAATTTACTATCTCTCAGACAAGAAAGGTAATCATCAAAAGTAATTTTCTTTTCAACGACATTCTTTTTAACCCCTTTTGATTTTTTAACGCATTTATCACCCTCTGTTAAATACGAGTACATTTTTGAACGCAACCCCACAAATTCTGTTAAAAGTTTGCCGTTGCATTCATCTTTCATTAATCCTATGACTTTTTTATTTAAGAGTGAAATACCGTACGCATTGTTTGGTTCATAGTCTGAGGTGTCAAATTTTTCTGGATAGGCTTTAATTAATTCAGTATAAACATCATTGCATTGCAGTTCTAGAAGAAACGCGTCGGTATCGGTGTATAAAAGTTTACAGTTGTCTACACCCATCGTAGGAAGTAGAAAACTGTAATAAAAGTCATACATACACGTCTTTGACAAATCAAGAATCGACATGCCAATGTACAATGGTTTATTAAATACCAGTTCGGTTTTATGAAGCTCTATCGCTACAAGGTTTTCGTCAAAGATTTTTCTCGAACTAAACCTAGGACTGCTTATCAAGTTCTTTGCTCCATATCGACCCTCCCAAGATCTTACGAGTTTTACAATTCGGTGTTTCCTTATATTCTCCATGGTTTTTCCGAAGACTGCATTGTTCATTAATTTATATAAATTCTTTTCAAAATCATTTTTGGCAGCTGTTCTTAGTCTAGTATTTAATTCAATAGAGGGCCGCAACCAAGCAGACTGTTTAAATTTCAACACTCTGTGAATCTTTTTCACGTTCAATCCATGTTTTAAAGCCTGCTTTAAATTTCGATAATGTATTACGTATTTTTCTTTGTCATATAAAGTGGTCATTAGTTTTTGTATTTTTGATCCTTGGGGTTTTCGATGTTCTGGGCAAAACGGTAAATCGTTGTGTATATCATGTAAATGCTGAGGGTATTCTATATCCACTTCGAGGATATATCCCTCATCAGCATCGTCTGGTATTTGAGTCACATCGATGTTTGTATCAGTCCATTGGAATCCTCCGTACGGAAGAGGTTGACTCATTGCCCAACCATACAAGTTGTTGACATCCAAGTACATTAAATATTTTTCAGATTCTTTTCGATTAAAATTTTGCATGTATCTGTTGTTTGCTTTAGCATATCTATTGCTGCATTGACTGATTCCTCCTCTTATACCTTTCTCTATAAACATGATTTGGCCTATATCTTTGAGTATATCCAATTTAGATTTGGTATATTTTAACATTGCATCCCACGTATAACCGGGGAGCGTATAATACCAAGCAGGATCGAGACCATACGTTTTTCGGCATTTTTCACGAAAACATTCAAACACAGATGCTAAAAGCAAGATATCTGTTTTCATGTACAGCATGCTATATTCTTTTAAATTTTTTATTTCAAATGATTGCCAAACCTTTTGTGCATGCGTGTATAAATCGTCAGTAATATTTTCATCTGTTAGTGTGCTATAAAATTTATCTTTGGATGGCAGTTCCGTATCGTCTAATTTTTCCATTGAATCAATGTATTCATAAGGAAACACCCCTTTTCTACTTAATAGTTCAAATTGTTTAGATGTTAAATTGGGAAATTGTGAACGTAGATAATGTAGATCTGATGGTTCTAGTAAAGCAGACAGTTTATCTAAGGAGGAATCTAAAAATCGCAGCGAGTCTATGAATCTAAACTTTACTTCGCTCTCGTCATTACTTAATGTACATGAAATGTATTTTTCTTTGTTTATAGGGAGCAAGCTTATACTACCTTTTTTGGATAAATCTCTAATTAAAAAATGTAAGTCGTATCCCGACAAGTTATGAAAGACTACAGGTACAACAAACTGTTTTCTAAAATTTAAGTTGCAATGCTCATGCGCAAACCCTCTAAAATCTCCAGAGAAATGACAATGGTCTCGTACGATAGTATCCTTCTCTTTGAAGGGGTGCTCGCATATATGACATGTTGTTGCAGTAAGTAAATTAGGCTTGACAATCATTGGTTCAATATGTTTAATTTTGTCTTCAATAAATTTAGCCATCCTTGTCATTTCAGCAGCGAACCAATCCATGCAGTCTTCTCCACAATATTCAGAATAAAATGATAGCGAACTATCATAGGAGCAATTTAGATAATATCCTGCACTATACGCCTCATGTTTCTGAAACTTTCGTGTATGTTTTCCCAAGTTCTTGTTATGAGGACGTAGCACTGACTCAAAGTCGGCATAAATGACAAAAGGTGTAGTCTGCTTGTATACGTGGTTTTTAAACTCTACATGATCAAATGGTGGGTACGATATTTTGCAATTGTTCAGATCTTTGCAGTATTCACCATGATTGCTTAATTTTTCCTGACTACTAAAGTAATTTAAACATCGATCACAAATATATTTTTTTCCATCATGTTTACTAACTTGACTTGATATTAGTCGAGATAAATCTTTGATTAAACAATAGTAATATTTGATATCTTCATTTTCCGTATCCATTGATGGAGCTTCATAATCATTTAATTTTGGAAAGTATTTGTCCTGAATAAGCAATAAATTTACATGTTTATTTAATTTTTCTTTTGTTAGTCGGGCAGGATAAATTGTGTAAACCGGTTTATCTTTCGCGGCATTTAATTCTAAAGCGTACACATTAATTGAAATATTATTTAATTTTTCAAATTTTGAAATAGTATTTAGGGGCATTGGCATGTCCAAACCTTGTGTTTTTAAAACTGCTGCATAGTGAGGATACGATTTTACCAAATCTACATGTTTATTAACTGGATACAATGATGCTGTTACCGACCAGTAAAAACATGCTTCATCTAAATTTTTAATATTAATACATGCTTTCTTTTTTTGTATAGGATCAGGTAGCTTAATGTATGATGAAGCACCGTTACCTATCTCATATTTGTTGATGTTAATTTCCAGTGAAATAATTTTGTTTAAAGCCCATCCAGACTCTTTAAGTTGAAATTCCGATACTTTACTCATTACTTTATCAACAATTTTTTCATTAAATAACAATGCAAGATCCGTACCTGCATCTATTACTGCGTTTTTTGTGTTAAAATATTTAAACTCCAAAATGTCTTCGATTTCCTTAGATTTCTTAATAAATTCCCCGCAAAATGTTGTATTTACCTTAATCATATTAAATTTTTTCAAACTGTTAGCTATTCTACTCTTAACTAGCTTAAACGCATCACCAAAAAAGCTATTAAGGTCTTTATGTTTTAAATTAACGATAACAGCAGTCCTAATTCTTGAATGAAAAGCAGATTCTAAATCGACCCATTTTACCCCTAATTTTTCAGTTAACCCCGATTCCTGTTTAGATAAATGAACAATTTTTTCTTTAATTGATTTTAAATGTCCCAAATTTTTTTGTAAATTTCTACGTGTCCCAATATCCAAATTTCCCCTCCGAATATCTGTATTAAGACTGCTGATATGTCGTTTAATTTTTTTTATTAATTTGTTAGCTTCTCTGTGTGAAAAGTTGGTGATTAACGCTTTATATGCTTGATAAATATTGTCAACAATAGCATTAGACCTATCGTTATTCATAATTGCAAATAAAAATTCTTATCTTTGTGGGTATGTAACAGAAGATCTCTTGCACTTGAAACTGAACTGGATGTAACAGAAGATCTCTTGCACTTGAAACTGAACTGGATGTCAAGAGAGCTCTTGCACTTGAACCAATTGTTTTCCACAAAAAATTTGCTCTGAATCGGTTTACTCAACTCACAATAAAATTCACCTAAAAATTAAATAAACTTAACTGAAGAAAAATGAAATTACATAATCTCAAAAATAAAATTAATAAAATTAATACAAATAAATCAACTCAAAAATAAACTTAACTGAAGAAAAATAAAATTAAATCAACTCAAAAATAAAATTACATAAACAAATAATTAAATAAACTCAAAAATAAAATTAAATAAAATAAAAATTCTTACCTTTATGAATATGTAACAGAAGATCTCTTGCACTGAACTGGATGTCAAGAGAGCTCTTGCACTTGCAACTGAACTGGATGTCAAGAGAGCTCTTGCACTTGAACCAATTGTTTTCCACCAAAAATTTGCTCTAAATCGGTTTAATCAACTCACAATAAAATTCACCTAAAAATTAAATAAACTTAACTGAAGAAAAATGAAATTACATAATCTCAAAAATAAAATTAATAAAATTAAATCAACTCAAAAATAAAATTAATACAAATAAATCATAAAAAATAAAATTAAATCAAATCAAAAATAAAATTAATACAAATAAATCATAAAAAATAAACTTAAAAATTAATAAAATTAAATCAACTCAAAAATAAAATTAATACAAATAAATCATGAAAAATAAAATTAAATCAAGTCAAAAATAAAATTAATACAAATAAATCATAAAAAATAAACTTAACTGAAGAAAAATAAAATTAAATCAACTCAAAAATAAAATTACATAAACAAATAATTAAATAAACTTAACTGAAGAAAAATGAAATTACATAATCTCAAAAATAAAATTTATAAAATTAAATCAACTCAAAACTAAAATTAATACAAATAAATCATGAAAAATAAACTTAACTGAAGAAAAATAAAATTAAATCAACTCAAAAATAAAATTACATAAGCAAATAATTAAATAAACTCAAAAATAAAATTAAATAAAATAAAAATTCTTACCTTTCTGAGTATGTAACAGAAGAGCTCTTGCACTGAACTGGATGTCAAGAGAGCTCTTGCACTTGCAACTGAACTGGATGTCAAGAGAGCACAACAATAATGAAGAAATAACCTCCAGACCACTCTTTAAATATGTACGACTTAGCCGAAACACATAGGCGTCGATAAAAATTAAAACCTAATTGCCGCGTTTACAATATATTCTCTATGTTGTTTTTTATATTTACTAATCATATTATGTGACGCTACTGTCTAAAAATTCCTTTATGCATCGGGATGACTCATAGCTTCCTGATAAATAACTGCATTAATTAGGTCATCATTTTTATGTATATGATATAAAACTGCTTAGTTGCATTTCTTATCTTTTATTGTTTATTCATTAATATGATGTCATTTCATAATCACTGCAGGTGGAGCATAATTCAGCGATTAAGCAGAAATGTGAAACCTATAAAATGATAAGGACATTTTCTAAGAATAATAATATAATTGTTTCACATTGCGGTCCAACTCTAGCGCCAAGGTCACGCGCTTTTAAAATTTAATTTAAAAAATATTTTCTTTATTGCGATAAGACTTGTTTATTATTATTATTGGTGTAGAGGCTAACGTATTTGTTTATCATACGGGGGACCCGGGTTCAATTCTGTAAAGAATTTTTTTAAATTTAATTGTATTTAACGCAAAAGTTGGTAGCACTGTAAAGTTGGTATCGACAAGAAGATTTGAACACTTCATCTTACCCTATACAGCAACCCCTTTACAATGATATGTCACACGTCGAAATCCGTTGGGCCGTTTACAAGATACACCATTAATGCCCTTTTGGCACTATCAATAAGGTCTTTTTGACGCTTAATCTTACCCTATACAGCAACCCCTTTACAATGATGTCACGTGACGAAATCCGTACTCTGTTATCTTTATTGCGATAAGACTTGTTTATTATTATTATTTTTGTTAGGTACGGCACTGCTAAATATCTAAAAAATCAACATTACGCCTCTGCTAACTTACCAACAACCGTATATGACGTAGACAGAGCTATTTATCTAACACATTTCAACTTTATTTTTCAAGTCAGATGATAGCCGTGTTGGTTAAGGCGTCAACATTCTACACATGAGTTTGTGGGTTCGAATACCACAACAGACATCACACAGAATTTTTTTTCTACACTTATTCTCATACAAAATTATTCTAAGTTCTATTTGGGCACTGGGGTTGATAATGAGGGGTGGTAGGGTGAGTTAGGGTGAGTTGAGATAATGTGAGGCATGTAAAGTTGGTACGATTACAGTGAAGCGCGAAAAATTCAAAAATATACGAAAAGAAGAATTGGCTGTTTGTGCCAAACGTCAGAGGCCACTTGAAAAAGAAGAATTGGCTGTTTGCACCAAATGTCAGAGGCCACTCGAAAAAGAAGAATTGGCTGCATGTGTCAAACGTAAAAGGCCACTCGAAAAAGAAGACTTGGCTGCATGTGTCAACTGTCAGAGGCCATTTGAAAAAAGAAGAATTGGCCTTTGACATTTAGCGCAAACAGCCAAATCAAAAAAAAGTGAGGTTATGTTCAAAAAAATGGCTAGAACTGTCCTTGTTTAACTACTCCTGTTATTTATCATAATTATACATTTTATTAATTAATAAACTATAACAGTTTGAAAAGTGTTCTGTGGATTCCTTTGGAGCCCCCTTGGTTAACAGGTTGTCACAGCTGCATACCTAGAACTGAAAGTGGTTTTATGAGCAAAACTCAGTATGTATATTTTTCAAGTAAATAAAAAAAGTTCTTGGTCTTATGAAAGATGAATGCAATGGTAAACTATTAAAAGAATTTGTGGGACTTCGATCTAAATTATAAAGCACAAAAAGTTGTATATATAAAGTTAAGGACAACGTTTACCGTGCAAGTCACATAAGCGTAATGTTTAATTAAATAATATATAAAAATTGTAAAAAAGTATGATTTAATATAAAAAATCTAAATCAAATAACTAAAAGATACAATTGCAATATTTAGATAAACCTTTGATTTATGTTGAAAAGGAATTTGCGTTCTCATCAACTTTGTGGATATATAATTATATATACCGGCGGTATCGAAAGTAAGTGTCTCTTTTAGATTATTGTTATAATTTTATCTTATTAGTCTGGATGGTGCAATACTTTTTTAAAATTACGCAATATTACGTAATTAAGAATAAGAGATGCTGAACAGATCACTTTTTTTAGGTTTTCGAAAAGGTCACGTGACATGTAAAATTACGGTGAAAATTGAGAGAAATTATTGATTTAAAACTATTTATCAGTCGTTTGATTATTTACCAATTTAAGGTTACCTAATTTATTTTCTAGTTTTTAAATATAAATTACCTTAGAATGAAATAATAAACTTTTTATAACTTCATAGCCCTATAGCCCTAATAATGACTCACCAAGTTCGCTTGAAATTCTTAAAACGAAGTATGTTCCGGTAGTTGCATTAATTCAAAGAAATGTTTTATTTCCATAATGATTTAAAATAAAGCAAAAATTCTATGATTACCTTAAGAAACTATAAGTCTTGTAACCTTTACAAATAATATTAAAAAAGCTTATTGCAGAAAATCGTTCAGTAAACGTTAAGAATTAAGTTGTAACCAAATCGTTATCAGAAGGTATATTTTCAAAGTTTGTACGTTATCACCAGACAATAGAGGCAAAAAACATATAAACCGCATTCAGCGATAAGTGTTTAAAACATTGTAGGCCATGCGTATTTCATCATTTTCGCTTTGATTAATTTTTAGTATTAGAATTGTTTATTCTGACAAAGAATTCTGTGACTATCAAATTAAAAGTGTTTTAAAAAAATTGTTTTACCTTTACTCTTTACTTTTATAATAAATTGATTTTTTTCTAGATTTTTTAAATATAAATACCTGTAAAAGAAACTTCTTATTATTCTGGATGATGCAATACTTTTTAAAATTACGCAATATTACATGTCAACAGTTTAAAATACTCTTATAAGATAAATACTTGGTGGTTTTCGGTAATGGAACTCCCTCCCTCCACCACAATTTTAGTATATCTATTCGCGTGTTAGTCGACAGGTGCAGAGACAAGTCTGAACAAGTCGAACCGATGGGTTGGAATAGAAAATATTAATGCGGTATATTAAACTTAAAAAATAGCAAATTTTGGGGATTTTGTTAGTAAAAATGTTGTTTTATACTGACAAAAATGCATTGTTTTTACTTAAAATACGTCAGTCTAAAAACGATCATTTTTTAAACGTTTTTAACACTTTAACGCACTTAACGTTTTAAAAAAATTTCGGTAGTTGTCTGTAGACAATACATTTGGTTCAATTACCTATTATATTGCTGACTGCAATAATCTTTGTAAAAGTATAATAAGTGTTTTTATCAAAAGACTTTGATTTAAACCTTTGTTTATACCTTTATACCTTTGTTATTTACGTTTCAGGTAACCTCTATTATTCTTTTTTTTTTTGCTACCCTAGCGTTCTGTGCTACACACTGCTACGCTCTGCTACGCCCTGCTACTCTCTGCTTTGATGCTCTGCTACGCTCTGCTATGCTCTGCTATGATGCTCTGCTACGCTCCGCTATGCTCTGCTATGATGCTCTGCTACGCTCTGCAGTCTTATCGCAATAAAGATAACAGACTTAGAAATATTTTGTAATTACATGTTAAAAGCGCGTGACCTTGGCGCAATAGTTGGATCGCGATTTAAAACAATTATATTATTATTCTTAGAAAATGTCCTTATCATTTTATAGGTTTCACATTTCTGCTTAATCGCTGAATTATGCTCCACCTGCAGGTTCGTACGTGATTAGAAAATGACATCATATTAATGAATAAACAATAAACGATAAGAAAAGCAAGTAAGCGGTTTTATATAATATAAATAAAAATGATGACCTAATTAATGCAGTTATTTATCAGGAAGCTATGAGTCATCCCGATGCATAAAGGTTTGGAATTTTTAGACAGTAGCGTCACATAATATAATTAGTAAATATAATAAACAACATAGAGAATATATTGTAAAAGCGACAATTAGGTTTTAATTTTTATCGACGTCTATGTGTTCTGATTAAGAGACACATATTTAAAGAGCGCTCTAGATTTAACTTGCTTATTATTGTTTTGACTTTCTATACATCCAGTTCTGAGTTTAGTTTCAAGTGCAAAAGTTTGTTTTTTGTTACATACCCATAAAGGTAAGAATTTTTATTTTATTTCAAAATTTTAATTTAATTTAATTTTTATTGCTTCTTAAATTATTTTAATTTTTGAGTTGATTTAATTTTATTTTTCTTGAGTTAAGTTTATTTGTCATAATTTAATTTTTCGTAATGATTTAATTTTATTTGAAGTTGGATTTAACTAGAATAAATTTAAAAGAGAACTATTTCAACACTGAAGTCCACTTGCCAGAAGAAGTGTCTGCCGGAACTTATTAAATCAAAATATAAAGGGATAAAGCAAAATTGGGGAAAGCTAATCACTCCGATACATTTGAAATAGTTTAGGAATATAACTTCTTCTTCTTCGAGATTGTTTTCCTTTCTTTACAACCACACAAAGGTAAGAATTATTTGTTTAGGTAATTTTATTTTTAAGTTGATTTAATTTTATTTTTCTTTAGTTATGTTTATTTTGAGTTGATTTAATTTTTTGTAATGATTTAATTTTATTTTTAAGTTTATTTAATTATTTGTTTAGCTAATTTTTTTTGAGTTGATTTAATTTTATTTTTCTTTAGTTATGTTTATTTTGAGTTGATTTAATTTTTTATAATGATTTAATTTTACTTTTAAGTTGATTTAATTTTTTATTTTTAGATGAATTTAACTAAAATTAATTCGTTATGTCTTGCAGAAAAAAATAACGAGAAGACTATTATTAAAATAGGAGAACTTCCAGTGGATGTTCCACAAAAATTATTGAACGCTAAACTGGTCCAGAGAAAATTTGGCGAAACAATTTTGGTTGAGCTAGAAAACGGGCTCTGCTTTTTGCCAAAGAGAACCATTGAAACACTAAAGCCTCACTTGGCAGAATTATCTGGCGGACATTATTGTATCAAATATAAAGGGAAAAAACAAATTGGTCAAGCTAATCCTACCGATACATTTGAAATAGTTAAGGAATAATTTTTGTAAGTTTTTTATTTCCCAATTATGAATAACATTGTTGATAGGTCTAATGCTATTGTAAAAGAATTATCTAAATCATATAAAGCGTTAATCAACAATTTTTCGCATAGGGAAGCAAACAAATTAATCAACCAAATTAAAAGGCATGTTATCAGTTTTCATAAAGATATTCGGAGGGGAAATTTAGATATTGGGACTTTAAGAAATTTACAAACAAATTTGGGGCATTTTAAATCGATAAAAGAAAAAATTTTTAATTTGTCTAAGCAGGGATCGGGGTTAACTGAAAAATCAGGGGTAAAATGGGTCGATCTAGAATCTGGTTTTCATTCAAGAATTAGGACTGCTGTTGTCGTTAAATTAAGCTGTTGTCGTTAAATTAAAACATAAAGACCTTAATAGTTTTTTTGGTGATGCGTTTAAGCTAGTTAAGAGTAGAATAGCTAACAGTTTGAAAAAATTTAATATGATTAAAGTAAATACAACATTTTGCTGGGAATTTATTAAGAAATCTAAGGAAATCAAAGACATTTTAGAGTTTAAATATTTTAACACAAAAAACGCAGTAATAGATGCAGGTACGGATCTTGCATTGTGGTTCAACGAAAATATTGTTAATAAAGTAATGAGTAAATTATCGGAATTTCAACTTAAAGATTCTGGATGGGCTTTAGACAAAATTATTTCACTGGAAATTAACATCAATAAATATAAAATAGGTAACGGTGCTTCATCATACATTAAGCTACCAGATCCTATACAAAAAAAGAAAGCATGTATTAATATTAAAAATTTAGATGAAGCATTACTTTTACTGGTCGGTAACAGCATCATTGCATCCAGTTAATAAACACGTAGATCGTGTCTTATCGTATCCTCATTATACAACTGTATTGAAAACCGAAGGTTTGGACATGCCGATGTCACTAAACAATATGTCCAAATTTGAAAAATTAAATAACATATCAGTTAATGTTTATGCACTCAAGTTAAATGCCTCAAAAGATAAATCATTTTACACAATTTATCCTGCCCGACTAACAAAAGAAAAATTAAATAAACATGCAAATTTATTGCTTATTCAGGACAAATACTTTCCAAAATTAAACGATTATGAAGCTCCATCAATGGATACGGAAAATGAAGAAATCAAATATCACTATTGTTTAATCAAAGATTTATCTCGATTAATATCAAGTCAAGTTAACAAACATAATGGGCAAAAATATATTTGTGATCGATGTTTAAATTACTTTAGTAGTCAGGAAAAATTAAGCAAACATGAAGATTACTGCAAAGACATGAACAATTGCAAAATATCGTACCCACCATTTGATCATGTAGAGTTTAAAAACCACGTATACAAGCAGACTACACCTTTTGTCAATTATGCATACTTTGAGTCAGTGCTACGTCCTCATAACAAGAACTTGGGAAAACATACACGAAAAATTTCAGAAACACGAGGCGTATAGTGCAGGATATTATCTAAATTGCTCCTATGATAGTTCGCTATCATTGTATAATGAATATATTGGAGAAGACTCCATGGATTGGTTCGCTGCTGAAATGACAAGGATGGCTAAATTTATCGAAGACAAAATTAAACATATCGAACCAATGATTGTCAAGCCTAGTTTACTTAATGCAACAACATGTCATATATGCGAGCACCCCTTCAAAGAGAAAGATACTATCGTTTTAGACCACGACCACTTTACGGGAAAATTTCGAGGGTTTTCACACCAAAGCTGCAACTTAAATTTTAGAAAACAGTTTGTTGTACCTGTAGTCTTTTATAACCTTTCGGGATACGACTTACATTTTTTAATTAGAGATTTATCCAAAAAAGGTAGTATAAGCTTGCTTCCTATTACACTAAGTAATGACGAGAGCGAAGTAAAGTTTGGATTCATAGACTCGCTGTGATTTTTAGATTGCTCCTTAGATAAACTGTCTGCTTTGCTAGAACCATCAGATCTACATTATTTACGTTCACAATTTCCCAATTTAACATCTGAACAATTTGAACTATTAAGTAGAAAGTGTTTCCTTATGAATACATTGATTCAATGGAAAAATTAAAGCAAACGGAACTGCCATCCAAAGATAAATTTTAAAGCACACTGACAGATGAAAATATTACTGACGATTTATACTCGCATGCACAAAAGGTTTGGCAATCATTTGAAATAAAAAATTTAAATGAATATAGCATGCTGTACATGAAAACAGATATCTTGCTTTTAGCATCTGTGTTTGAATGTTTTCGTGAAAAATGCCGAAAAACTTATGGTCTTGATCCTGCTTGGTATTATACGCTCCCCGGTTATACGTGGGATGCAATGTTAAAATATACCAAATCTAAATTGGAAATACTCAAAGATATAGACCAAATCATGTTTATAGAGAAAGGTATAAGAGGAGAAGTTAGTCAATGCAGCAATAGATATGCTAAAGCAAACAACAGATACATGCAAAATTTTAATCCAGCAGAATCTGAAAAATATTTAATGTATCTCGATGTCAACAACTTGTATGGTTGGGCAATGAGTCAACCTCTTCCGTACGGAGGATTCCAATGGACTGATACAAACATCGATGTGACTCAAATACCAGACGATGCTGATGAGGGATATATCCTCGAAGTGGATATAGAATACCCTCAGCATTTACATGATATACACAACGATTTACCGTTTTGCTCAGAACATCGAAAACCCCAAGGATCAAAAATACAAAAACTAATGACCACTTTATATGACAAAGAAAAATACGTAATACATTATCGAAATTTAAAGCAGGCTATAAAACATGGATTGAACGTGAAAAAGATTCACAGAGTGTTGAAATTTAAACAAAGCCCATGGTTAAAAAAATATATCGACTTAAATACAACTCTTCGAACGGCTGCTAAAAACGATTTTGAGAAGAATTTATTCAAATTAATGAACAATGCAGTCTTGGGAGGGTCGATATGGAGCAAAGAACTTGATTAGCAGTCCTAGGTTTAGTTCGAGCAAAATCTTTAAAGAAAACCTTTTAGCGATAGAGCTTCATAATACCGAACTTGTATTTAATAAACCATTGTACATTGGCATGTCGATTCTCGATATTTCAAAAACTTGTATGTACGAATTTTATTACAGTTTTCTACTGCCTACGATGGGTGTAGACAACTGTAAACTTTTATACACCGATACCGACGCGTTTCTTCTTGAGCTGCGATACAATGATGTTTATACCGAATTAATTAAAGCCCATCCCGAAAAATTTGTCACCTCAGACTATAAAACAAACAATGCGTACGGTATTTTACTCTTAAATAAAAAAGTCATTGGATTAATGAAAGATGAATGCAACGGCAAACTTTTAACTGAATTTGTGGGGTTGCGTTCAAAAATGTACGTATTTAACAGAGGGTGATAAATGCGTTAAAAAATCAAAAGGGGTTAAAAAGAATGTCGTTGCAAAGAAAATTACTTTTGATGATTATATTTCATGTCTGAGAGATTTTAAAATGAAAACAGTTAACCAATGCACGTTCCGTTTCTACAATCACAATGTTTTTACAATCGAACAAACCAAAATCGGTCTAAGTCCACACGATGATAAACGCTTTTTATGCAATGGATCATTTGACACTTTAGCATGGGGTCATTGTGATATAATGCTCAACTAATGTTAATTATAATTGGAAAATAAAAATAAAAAAGTTGTAAATGGTTTAGAATAGTATATTATTTTGCTTTAACTTTGTAAATTAATTAGGTTAGTTTTTAGTTTTTTCTATTGTCTAGTATATGTCCAAAATTTTTTATGTATACAATAAATTTTTTAAATCTGAATCTATGGTGTATTATTTCTTTTAAATATGTTCCGTTGAAACGACCAAAAAACATTAAAATTTGTCGTTTAGACGTCCTTTTTTTGACACTTTAACGTTCATAAATTTAATAACGAGAAAACGTCAAAAACTGACGCTTTTTTGTCACTTTGAAATGATGTTTTTCCATAAGAAATACATGTAAATCGAAAATTTCTTCTTACCTATTTTTTAAAACGTTGAAACGGCAAATTATAACGCTGTTTTAACGTTTTGACGTTTTACATTTTGGTACTGTGACGTTCATGAATTTTGTAACGATAAAATAACATTTTTTGATGCTATTATTATCGATTTTGAAATAAAAGTCATAATTTTTTTATAAAAGTTTATTTCATATTTTCTAAATCTCTTATTACATTTTGTTTATAAAAGTAAATGTACTGACGCAAAGCATTGCTTAACAAAGGATCAGAACATATTTCACAAAATACATCTAATGCTTGAAAGCAGTTATCACAAAATTTTTTTTTACAATATCTATTACATTATTATAATAACAAATAAAGTTAATATTTTCTAGAAGTAAAATCTGATAAGCTACGATAAAATGATGTACTGTAACAAGTTCATCTACATCCTTTTTCGTTAGATGATATCTTACGCCATGTTTTTCAACTTCTATGAACTTGGTGTCATCGTATACCAACTGTCGTATTGTACAAAAATCTCCACAGGAAAATGTTAATGCTTGATCAAACTGGATCAAACTTATCTTATCTAAATAGTCAATAAGGTCAAGCCATTCCATTTTCCCAAACGACAATTTACTTGGCTTGCAGTATTCTGATAAAATAATAGCTGGAGAAAATGTTCTTGCAAGAGATAAACCAACTGTTATAACATACCCCTCAATTGTGAAAGATGATTGTAGCAGCAAATAATTTTCATGATTCAAGATTAATAGAGGTTACCTGAAACGTACATAACAAAGGTATAAAGGTATAAACAAAGGTTTAAATCAAAGTCTTTTGATAAAAACACTTATTATACTTTTACAAAGATTATTGCAGTCAGCAATTTAATAGGTAATTGAACCAAATGTATTGTCTACAGACAACTACCGAAATTTTTTTAAAACGTTAAGTGCGTTAAAGTGTTAAAAACGTTTAAATCGTTTTTAGACTGACGTATTTTAAGTAAAAACAATGCATTTTTGTCACTATAAAACAACATTTTTACTAAAAAAATCCCCAAAATTTGCTATTTTTTAAGTTTAATATACCGCATTAATATTTTCTATTCCAACCCATCGGTTCGACTTGTTCAGACTTGTCTCTGCACCTGTCGACTAACACGCGAATAGATATACTAAAATTGTGGTGGAGGGAGGGAGTTCCATTACCGAAAACCACCAAGTTTTTTATCTAATAAGAGTATTTTAAACTGTTGACATGTAATATTGCGTAATTTTAAAAAGTATTGCATCATCCAGAATAATAAGAAGTTTCTTTTACAGGTATTTATATTTAAAAAATCTAGAAAAAAATCAATTTATTATAAAAGTAAAGGTAAAACAATTTTTTTGAAACACTTTTAATTTGATAGTCACAGAATTCTTTGTCAGAATAAACAATTCTAATACTAAAAATAAATCAAAGCGAAAATTATTTTTTTAATAAAATATGAAATACGCATGGCCTACAATGTTTTAAACACTTATCGCTGAATGCGGTTTATATGTTTTTTGCCTCTATTGTCTGGTGATATAACGTACAGACTTTGAAAATATACCTTCTGATAACGATTTGGTTACAATTTAATTCTTAACGTTTACTGAACGATTTTCTGCAATAAGCTTTTTTAATATTATTTGTAAAGGTTACAAGACTTATAGTGTCTTAAGGTAATCATAGAATTTTTGCTTTATTTTAAATCATTATGGAAATAAAACATTTCTTTGAATTAATGCAACTACCGGAACATACTTCGTTTTAAGAATTTCAAGCGAACTTGATGAGTCATTATTGGGGCTATAGGGCTATGAAGTTATAAAAAGTTTATTATTTCATTCTAAGGTAATTTATATTTAAAAACTAGAAAATAAATTAGGTAACCTTAAATTGGTAAATAATCAAACGACTGATAAATATTTGGAATAATAGAAGTAATAAAAAACTTTATGTTTTTTACATATAACTTTCACTTTAATTAAAAAATTTTTAGAATGACATGTTTCGCTGAACTAGCATCATCAGATTGACATATAAAGTTACATTTTGTTTATGTAACTTTATATGTCAATCTGATGATGCTAGTTCAGCGAAACATGTCATTTTAAAATTTTTTTAATTAAAGTGAAAGTTATATGTAAAAAACATAAAGTTTTTTATTACTTCTATTATTCCAAATAAAAATGAACTTTCAAGTAGTAAGGGTCGGTACAATTAATTTGACTGATAAATAGTTTTAAATCAATAATTTCTCTCAATTTTCACCGTAATTTTACATGTCACGTGACCTTTTCGAAAACCTAAAAAAAGTGATCTGTTCAGCATCTCTTATTCTTAATTACGTAATATTGCGTAATTTTAAAAAAGTATTGCACCATCCAGACTAATAAGATAAAATTATGACAATAATCTAAAAGAGACACTTACTTTCGATACCGCCGGTATATATAATTATATATCCACAAAGTTGATGAGAACGCAAATTCCTTTTCAACATAAATCAAAGGCTTATCTAAATATTGCAATTGTATCTTTTAGTTATTTGATTTAGATTTTTGATATTAAATCATACTTTTTTACAATTTTTATATATTATTTAATTAAACATTACGCTTATGTGACTTGCACGGTAAACGTTGTCCTTAACTTTATATATACAACTTTTTGTGCTTTATAATTTAGATTGAAGTCCCACAAATTCTGTTAATAGTTTACCATTGCATTCATCTTTCATAAGACCAAGAACTTTTATTATTTACTTGAAAAATATACATACTGAGTTTTGCTCATAAAACCACTTTCAGTTCTAGGTATGCAGCTGTGACAACCTGTTAACCAAGGGGGCTCCAAAGGAATCCACAGAACACTTTTCAAACTGTTATAGTTTATTAATTAATAAAATGTATAATTATGATAAATAACAGGTAGACATTTTTGTCTTTTTTTATATTATTTTGGTAAATTTTGGATTTTGTTTCCTAAAACATTTCTTAATTAACTATTAAAAGCATACACTCTTTTAGGCATAATTTCTCAATAAGTTCTTATCTAGAACACGTCATCTTTTTTTATTTAGTTTTTAATTTTAATTCTTTTAAAATAATCTGTTACATAAATCAAAATAACTTATATTGTTCTTTCAAATTTTCTTTGTCACGTGACCTAATTAAAAGTATTGCATCGTCCATTACGAATATTATAAAAACTACAATGTTTTAAACAATTATCATCGAATGCTGTTTATATGTTTTTCGACTCTATTGCCTAGTGATATAACGAACAAACTTTGAAAATATAACTCTGATAACGATTTGGTTACACTTTAACTCTTAATGCTTACTGAACGATTTAATAAGCTTTTTAATTTTATTGTGAAAATTTTTAATTAAAAAACATTATATTGATGTAAAAAATGTACATTTTATTGTTGTCTTCACAATTTTTTAGTTTTATGATATAAAGTTTGGTGTCTAAAAATTTAAATTACTCGATTTTTTATTCAAGATTGATATATTTTTAACAGTTAATGCACCAAGGTCACGCGCTTTTAATATTTAATTACAAAATATTTCTAAGTCTGTTATCTTTATTGCGATACGACTTGTTTATTATTATTATTATTTTTGTTAGGTACGGCACTGCTAAATATCTAAAAAATCAACAGTACGCCTCTGCTAACTTACCAACAACCGTATATGACGTAGACGGAGCTGTTTCTCTAACACGTTTCAACTTTATTTTTCAAGTCAGTTGATAGCCGTGTTGGTTAAGGCGTCAACTTTATACACATGAGTTTGTGGGTTCGAATAACACAACAGCCATCACACAGTTCTATTTGGGCACTGGGGATGATGATGAGGGGTGGTAGGGTGACTAAAATCACATTGGGGTAGTCATGAGGGGTAGTCAAGGTATGGTGAAAGAAATTACAGGTAAATCAAAGGTGAGATATGGTGAGGCATGTAAAGTTGGTACGATTACAGTGAAGCGCGAAAAATTCAAAAATATACGAAAAGAAGAATAGGCTGCTTGTGCCAAACGTAAAAGGCCACTTGAAAAAAGAAGAATTGGCTGCTTGCACCAAATGTCAGAGGCCACTCGAAAAAGAAGAATTGGCTGCTTGCGTTAAACGTCAGAGGCCACTCGAAAAAAAAAAGAATTGGCTGTTTGTGCCAAACGTTAGAGGCCATTGGAAAAAGAAGAGTTGGCTGCTTGTGTTAAATGTCAAAGGCTACTTGAAAAAAGAAGAATTGGCTGTTTGCGTTAAACGTCAGAGGCCACTCGAAAAAAGAAGAATTGGCTGCTTGTGTCAAATGTCAAAGGCTACTTGAAAAAAGAAGAATTGGCTGTTTGCGTTAAACGTCAGAGGCCACTCGAAAAAAGAAGAATTGGCTGCTTGCGTTAAACGTCAGAGGCCACTCGAAAAAAGAAGAATTGGCTGCTTGTGTCAAATGTTAAAGGCTACTTGAAAAAAGAAGAATTGGCTGTTTGCGTTAAACGTCAGAGGCCACTTGAAAAAAGAAGAATTGGCTGCTTGTGTCAAATGTCAAAGGCTACTTGAAAAAAGAAGAATTGGCTGTTTGCGTTAAACGTCAGAGGCCACTCGAAAAAAGAAAAATTGGCTGCTTGCGTTAAACGTTAGAGGCCACTCGAAAAAAGAAGAATTGGCTACTTGCGTTAAACGTCAGAGGCCACTCGAAAAAAGTGAGGTTATGTTTTAAAAAATAGCTAGAACTGTGGCCGTTTACGAGATACAACGTTAATGCCCTTTTGGCAATATCAATACGGTCTTTTTGGCGCTTCATCTTACCCTATACAGCAACTTTTTTACAATAATACGTCACACGTCGAAATCCGTTCGGCCGTTTACGAGATACAACGTTAATGCCCTTTTGGCAATATCAATACGGTCTTTTTGGCGCTTCATCTTACCCTATACAGCAACCCCTTTAAAATGATACGTCATACGTCGAAATATGTTGGGCCGTTTATGAGATACAAAGTTAATGCCCTTTTGGCAATATCAATACGGGTTTTTTGGCGCTTCATCTTACCCTATACAGCAACCCCTTTACAATAATACGTCTCACGTCGAAATCCGTTCGGCCGTTTTAGAATTAACCGATTCAAAGGCCGTGGTCAGATCAATAAATGGTCAAGAACTCTCCTTGCTACACTACTACTTTTAAACAGGCCTATGTTGTAACGTTTACAACGTTATTTGTGGCCATGCCTATTGACTATTAAATTTTTATAATTTTCGGTTTATTGTGAGTCGTCGCGTATACTTTATCAGATTTGAGAAGGGGAATTTTTAGTTCGATCGAGAGAAGTGTCGCTATTTTGATTCTTTTCATTTTGTGCTTCTAAAGCAATCAGTTCTTCTCATTACATTCTCCCTTCCGGTGAGTAAATTTAATTTGTTATAATTTTAAGTAATAGTCAAAAATGGTGAATTTATTTTTGGTAGTTTTTTTTTAGATATTTTTACTAACATTTAAATATTTCGATTACAATCATTTGTTAAGAATCATTTTTTTATTGAATTAAAAATATATAAACACATCAAGTGATTAACTTTTTTCTCTCTCGAACTTTGGAGAAACCTTGGATGATTGTAATCAAAATTAAGGTCTATTGGGACGGAATTTTGACTGTTATTATTTTAATTCTTAGAGGCCGTTGCCAAATGGTGAAGGGTTCAAAGTGAGGGCTTTTTGAGCCGAATTTTCCAACTTGCCAGTAGTCACCAAAGTCAGATTGTTAATCACAACCAGAGTCATTCCTCTAATATTTTTCAATTGGGAGAAAACATCGTGCCATCGGCATCTTTAACTAGTGCTATCTACTACCGAGATTCCGTCCTCGACATCAATTCAGAAGAAAACAAAAGATAAGAAATTAGTTATTTACTTTTTACTAATATTTTAAAGTTTGAATAAACAATTTAACACTGATTCTCTTTTTTATTTGTATGTCTGTACTTGGCGCCCTTTTTTATTTGTTTGGGGGAAGTTAAAAAAGAAAGCCAGAAGGAAGCCACGAACCCTGGAGCTAGCCAAGGGTATTTTTACGCTACAATCTATAAAGTAAATTTCTCTGTACCAATCAAAAAAATAATTTTATAGGTTGACAGTCCTAAGCCTGGATAAAAAGTAAAAGGAAGTTTATTCTAACGATTTCTGTATTTTTTTTTATTACTACTTATTGTAGTTAAAAATATAACATTATAAGAATTTATATGCAAAACTAATCTTTCATCTTCTCCGCAAATGACCCCAAATTTGTCTTATTCGCAAATGCTCCGTCCGCAAGTGCACTGATATTTTTGCATTGATAGTTATTTTATACGCAAGAATTAAGGAATCAAGATGACATTTTATTTGAAAAAGTCATGCTAGTTATGGGGGTCGTAAAGTAATTTTACCATTTTCGTTTAATGAATATTCAATAAATACCTATGTATAAAAACTGATAACATAAAATGACTAGGTACTGTACAACATTACTTCATTTATTTCAAATAGTTACAATCCATGTTGGCCAAAAATAGTTAACAAAATTGATGTAGAGTAAACTGCTTATTTTGGACCTTATATTTTTATGTATCCAAGTTTAAATTAAAAGCATTCTTCATTAAAATATCGTATTCAATATACGTATCCATTTCAAAAGAGAGAATTGTTTTTATAAAATCGTTTTATGTTTTAAATGTTATGTAATTGCTTTGAAAAATAAAGGCTAATTAATTGTGTAGTTTTGACAAAATTTGTAATTATAAAACAAGAGTCTTCGACAAATTAAAATTAAAGTTTAAGAAATAAGCTGTTTGTTGTATGTTGTATCAAAGTGCAAAATGCATTATTAATTGAGAGTTTTCCACAATTAAGCGTTGTCGTTCTAATTTAGCAACACATTATATATGCTTTTAGGTATACTTCTTAAATGATTTAAAAAGCCTCAATCGATGCATCGAACCATTCGTAAAAGCAGAATTTCTAGTATAATTAATGATTCTCAAAAACATTCATGGATTTAACAAAGCTTCATGTCAGGCGATATTTAGCCACAACAGTCGATTATATTACTGCTTAACTGAATCTACAACAAGTTGATGAATACTTAACAACATAGGCAACTATTGTGCAATAACGCATTATATGATCAAAATACTATTTTTTTTAGCTTACAAATGCTGATTTAGGTTAAAACACAGTTTTTTTTTAATATTATGATCGGTGAATATATCTCTTATTGTCTATTTTATTAACAAAGTATAAACATTAATGGGTGTATATTCATAATTAACTGAATTTAATTACTGTTCTTTCAATATGTTAAGGATTAATAAAGAATTACATTTTTTTAGCATTTCACCAATATGAAAATTATTTTTAGAATTTCTTATACCAATTTTTGTATTTTAAAAAATTATTTACAAAGTAAAAGCCTAAAACTTTTTTACATTTAAAGGTTATGTTAAATAACAAACAATTAATAAAAAGCATGAAAGTATTAGTCCTAGAGTATCTGGTAATTTCTGTAAATAAACATCTTTTTCTGAAAACTAGGCCACAACTATACCCATTTTAAGCAAGGCAAGATATTTGAAAATTATTTGGTCTCTATCGGTGTTATCGAAATGCCTCCCGTTTTTTCAGGTACCTATTTTCATAGATGAAATGCCTCCCGGGTACAATCGAAATGCCTCCGGGTCCTTAATCATTTATGGTAATATTTTGTGTGCTTAATCTTTGTATAATGACACAATGTTGCCAAATTATAATTTGAATAGGTAAATATATATCTATTTTTATTTTTCTAATTCTTATGCACTGTACATAAAATCTGTTAACAAAATATTTCAGAGTACGACATTTTTGTTTAGAAAATAAAATTGTTTACAATTAAAAACAAAGCCGAAGTACACTTAGTATTCCAATTGTTTTGATCTAACACGATTCTAATCTCTAATCTATTCCATGAATAGGGTAGTTTGCACCTACTAAATCTGGTAATTAGTTGTTTATAATAAATATCCTTTCTATAATGATGTGATTACTTAATCAGTGTACATTTTTGTTTAGAAAATAAAATTGTTTACCATTAAAAATAAAGCCGATGTACCTACACTAAGTATTCTAATTGTTTTGATCTAACACGATTCTAATCTCTAATCTATTCCATGAATAGGGTAGTTTGCACCTACTAAATCTGGTAATTAGTTGTTTATAATAAATATTCTTTCTATAATTATGTGATCACTGAATTTTTGTATAAATACTTCAAGTTTATTAGTTCTTGTCTCAGTTTTGTCGATTTAAAGCTTGTATCAGTTTGTCAATTTTAAGTTCAAATTGTGTTTAAGTGGATTAAGTTATAATATTCGAAATAATGGAATCAACGATGTGTTCGAGTCAAAAGGGCAAACCTTTAATATCAATTGATGGTTTCACATTCGGTTTTCAAAAAATGTTGGCCAAAGATACGGTAAAGCGATGGACATGTACTAAGAAAACCTGCAAAGCATTTGTGAAAACGCAGGGATGTGACAATTCGATAATTGAGTCGATATTAGATCACAATCACGAGAAGTTGTCTGCCGAAGTGTCCAATAGGAAAGCCGTAAGCAATTCGATAAAAAGAGCAGCCGTGGAAGATATCAACGAAAAACCAATGAAGCTCATATGTAAAGAACTTAAGAAGACGAATATAGAGACATTTACTACCAACGATATCTATAGGGTGAGACAGAATTTATATTACGCTAGAACAACTAATTCTTTAATTAAACTTCCTAAAAGTATATCTGAATTTCATATTGCTATCGATTCAACTTCGATTATTACAAATAGGAACGAAAATTTTATAATTAAAAATGACAAAGATAATCACATTGTTATATTATCCTGTTCTTCAAATCTTTCTTTTCTTTCGACTGTTTCCAATTGGTATGTCGACGGAACTTTTGAGTACTGTCCTCGCTTTTTCACCCAATTGTTCACTATACATGGCTTAAAAAATGGACATTATATTCCTCTCGTCTTCTGTTTACTTGAAGATAAAAAGTCATCTTCTTATTATCTCGTGTTTAAATATATCATAGAAGAATGTATTAAACTCAATTGCCCTGTATCCCCTAAAGTAATAACTTCAGACTTTGAAATTTCTATACATAATGGTATCCGTAAGGCATTCCCTGAAGCAGATCTTCGTGGATGTCGTTTTCATTTGGGTCAGGCTTGGTATAGAAAGCTTCAAGCACTGGGCTTAGCTCCAGAATACCAGAAAAAAGGTGCTGACTCAAGTGAAATTACCCATTTTCTGTCATATATTTTTGGCCTATCATTCTTAGATCCTGAAGAAGTTGGCGATTTTTTTGCAATAGATTTGTCCGAAATTAAACCAGTCGATGAAAGGGTCACTCAGTTTTGTGATTATCTTGTGGATAATTATATATCGGAAAATTCGAAATTTCCGCCACATCTCTGGGCTGAGCACTCTTCATCTTTAGAAAGAACCACAAACCCATGTGAAAGTTTCCATTCCAAGTATAACTCGTCTTTCTACTGCCCTCATCCAAATATAAATAATTTTATTGAGATTATTTTACAATTTCAAATAAATACCTATATTAAAATAAATTTGTAATTTGTAAGTTTGTAAATTTCTTCTGATGATTTGTATATAAAATTGAATAGTTCAGTCTGCAGACTGAATTTTATTGTTTGAGTCGTAATTTTCTTAAAAATTGGTGTTTTTAAATTTTCTGCGATGATAATATTATGTAATTTTGTAAGTTTCTGCTGATGATTTGTTTTAATAAATGTATAAAATACTTATCATGTCTTTATGTTTTTGATCAAAATAATCAAAATATTAAAACCAAAAAATAATGGTTAATATTGAGTTATTAACGAAATTCTATAAAAGGACGAAAGTTTGGCAACGTCTCACCTTCGTACAAAGATTAGAAGCTGGTAATTTATTTAGAGCTTAGGAGGCAATTCGTATGTGACCCTTTTAGCGACAGGTAAGAAACCCTTTTTCGGGAGGCATTTCGTATCCGGCCGTCTCTATTATTGGTCTTTTATTGGCCTCCTACTGGGCCCAGGTAAGGGGCGACGCGAAAGACGTTTTAACCTTTTTTTTTTTAATTGAAATGATACCGAAAACAATAGGTGCATGTCGTGCTTATGAACTGTTTGACATAATTTACAAAGCTTATCGAGGATTAGTGGGAATAGGACGGATCAGTTGTACAAAAACAAGTTCACTTTTTTTATTTGCTAACCTTTCTGTGTATATTTGGTCTCTTTTTTAAATTTCGACCATAAAATTAAACAAATTTTTGTTTTTTTTTTAATTGGTCTCTCCTATTAACACTAATCCTCGATAATAAGTTGAATCAATGTACAATGAGTTTATAAGTTAATAGTTAAAATTTAAAACAACAATTTTATTTTCTTCTTTTTTTACCGTTTAAATAAAAGCTTTTTTTGCTTTTAATTTATTTTTTACTTTTAAGTTATCGCTGGCTAGGTTTCTTAACATCTTTATCTCATTCAAAGCATCATTGGAGCAAGGTTATATGTCTCTTAATTTCAAACAGTCCAACTTTACAATAAGTATACATTTTAATAATTATATTCTACTTAACGCCTCGTATGCTTGACCAGCAGCAAAGACCTTAGAGCCTAAGTAAATAACGGCATAGTCGACAGTACTACCTTGCACTTTAAGTCTTGTTTATTTTATAGTTATCTTTTTCCTAGACAGGTTGAAGACCAAAACTGAACGTTTTTATTATAGAAAAGCATTAAAAACTTCAATAGTGGGCCATATTGGATAATTTAGAGTAATGTACCATTAATTTACTAGCTATTCTAGGCAAGAGCTTTCATTTGATAGATACCCATATTTCATAAATAATAAATATTTCGCAATCTTGGATGTTCCGCCATATTGGATTAAAAATGACGTCACATTATTTTTCAAGTTACTTTCAACAAACCCTTTCATTTGATATCCATATTCCAAAAGTGGATTAAAAATAACTATTCTTCCATCTTGTATGGTCCGACATATTCGATTTAGAATGCCCTCCCCTCATTTTTCGAGGTCCTCTTAACGAGTTTTTCATTTTCTACCCATATTGTACATTTAAAATAGGTAACTATGTATGTCGCCATCTGGAAGAGTCCGCCATATTGGATTTCAAATAAAGTCACGCACCTTATCGTGCATTCTCATTCAAACTAAATGTGTATATAAATTTTAGCTCAATTGGTTAAAATTATCTACTTCAAAATTGAGATCAAATATTCCACCGGAACAAACATACCTACATAAATATAAATTTCAACTGTATGTATGTAACAAAGTGGTGGGAAGCTGGCTTTTACTGAGCAAGTGAGGCCAGCAACAAACAGCGGCCCTCATGAGACTGCTACCAAACATAGGGAGCCCTAATTACCTTAAAATCACACAGGGTTGGTAAAATTTACCATCCTTTATTTGGAACTCGTTAGGAAACGTTTATGAAGTAGAATAAGAAATCATAAAACTCAAGATTGTACCTTTTATAAAAATCTTTACAGTCAAATATGCATAAAAAAGCCACATGGCTGATGTAACCGATAAATTTAATCAAAAAGCTTACATTTATAATATTAATTAAACTTCGTCAGAAATGAACGAACTAAAAATCATGGTTACACTTTAAAGAAAGTAATAAGAAACCTTAAAGTTTTGAATGTAATACAGCTATTATTTCAGAAACAGATTTTAAAAAATGTCGTCTTAATATCTCCCTAAAAGATACAGCTGTTTATTTTTTCGATCATATTTTAATCCTTGGAGTGGTAGAAGTTAATGTACCTATCCTACAAAAATAAACACACGAATGTTGGTTTATATGTTGTCCCTAATTACGGAAATTCTATTATGGGATGGTTTTGGATTAAGAAAATTAAATATTAAGTTTAATGAGGTTTCTCTTAAGTCTCCGGAACTTTTTTCAATCGATCACATATTATGGAAAGTTCAAATTATTTTTCGTCCAGAAATAGAAAAAGTACCTATTTATTAATGTTCCCTGTTGATGAAATTTTAAGCTTAACCAGTTTTTATTAAACCTCGTAAAATAGCATATGCTTTACAAGGTTAAGTTGATCTAGAACTTGATTTCTTACAACAACAAGATACTATCAAAAAAAAAAAAATCTTTTAGATGGGGAACACCCTAGTTATTATTCCAAAACATGAAGGGAAAGTAAGGATATGTTTACATTACAAAGTAAAAGTTAACAATCAACTTCAAAATAATAGGTATGGTATACCAAAAATTAAAGATATTTTTAAGAAAATAAAAATTGGCAAATATTTACATTAGATCTGTTTAAACCTATTTACATTTACACGTTGAAAAAGAAAGCTCTTAAAATCCACTAACCGCTAAACGTTTGTTTTTTGGTATAAAAATCGCTCCAAATAAATTTCAAAATACCATCGATCAAATAGTTCAAAGCACTACAGAATTTTTTGATGATATCCTGATCCAAGGGTCAAGGTGGAGCAAGAGAAATCAAGAGTAAACAAAGTATTACAAGGGTTACGAGAATATAATAGACAACTTAACAAAAACAAACGTAATTAAAAAATTAAAACACATTATATCCGAAAAAGGCTTGGAAAAATTCAAAGAAAAAATTAAAGCTGTAGTAAATGCCCCAACTTTAACAAATGTCAAAGAACTACAACAATTTCTGGATTAGCGATGTACTATGCCAAATTTGTAAGAAATCCATCTGAAATGTTGTATTCGTTAAATTACTTACTTCAAAAAGATGTTTAATTTTGTTGTACAAAGGAGTGTGAATTGGCTGTTAGGAAAGCAAAAGCTAAAATTATCAAAGGGTAAGTTTTTATGCCATTCACGTCAAAATATTCAATTATTGTTGCTACAAATGCCAGTCCCTATGGAATATCTGGAATACTTTCACCTCGATTACCAAATAATTCAGAAGGACCTTTTGTGTTTATATCCAGATCATTATCAAAGGTAGAAAGAAATTACATTCAACTCGATAGAGAAGTAACAGCAATTTACTGTTTTTTTTTAAAACTTTTTTACTATATTTATGGCAGATAAATGTAAATATAAAGGTAAATTGCAAAAAGTAAATGAAGTACACTTACTTAACTTACACATTATAAATTCTAACAGTGACGGTAACTAGTAGAGAAATTGCACAAAAAATTCATCATAACTTCGAACCTAAAAAACTAGAGAATTCAAGACCTGGAACTTTCTCTACAGGATGGAATTTTATTTTAAGGAAGTAGTATTATTATTTCAAAACAATTTCTACTAGCTTTATTAAGATAACTACATACTACACATACAGGTATTGTAAAAATAAAAACTTAAGCTACAAATCACTGCTACTCGAAAAGTATAGGCAATTTAAAAAAAAAGAACCTGGAAAAAACACCTATTTATCACTGGGTGCCTGCAACCAATAATTTTGAATGTGTTCACATAGATTATGTCGGTCCATTAAAAATGTTGTTGATTATCCTAAATGACCTTACTACATTGCGACCTAAAAAGATCTTTTACGTACCTATTCCCTAAGTCTATTTAAGAATTTATAAGGTCTAGATTTAAAGAAAGTCTATTATGCGCTTTTGCGTATGTTTCTAAGTAAGGTTTCTAAGGTTTATAAGAATAATTTAAAGTAGCGCAGTGAAAGCCAAATGAACCTTTTTGGTTGTGTTGGACGTGAGGTGTTTTTCCATTAGGTTGCACTAAGTTGCTTTTCCTGATTTTTAAGTTTATCTGTAAAGGAGGCATTGCACAGAAAAGTTCAGGTACTTTCTAACTACTATTCTTTTATGCACTTAGGTACACCTACAAAAAGTTACTTCGTTTTGTTTAGCTAGCGGCTTAAGACACTGCTTGTTTATTGAATGTGATATTTTGCATAGCCTTTAAAGTAGCTGAACTAATTTATTGTTTCTACACTTGAGCATAGCAGTCTAGTGCTATTCTTTTGAAATATTGTAGGATTGTTTCCCATCAGGGATATTAAGATTTGCATCCATAGCAACTGCAGTAGGAAAGAAATTAGGCTTTCTGTTTAGAGCACGAAAAGATTTTTCTTCATCCAACTTGGCTACTCTTAACAAAGCCCAAAATAGGACCTAATCTTGAATACTGCTCGCATGTATGAGGTTCAGCGGCTCCGTCAAGGCTCGCAGTTCTTAATGCAATACAGAGAAGAGCAGTTCGACTTATAAACGACACCAGTATCACCAAAAACCTAGCCCCATTATTTCACCAAAGAGCAGTGACTGATCTTTCCTTGTTTTACCGATACATAAACAGATTTTGCTCAGAAGAACTCCGCCCTATAATGCCTCCACTTGTCAAATAGCCAGAGCAACGCGACGTGCCAAATCCATGCACCCTTATACTGTTAAATGCTGGACATCAAGAACGGATCGATTTGATCGTTCCTTCATCCCCAGGGTCTCCAGATTGTGGAACTCCTTACTTTCCCACGTCTTTCCCAGTCGTCCTAACTTGCAGGCTTTTAAATCCCAAATTAATATATTGTCCCTTCTGCCTCAATAGAGTTCTCGGTACATTTGTATTTAGGTCTATACCTACGAGGGCATCCTTAATAAAAAAAGCTAAACCTTGGTACCAATAACTTTTTAACCTTCTTGTTTTTTTAGTAACTCGCATTATTAATTTAAAAAAAATTTTCTTATATTCAAAGAAAAAAAAGTTATAAATAAATAAAAATTATTTCACCCAAACTAGTTTTCAATGTTTTTTTATATAAACAAGCATACTAATTATTGCGTTCAAACAAGTTATTTGATTTTGTTGTCTTTGTTTATAAAAACGCAATGTTGCACATTTTATTTATTTGACTACCTAATAGCTTATTTTTTAAGCTATATACGTAGATACTTACTTCATGTACACGAAAAAATACATTTTAAGTAGGGTTACAAATAAAACACATATTTTTAACATTTTATTTCAACGTTTTAACTTATTTGGTAGGTACATCAATCTCTTAACTTAAAACATTAAAAAACACGTCAATACTTATTATTTATTGCAAAAAAACATTATTAACGTTTAGTGTACCTACTTGCTAAATTTTCCAACAAATTTTAAACATTTTACAAATATTTTTTGCATTAATAAATTTTTTTAGTAAACATATCTACCAAAATTTTGGTCCATGAATTGGTATTACGATTTCCGTTTATAGGTATACACAAATAGATTAGCTTTAAAGAAAATAGAGAGTAGCATCCATTTACTTTACCGGTTTTTATATATATTACATTATATTTTATATATTTTTTAAATATTAGGCTAATTTTAACGCTTATTTATATATTCAACGAATAATCCCAAGTAAACATTTAATAAATTAATATACACTTAATGTATTGGTTGTATTTTTTATAACCGCTTATTTTTTTTCCTTTCAAAAAAAAATAAGAAAATGAGTCGATTAGAGACATAATTCCAAGGTTATAAAAAATCCATTTTTGCATTTTTCAAGTTATTGTCACATACAATGATAGGGCGTTTTGACCCTACATATTATTTATTAAACTTTATACTTTTTATTATATCTATCAATTTAGAACAAAATAGGCACGTACGACCTAAAGGCAAACTTGGAAATTTTTGTCAGTTTTATGTAGAAACGGGAAAGTTGGAAGAGTTTGAAGCATCTGTGGAGTTCGTCCTTTAGGGTGTATGTAGTTTATTTGTTAAGAATAATTTTGGTTAATGTAATTTGGTTAAGTTACTACTCTCAGCAGAGTATGCTGATCAGACATGAGTAAAGTTTCTTTTTGTTACAAAACCAGTAGGACACACCAGAATATTCCCTAAGGTGACAATAGTATTTTACTTATAAATACCACATAGTACATAAAATGTAAAATGAGAAAATAGAAAATTACGACTAAACTCGTTTTTTTCTCAAACTCGGAAGTGCTTTGATAACTTACTTTATTGTTAGTCCCTAAACTTAACAAGTTTTATTTCTTTTGATTTAAGTGAGCATAGCTGACTACTTCTAACTTTATAGATCTAGATAGGATGGATCGACATCTATCTCGAAGTATTCATAAATATCTTACACAACTCCGTTTTCAGGCCATTGCCGATATCTTTAAAAAAAATTCGAAAAGAGGTTGACCTTAAAGGCCATCCTTGCAACTTCCCGCTAGTTTTAACCGCAAAGCTCTAGTAATGTGACGTATTTTGACGTTTTTGACTTTTTTTGAAATGTTTAAAAAGCCATAACTTTTTAACGCGTTATTCGATTTTGATGTTCAAGATGGCATTCGACACATTTTTTTGATACCTCAAAACGTTACCGGGAGTGCAAAATCAGTTAGTCAAGAAATCTCTAAGTTATTGAAAAAAAAAACACTTTTTTTGAAATTTTTCGACAACGATATCTCACGAACGAATCAACCGATTTTAATTTTTAAAACGGCATTCGACGTGGCTTTTTTAACTTGAGAGCTGATTAGGTTATGAAATTGATCGATGCAATAGCCAAAAAGATATGTCCAAAAAACATCATTTTTACCAATTGTTTTTTTCGGTTATTTTGAAATTTCTCGAAATCTACCATCTCGAATCGGTTCAAACTTACAAGGAATCTAAGTTAGATGAAACTCTTTGGAATGCTTTTTATTTCATTCTGATCGGTCAAGCCGTTCAAAAGTTATAAGAGGTTTACATACATCCACACACACACACACACATCCACACGTACATACAGACATACAGACACCCTCGTAAAAATAGTCAGGGGAGGTTTCTAAGACCTCAAAACGTTGAGATCCGATGAAAACTCGATTTTCGAAAAACGGGGTGAAACCAATAACTTCCCGATTTAAAAAAAAAAAAATTTTTTTTTTAGCGGGAAGTTAAAAAAGTAAATAACTACAATAAAACAAAAATAATATTCCTTGGGAAATAACAAAAATAGAAAAAATAAAGAATAAAGTAATTTCTTTATTTGAGGTCGGAAAGTAGAAAGAGGGTGAGCTTAAAGGCTGAAGAATGATTTATCTCGATTTCCAAGAAAAGTACAATTCGTATTAAATAGTTATATATTAAAGTGGTAGGTAATAAAAAGGTATACAACTTTTGCATTTACACTTTTTTATATAAACTTAAAATATACAACAAAAACTAATAAAAATTGTAATAAAACATTTTTCACCCTTTTTACTTTCGGACGTTAATAAATAGACTAATAGTATATTACTTTACGAGTGGAGTAAATTGTAAGTATATTACAGCGAGTGTGTTTGCCCCATGAGCGAGCTTAATATGCAATTTGTTCCTCGAGTGAAGTACTATGCTTTACCCACGACTTACTAAATGGTTTTGTATAAAACTAAAAATAACAAATATACAATTTAAATGTTGGTATAAGTTGTCAAGGGTAATATAACAAGACCTTGATTATAGTCGGCTATTTTTGTGGTATCTGGATTTTGAGAATATTTTACTATCAATTTGTTGGGACATAATTTGACATTAATAATCTGATTAAAGCCCGAGAGCTTTAGCTCGAGGGCTTTAATCTTTGATTATTAATGTCAAATTATATCGAAACAAATTGTAAAATATTCGAGAAATTTAGCAACAACAAAAATAGCAGACTATTAATCAAGGTCGCGTTATATTTAGGAAGATTATTTCCTGAGAAGACAAATTTTTAACATTTTTATTTGACGTGACTATTTCTCTGGTACAATAGTCGCTGATATTGTTCTAGTGCAATGGTCGCTGATATTTGATTCTGGTTGGTCCAATTTAAAAAAATTATGACATTCTATTGGTTAATTTGAATCGAAAAAAATAATCAAAATTATTCGATTTCACAGACAATTCTGTCTGAGAAATGTCAAATGTTATAGTCCAGGTTCCCACGTAGAAAAAAGGCATGAAGAATAACCGGCTGAAACTTTCAGAATCGCTTAATTGCACTTAGACCTACAAACTTCCATAGCAACAATATCGATGGATGGGGCGTTTTTTCTGCAGCAGCGGTCAAACGCGTCAAAGTTATAACCCTCCCTGGAGTGATGGATAACCGATTTATTTTTTGTGAATCAACAGTTTTTTATTATTATTACATAATAAAACATGTGACCTACAAAAAGAGGAGGGCGTTTGGCGGGGCCTTTGCGCTCAACATACGACTGCCAACGAATTAACAAATAACCAGTTAACGCCCTCCTGTTTTGTAGGTCACATCTTTTATTATGTAATAATAATAAAAAAAAACTGTTGATTCACAAAAAATAAATCGGTTATCCATCACTCCGGGGAGGGTTATAACTTTGACACATTTGACCGCTGCTGCAGAAAAAACGCCCCATCCATCGATATTGTTGCTATGAGAGTTTGTAGGTCTAAGTGCAATTAAGCGATTCTGCGAGTTTCAGCCGGTTGTTCTTTATGTTTTTTTTCCACGTGGGAACCCGGACCATTAGTTTAATTTAATGAAAACTGTAGGTAACCAACATAATAATACAGGTTTCTATTTACTTACTCCACTAGTTTAGTAAATGAAACTATAACTCAACTACTCAATAATTTGATACTTACTGACAGAGTTATAGGTTAAAAAATATACAATTTACTTATGAGTCGTGGGTAAATTATTATTATTTTAGTAATATTTTTGTTTCTTATTCAGGAAGTTCTAATATTTTTGTTTTAAAACTTATCAGCACTGGGCTATATAAGTCCGTTTCGTAAAAATGTTTGTATTAAATATTTTTTAGTTAAAATTATTTTAAGGTTTATTAATTTGTTGTTTTGTTCTCATTATTGTAAATTTTAGTAATACTTAATGGAAATTATAATTTTGTCTTATATAGAAATATAGATATACCAAATCTTCTCTGTTACATAATAACACCATTAGTTAAAAAAATATATTAATCTTATAATATGACTAAACTCTCTTTTTACGTGTTATTTTGTAGTAATTCAAATGCATTTCAATATTTTTTTATTATTTTTTTTATTATACAATTGGAAAGGTACTTTTTATTTTCTGAATATCCGAAAAAATATCTTAATTTCATCGTTTTACACTAGGATACCCCCCTTAATCCAGTTTTATTGTCAAAATGCATATTGTTTTTTTTTTTTTTAGAAACATGTTTGATTAAAACCTTCTGTTTATATAGTATAATAAAGATTTTTTGCTGCATTTGTTAACAAATGATTTAAAAAGCCACTTTTTTATTTACGTGAAATTAAATATTACGCCACTGATAACTTAATTTATGTTTTTTTGCTTCTCTATTAATATAATAAAATTGTCACACTCTAAAATTGAACATAAGTCTTAGATTGTACCTCCATGTTGGTTGTGTTAGGTAAGCAATATTTAATAGTATTCTAATGGCTAAAAAATTGTTGATTTTAAAGTCAAAAAATAGACCTTTTATTTCTAGATTTAAATCTCTCCTGACTGCTTTATTTTATTAAAACCTCCGGATATAGACAAGAATAGAAGGATCACTTTGCGAGCTGCCTTTGAAGTTCTTTGTACCACATAACGCTCCGATTTGCAGACTTTTTGTGAAAACTCCACTGATTTTTTGGTAGATCCACCGATTTATAAAGTAATCTACCGATATGCCTCATCTACCGAATTTCTTGTAGATAGACCGATTTAGTAAGTAATAAAACCGATATGCCTCATCTACCTATTTTTAGATTTTTGTTTAAATTTTTCATTAGGTTATAATACTTTAATTTTTGTTATTATAACGCATTAGACATATACGATTTCTACTTATTTTTATTTTGTTCAACCTACCGATTTTAGAAATTTAAGGTTGGTGACGCTGCTGGTGAGCGACAACGATACTAATAGAAATGCGAACCGAGAATTTTGGCGGCGTGAAACGAGTATTTGTGAAAGTAATCCAACTATTTTTGTCTATAAATAGTGAAACTACCGTGAATCACTTTTATTTGTGTTTGGTTTGCTACAAATTAGACATTTGCCGTTTGCTAAATATTATTAATATACTTTTTTTTATTATCAATAAAATTTTTAATGATTATATCCAAATGATTAAGTTTTGTACTTTGTTACTTGAGAGTATTCTTGTAAGTTGTACCTTAGAAATCTAGTATAGGTACATAGGTAGTACCTATTTATTTTAAAAATTAACGATTTTGATTATGTAAAGCTGAAAGATATATTGATATTTAGGTAAGAAAAATAGTCATACTTAATCTAATCACACTTAACACAAAACCACATATTGATGACTATCTATATAATGGAAATATGATTTGTACTATGTAAACAAGTAGCAGAAATGCAGTTTATATCATCTGGTAATTTTTTAACGAACTGATTATTTAAACATCTTCACAAAATTCCTTTCTTTTTTGTTATAGATCTTTAAACTATTTTTTAATATTTCCAAAAGTAATTTAGATACTACTATGTTGGAGTCTGGTATATGCAAAACAGTTATATTTAAATTTACAATTTTAAGTTAAAAAAGTATTTCTTTTCCTTTAGTAATATATTTACGTATTATAGATATTTAAATGTAAGTACTAAAAATATTTTGTACACCAATTAATTTAAATCCTAAATGTAAATTAATTTTAATAATAAACTTATAAAAATAAATTTAATTTTATTAAAGTTATTAAAATTAGGATCTTTTGTGTAATGGAAAACAGCAATGATAGGCAAACATCCAAGTTATAAAGATTCGTTCTTGAGTTAGATATAAAAAAATGTTCGTTATTGAAGCTTATTTTTATTTTTGAAACGTGGCTCATCAGGTCAAATATAAATCAGTATTATTGTATATATATACACAGGAAAAATATTATTGATAATGCAGTTAAATTAAACAAAAAAGCTTTGGATTTAGAACAGGACTGGGGATTATAGAGAAGCGCTCTTCAGCTTTTTGATACTGCAAAAATATGGAGATCAGACTAAAAAGGTGAATATTTGCTTCATATATTACTCAAAAGCTTTTAATTGTGTAAAACATTCTTATTTATTAACAGTTTTGAATTTAAAAAGATTGGATGACAACGAAATACAACCTCTGTTTTACTTATATAGATACCAAGTTGCATTCTTAAGACTAGAAAGCGAACTAAAACGTGAAACACTCATTAATCGCGAAGTAAGACAATGATGCTTACTACCGCCCTCTTTATTTAATGCCCAGTTAGAATTTATATTTCAGAAAGCGTATATGGTTGTTACTAAGGTTATATTCAGAAGCCCAAACCCGAATGTACAAACATAACCAATTTTGGGAAATTAATTGAATAAGTATCAAGATTCAAATTCTTGGGCTGTAGGATAACAGACAATTTAAAACCATACCAAGAAATGAGAGCAAGAATAAAGATGGAAGAGCAACTTTCCTTAAGGATAACAACAAGATTCAGTTTCCAGTATTGTTGTATGGAGTTAAGGCTTAAAAAATGAAAGTAGGTACAATGAATCGCCTTAAGGCTTTTGAAATCTGGATATTAAAAAAGTAGCTAAAAGCAATTAAGACCGTAAATCTATGAGACATTACTCGGCACCAGAGTCTCAAAACTCATTATGAAAGAAAAAATAGAGGGTCGTAGAGGACCTGGTCGAAGACAATGTTCGTGGCTAAAGAACATCCTTGGATGGTCAGGACTTGATTCGCAAATACTCCTGAGAGCAGCGGAGAATCGCACACAATTCGCCAAAATTGTTGCCCACCACTACGATCAAAACGGCCCTTAAAATAAAATAATATTAAAAGCTTATTCTTAAAAACACATCTTTATGCATATATTAATTCCTTTTTTAATATATTAATATGAAATAACAAATAAATACCGAATTTAAAGCTAAAATATTTTACAATTTGTATCCAGTACATACTGTATATTTTATAACTTAGTGTGGCACAAAAATTCTCTTAAAAATTTACTAATTTTCGCTTAAATTTATCCATGTTCAATAAAAATCTGGACCCAACGCAACTTTTTGTAGTCACAAACTATAAACTGTATTTATTTAACACAGTACAAATCATTGTTACTTTCATAGTTGAGTACAATATCACCCATTGTTTTGCCACTATCCTAAATCAACAAAACAAAATGTTTCTTTTGATTTGTTGGTTTAGTTTATTTAAGTTATACCTACACTAAACAATAAACCAATCTAAAAACAGAAAAATTCTTTTGTGTTATTTGATATTAAAATTTGTCGAATGTACTTAATTACAATTAAGAATAAACACAACCTGTTTTGTATGTGTTTATAAAATTAAGTATAAAATTATTATATAAATATCGGATAAGTGATTAGGAACGTAAATCCCGACTAACAATTTGTTTTTGTTGGCGGCGGTCAGCTCGTAACAAATTTAAATCCCCGACCCTAAGATGGGTCAACTCGTAACGGATCCTCATGGGTAAATTTTTAGGGGATCCTTCTGGAAAGATCCGCTCGAAATAGGATTCTGAGAAATAATCTGTTTGCAATCATACGAAGTTAGATATTTCTTAAAAGTGAGAATATATTTTGATGTAATTAATTGTCATTGATTTTAAAATTGCGATATACAACTCAATTAAACAAACTTAGCCTTTGACGAATGTATTTGGGTGTAGATTTCATTTTACAATTAGTCAGGCCTGGTATCGCAAAATACAACAATTAGCCCTTGCAAACATTTAAAATGTTGGTCATAACAAACGTAGTAAATGATTACATATTATTTTTGGTTTTACATTTCCTCGATCGGATCAAAAAATCTAGAATCACTCCATATTTATTGAATTTGTCAAATATTTAGTAGACAATTATATATCGAAAGATTCAATATTTCCTCCTGTGATATAAACAAATAATTCCTTTGCTTTATATTTACCGACTAATCCATGTGTTTTTCATTTTCATTTTTCCGAATCCCAAACTATATGTGCGAAATGCGGAGAAATTTCTTGCTTCACAATCAGAAAAATTAATAAATAACCAAATTGCAGAATATAAGTTTGTAAAATCTGTATCAACTATGTATATACCAAATAAATGACTTTTTTTACAATTTTATAAAATTCATTTTATTTTTGGTGTGTGCTTTTGGGGTCCTAAGATTTAAGTGTATATGTACCTACATTTTTATAATATAAGTTATAAAGTTATTGCAATAAAAATTTTAAAAATATAGTATAGTTTCGTTCAAAGTGCTTTTTTTGCCTTCACACTTTATGCCGACAAAAGATTACCTTTGCGGGCCTTTTTTTATCGGCATGAATTCTTTGTCGGCATGAATTCTTTGTCGGCATTCTTTGTCAGCATGAAGTGTGAATGAAAAAAAGCAAAAATTAACTTTGAACCTACCTATACTAATACCAAATGATACTAGTCCTGAATGTATTTGTAATATATATTTAGATTTTATATACATGACATACCTAACTACCTACTGTACCTAAATTTTTTGGCAATATACTTCTTTAATTGAACTTTTGTATATTTTCGTTTACAATACTTACCTATAAAATCTGAAAATAGGTAAAATATGTATGTAATATTTTCTTCTTATATTTTTACAACGTGATTCAAACTTTATTTAATACTAGTTGTACTCGCAACGTCGTTCGGGTGGCGTGTGATTGTTGTATAAAAATTTCTTACCCCACCCCATTTAAGAAATGGGAGAGAAATTTTTATATACCAGATGTTAAGTTAAAAGAAGACAAATACATCTGTGAAAACCGCATTCGAATCGGATCAGTAGTTTTCATGTGATGCGTGCACAAACATACAGACAGACAGACAAAAAATCTAACCACATTTTCCGGTTCTTTTTCGATGTACCTGCGACGTCGTTCGCGTGGCGTGTCGATTTTTGTATAAAAATTTCTTTCCTCACCCCGTTAAAGGGGTGAGGGGAGAAAGTTTTATACACCAGATGTTAAGTTGAAAAAAGACAAATACGTCTTTGAAAACCGCATTCGAATAGGATCAGTAGTTTTCATGTAATGCGCGCACAAACATGTACATTTCTACAGTTTTATTATATGTATATGGATATAGATATATAGATGATACATATTTGCATCTAGTGGTAGAACTAAAATCGTAGTCGCCTTTCCAAAATACCAATATATTTTGTCATTATATACAATAGTGTTACTAGTCGACAGTCTTGCGAACCGTATCGTTACGAGTTGACCTGCCTTGCTGAGGTCAAATTTCGACCGGGAATAAACGTTACGAGTTGACACGTGTCCGTTTTTGCTTATTCTGAATCTTGAGATAAACAGAAAATCTTAGGATTTCCAACATAGTTTTTAATAAAAAAAACCTTCTTGGGTTTTTGTACTTACAAATTTAATTTTTTTAAACCGTATACATCCAATTTGAATACCTAATATTGGTTGCGTTCTTCAAGCGAGCAACCATATGTGGTATAAATATAGTTTAATATTTTCTGCGTTAAAGATTATTCTTTTCAGAAAAATGTTAAATGCTGAATGTTTTAACCAAGAGAACACAAATTTTGTTAGACAGGTAATTTAAACACTGAATAAAAAGTAGTGGCAAAACATTTAAATTAGATGTACAATTAAAGGTTAACATACAATTGGCAAAAACGTAAACGCTAACGTAATAAAAGGTTTAAATTAACGTAAATACGAACTTTATATAGTTTTTTAAGATGAATATTTAGACAATCGAAAAAAAAGTTAATGTTTAATAGTGAAATAAACTTTTTTTTATGATTACTTATTTTCGTATAATTATTCACAATAAAATTACTTACTCTAAGCAAATTTTTATGGAAAAACAATTACTAGAAAATGTTCACATTACTTTAGAAAGCATTACGTTAATTATCTACGTTTATGCATCAAGTAGAAAATAAAGAATATAACGTTTATAAGATATGTGTTTGCACAGATATGCAAAAGGAGGTAAGTTGGTAATATGTATACAATCAGGAAGATATATATTTTCAAGAATAAAATAATATGAATTATTAATAGTATAAATAAATTGGGTCTACTTATCAAATGTAATGTATTCAGAGTTAAATTATCTTTTTATATTCTTTATACATTAATAACCAAATTTTCGAAACATAAATTATCTACAGACTTGTGGGATTATAATAAGATGATTTTACCCAAATTAACTATTTTTTTAAAAATGATTTAGACGTACAAAAAGACTATAGTTTAATACAGCTTATGTATAATTATTGGTTGACTAGAATCAGAAATTTACGGGACCAAATTTACGTCCATCGTTATTTGATTCTAGTTTCCATGTTTTGTCTGTCATGTTTTAGGTTGTAAGATGCTTTCGATCTTTATCAGTAAGTTATTGTAAACTAAATAACTTCTGTAGTACAAATAAGATAAGATAAAGATCAGATATATATATATATATATATATATATATATATATATATATATATATATATATATATATATATATATATATATATATATAACGTGAAGTCAATCGTGGAGTTGCAGTCAACGTTTGGCCAAGGTAAGTAAAGAAAACTCTTTGATTTCAGTCAAGCTTTCGAATTTATTTAATTCTTCTTCAGGACATCTGTGGTGAAGAACAATTTTTATAAAATAAAGAAATATTGTTACAAATGTGATGACTTACTAATCGTGAGGTTATAAGAAAAGCGACGAATTCTGTTTGACAACATTACACTAATAAAACATTTTAAAATTCAGGTACATCACTATTAAAATACATAAAAATATATACATTTACATATATATATATATATATATATATATATATATATATATATATATATATATATATATATATATATATATATATATATATATATATATATCTGAGGTGAATAACGACGCGAAAATTAAAAACGACAAGTTGTTAACTATTGGGAAAGCGTCAGGGAATTAGTCAAAGATGGAATAGACTACGATGTTGAAGAAAACTTTATTTCTATTTGCGAAATTTTCGGTCTGATTTTAGACCTTCATCAGCGCCTGGGAAAAATATACAAATTGTTGGTAAGTCAGTGAGTTACAAAATTACAAACACTTACAGAGAAATTTTGTTTTAGGTTTCCCTTTTTATAACATCTATAAGGACATTACTATACCTAGGTACATTAAACAATTTTTGTTAAAACCAAAATTAAAATTAATAAAATTTAAACACTGTTAAAATCTTTAAAAATACACGGACATTAAAACACTTTTCGAAAAACAAACGTTGTTTTTTTTTTTAATTAAAAACAGATTGAAACTACCTACAATGTCATTTCGTCATAGCCGAAAAATATCACGAGAAAAGGAATCTTCTTTTTAATTCCTCAGGTATAACTGTTGAAATGTCAGTTGGACTTTTGACTTTCCAATATAAACAAAACATAACCTTTATTTTTAGGTACCATGATCACAAAACTTTGTTAAATTCTGGCTTAAAAGGAAGGTATAAATAGAACTCAGCCCATCAACATCTTTCTTGAAATTTAAACAGTTAGTACATCCATTTATATAACACATCTCTATGAAATTTCGTTTAAATTGATTGTCAACTCTCTTTAAGATTTTTATACTATCGTAGTTCACATTATGAGAAGAAGTGTTTACATGTTGGCTAAGTGCTGTAGCCATAGGTTTTTTTGTATTATCACTTTTATGCAATGCTAACCGTTTTGAGAGTTCCTGACTTGTTTGTCCGATATAAACCTTTTGACACCCACCACACTTTAACGAGTATACAACACTGTTATTTTTTAACACAGGGGTCTTATCTTTGAGGTAAGTGAAATATATACCAAGTCTTTTGTAAGTGGAGTTGGCCATAATGATATTGAACTGTCGAAACAGGCTAGCGATCTGCTTAGAGAGTCCTTCTATATATGGAAGTTTAGTATAGAAGATTTCTACAGGTTCTTCATCAGATGGTCTTCTTGGAGGTGAAGTACGAGGAGGTAAGTCGTGATTGAGTAATTTTTTTAGTAACTTGATGGGATAGTGGTTTTTTCGAAGTATACCAAACAATGACTTAATATTGTTGTTGTAATAGGATGGATGACAAATCTTACGAATCCTATTTTTTAGTGCCAGGATGATGTTAATCTTCTGCTCATCTGGATGGTATGAGTGGAAAGGAACATATCTTCCTGAGAAGGTCTTTTTTCTATACCAATCTAACCTTATCGTATTGTCTTCATTCCTGGTAACATTGGTGTCTAAGAACGGAACTGCCCTGTTTGTTTCTAATTCAAAAGTAAATTTTAAGTAAGGATTGTAAGAATTAAAGATGTTCAATGTGTACACAACTTTGTTTTCAGGTACTGCACAAATTACGTCATCTACGTACTGATATATGAATGGGAGTTCGAAGTCCAATTTTTCCGTGCAGTAGTGCAGCAAGGAGTTCATAACAATTTCTGCTAATGATGGAGATATAGATCCGCCCATTGGAGCACCTTTTATTTGTAAATAGAATTCGTTTTGAAAACAAAAGTAGGTATGCTTATAAAGAAATGTGATGATTTCTAAGAATTTCTCTTTCGGGATAGTGCAATTCCTTTCTATCAGGTGGTAGTTACTAGAAAGGATAGACGTTACCAATTCCAGTGTGATGTTGGTGAACAGTGACGTTACATCGAAACTCACCAAAACATACCCCGGAGGCAATGAAGTTCCGTTAATCTTGGATGCAAATTCAAAAGAGTCTTTGATTTTAAAGATGTTGTGTAAACAGAAAGAAACATCGATGATGCTAGCAAAATATGCAGCTAAAGATTGTGGGGGCGAGTTGTTACAGGATATTATAGGACGAAGCGGACATCCTTCTTTGTGGATTTTGGGTAATCCATAATACTTGGGTATTGTTCCAGTGTAACATGTTAACTCTTTTTTTATTTCAGATGTGATATGTCCTGTATCGCACAGTTCCTTAACAATTGCATTATTTTTCCGTTCCGTGGGAGTAAGATCTTTTGGAATTCTTTTATATGTTTTTTCATCATTTAAGAGTTCCATTGATTTAGAGATGTGATCAGTAATCAGTCCCTGGGCAAGTCCACTACATTTAGTCAAAAAGAAAAATGGTGACTGGGGGCCATGCGGTGATTATCGTAAGTTGAATTCGCAAACTGTTCCAGACAGGTATCCTTTACGTAACATACAGGACGTTTCGACATTATTACACAATAAAAAATATTTTTCTTCTATTGACTTGACAAAAGCTTATTTACAAATTCATGTACATCCAGATTCAATTGGTAAGACAGCCGTTACGACACCATTTGGTCTTTTTGAATTTCTCAAAATGCCATTTGGTTTGAGGAATGCGGCTCAATCTTCTCAACGCTTTATGGATAACTTATTAAGAGGTTTACCTTTTGTTTTCGTTTACATCGATGATATCCTAGTATTTTCAGATTCATATGAGTCACATATCAAATATCTTGAAGAAGTTTTTAAAAGATTATCACATGCAAATTTATCAATAAATATCAGCAGAAGTGTGTTCGCCAAAGAAAACATAGTTTTTTTAGGACACAAAATTTCAGAAAAAGCTTTGTTTTCCTCTGAACATAAAGTTCAAGCTATTAAAACATTTCCTAAACCTAGTACAGTTAGTGAACTAAAACGATTTTTAGGAATTCTCAATTTTTATCACAGATTTATTCCTTTAGCTTCAAAAATTCAATCACCTCTTAATATTCGTTCTTCTAAAAAGAATGATAAAAGTCCAATCATATGGACTTCTGAAATGGAAGAAGCTTTTGAGAATTGCAAAAATGCTATTTCAGAGTTCACTAGTTTGTCGTTTCCTATTCCCAATCAGGAAATTATTGTTATGACCGATGCTTCTAATGCAGCCATAGGTGGTGCTATTTATCAAATCATAGATGGTTCATATAAACCATTAGCATTTTTTTCAAGAAAGCTATCACCGACAGAACAAAAATATTCTACCTATGATCGTGAACTGTTAGCTAGATTTGCCACGATTAAACATTTTTCTTATATGCTTGAAGGTCAAAAAATAAAATTTTTTACAGATCACAAGCCTATAACATTTGTTTTCCAGAAAAAAGAATCTAGTTTATCTCCTAGGCATATACGTCAACTTTCCTATATAAGTCAGTTTACTACTGACATATATTACGTTCAAGGTGATTTAAATATACCAGCTGACACACTTTCAAGAATCTCTACAATCATAAAGCGAGAAATTATTCCGAGTGTTATAGAAACTGCTCAAAAAGAAGATCGTGAACTTTCAGATATTTTACAATCTTCAAAATTTAATCTTAAATTACAAAAAAATTTTATTGAAAATTCTGATTTGTACTGTAATATCAGTAAAAATAGAATTCGCCCATACGTTCCCAAAAATCTTCGTTATGAAATATTTCAGAAATTTCACAACATTTCACATTCTGGTGGTAGATCTACTCTTAGAATTATATCTCATCGTTTTGTTTGGCCACTAATGAAAAAAGATATTAAATTATGGGTTAAAAAATGTACCGATTGTCAATTATCCAAAGTAGGTCGTCACGAAAAAACTTTTCTTCAACGTTTTCTTAGACCTGATGAGCGTTTTGCTCATGTTCATATAGATATAGTTGGCCCTCTTTCACCTTCTAACAACTATACTTATCTTCTAACATGTATTGAAAGGTTAACTCGATGGTTTGAAGCATTTCCTATGCCAGATCAAAAGGCGGAAACTGTAGCTCAAACATTTTTTAATAGGTGGATTTCTCGTTTTGGTTCGCCTGTTTTATTAATTACTGATAGATGTCAAAATTTTAAGTCAAGTTTGTTTAAAAATGTGTCAAAATTACTAGGTGTTGAACTTCGACATACAACAGCTTATCATCCTCAAGCCAATGGTATTATTGAGAGAAATCATCGTACTTTAAAAGCTGCATTAATGTGTCGTATTAAGGAGTCAAGAGAACTTTGATTTTAAGAATTTAATGTCGTTCTACTTGGATTGCGAAATGTTGTTAGAGAAGACATTGGTGCATCACCAGCTGAATTAACTTTTGGGACATCTCTCAGAATACCAGGCGAAATTTTCGAAAAATCTAAAATTACTAGTAATCACGAAAACTATCTTAAACAATTGCATTACATTTTTAACAAGATACGACCAACAGATACAAATTGGCACAACAAAACTAGGATATTTAAAAATTCTTCTTTGGACGAGTGTTCTCATGTTTTTTTAAGATATGACAAAACTAAATTATCTTAACAGAGACCTTACACTGGACCATACCAAGTTTTGAAACGTTCAAACAAAACTTTTGACATTTTACTTAAAGACAAAAGAGAAACAGTTTCCAGAGACAGATTAAAACCAGCTTTTACTTGTGATTTCATACTAGAACATGATGAATATTTTAATACAAATATAAAATTAGAAGTGAAGACAAAGACACAGAACAGTGTGCGTTTTCAACAATAATTTTCAATTTAGGAGGGGGATAGTGTAGGGTAACCACCTGTATATTTATTTTTGTTTATTGGTAGTTATGTATAATGTATTAGACACTTCATGTCAGTTGTACTTTTTAAGTAAAATAAAATATTTTTAGTTGTAAAAAAGGATTATCTTTTCCTAAACAACTAAACGCCTATGAACATTTTTTTTGTACAGGACACAGTGACGGTTTTATTATACCAGCTTAATAAAAAAGTGACTATAATTTTTGGTTTAATCGAGTTTAATAATATTTAAAATTAAAAATAAAATCGTTTAAAAAAATGCTCTAAGCACATGCTACAAATAATCTGCGAACAGATTATAACGGCCCGACTAGACAATTTTAAATACAGTTAAGTGGGCTAATATGATTATATTTTAATCCCAGAAATCCGCAGTTACACGTAAACAATTTAAGTTTGAAATAAATTCAACTAAATTTTACATAAAAATTATGAGCTTTTCTTAGTATTAGTATAGTTGACCTAATTTAACCTTCGCTTAATTTGAAGAAGTAAAATGGACAGAAATATATATAGATAGATAGAGTATTTAATATTATATAAATATAATCTCACTGAATATTTTATTAAATTCTACAAATAAAAAACATTTTTAGCCGCATTTTATTTTATAAAGGATATTTGTAAAAATGTTTTTCATTGAAGAATACAACCATTCTCAACTTTTCTCCACCTAATCGGAGAATTATTCGAATTTCCCGGCGTTTCCCCCAAACTACATGTCTTAGTCCTCATAATCATTAGGTCAGTTCTAATACTAGGTCTCCTGACATTTGGTGTAACCACACCACAGGCATCACTGAGTCTTCTCTTAACTGACAAATGATATTTTTTGCTGTGGTGACTCGGTATTGATGGTGGTAAAGGGCAGGGTGAACCAAAGGAGGCGCTTACTCGCTTATGATGATTAGGGGCCATTTCCAAAGGCAGATTGGCTACTAAAAATAACTGGTAAAAGACTTCATCTACTTTGAAGTTCTTTTTGGCCGATGTTTCTACAAAGGCACAACTCGAATCTTGGCTGTCGCAAAATGTTTGAGCTTCTTCGGTTGTCACAGTCCTGCAATACAAAATTTTTATTAAACCAATTTTTTTATTTAATGTACTGCACCAGAGATTACTAAACACTAAATATTAACATTAAACATTATAATTTAAATTTTAGCAGAACAATATTTTTAAAACAAACGGTACCTTATTTCATTCATGTATTCTTATTTGTAAGTAAATCTTTTGTTTTAAAGCATCAAGCAGCTTAGTCTAAGAGACAAATATCTGACACCAACTTGTGAGTTTAACCCGCATTATAAATAAAAATATTTAACTATGAGTATAAGGCAACATATTTTGTGGTACTATTTTAAATACTTAATGACGAGCGTAGAAAATAAAACTCTAGTCATTTTTTCCATAAATTTTCCATTTCGAATTAAACTGCTGCAGTCTATAAACGCAATAAAAAAGCGATTGATACGGAGAGTTAAAAGCAGCGTATTCTAAAAAATTCAATATGACGGTCTGACAGTGTAAAAAAATCTAATATCAAGAAAAAAATAAAATTTTGCAACCGATTGGGTAGAATATGTGCTTAAATTGTGGCGCAAAAAAATTATATGTTGACAAATTCCAATATAAGGATAAAAATCCAATATTTACCATATTTGCTATGACAGGAGTTATAGACCGGAAAATATTTATCATCGTTTCAACCACGTCTTTAACGTTTATGCCTCTAAGGATACTAAAAGATATATTAGAGATATGTAAATGTAGTGGAAATTCGGTTTCGATTTTGTTAATAATAGTTATTTATGATATGAGTGTTAAAAGTGACGTTTTATTTTGTGAGTGAAAAAGTTTGTGAAATGAGCGGAGCGAATTGAACAATTTCACGAACAAAATAAAATCACTTTTAACACAAATACCATACAATGTTTTTTGTACAACTGCCCTATTTTGATAATGAAATGGGCGAATTTGCAATGACAATAAAGTAAACCGTGTTAAAAGTAAACTAAACCGTGTTAAAAGTAAACTGAAGCGTGTTAAAAGTATTTTTAACACGCTGCCATGTAAACAATCAATTTTAACATTGTTTGCTATCATTAAAAGTGTCACTTTTAATGACAGTTGTACAAAAAATGTTTTAGGCATAAGTGGCAGGTATAAAGGATTAAAATTCGATGGGAAAATATGAAAAATCTTAACAACTGTCTACAAAGTATAATATTTTTTATGTTAAAAAGATGATAAAACACATAAGCATATGTCCTGCTAGTTATAGTTAAAAATAAGACCTCAAAAACATTGTAGAAATGTGTTTGCTTAGATCCTCGTGTTTTTTGATAACAAATAGAATTAAACTTGCAATTATTAATTATTTTAAGCAGCATAAGTTCACACACATAAGTATATGCATATGCACGCCGAAAAATCAGAAACAGTTGTTGGAAAATTGCCACGTCTTTCTCGCTTATGCCGCTTTGCCCAAAGATGGAAAACGTCATTATAAGCATAAGTAAGTAAATAATAGTACCAAGAAAAGTTTTATGTCTAAACTGATTTCTAATTAAAATTTAAGCCAAAGTAACGTAATTCTTTAGATAATTTTTATATCCGGAGAAACAAACTGAAAAGGAAAAACCAATCAGAAAATAGATGACTTTTAATAAATTGGAATAGCACTCAGTTATAAATGCCGCTAAGTTATTAACAATAGTTTCCAGGGCCGGATTGCAATAAATTTAAAATAGTGAAAAGGGTCCTTCTTGATGAACATTTATTATTTAAGTATGTAATAAACAAAACCTTATGACTAATTTTCATAAAAGATATCTTAATGGACTCTGCTATTTGCATTGCAATTTTTTTAATCAAAAACATACCTAAGAATTTTTATAAATTATATATATATATATATATATCTACCTATTGAAAAGTATTGATAATTAATTTGTCGTTGCGTAGGTTTTTTGTATTTTTGGGCCAATTTATTTATAATTACACTTTTATAAGGATTTTACTAACCAGTCACTTGTATAAACACTTCTAAGCTGTTAAATTTATAGATAGAATGAGTATATTATTAATCATTCTATAAAAAAATATAAAAAACTGGTCTGTCTTAATCTTTACTTCTTACAGAATGTGTTCAGTTGTAATCAATACATAGTATAAAACAAAGTCGCTTTTTCTGTCCCTATTTCCCTTTGTATGATTTCTTTAAAACTACGAAACGGATTTTGATGCGGTTTTTTTAATAGATAGAGTGATTCAAGAGGAAGGTTTATATGTATAATAACATCCATTAAATAGTGGAGAAATACTGTTATTTTTGAGGTTTCTAATGTGATGTCGTTAATTTTACGAATTATATTTAAAAAATCGATTATCTGTCAATTCGGCTGACAAGTAGAATGCCATCTAAAACCAGTCAGTTAACAGAAGTTGACATTTACGTTTAGTAAACACAAAATGTGATCGAATTTCGCTTAAAATCGACGAAAAAACGCGTAAAAAGTGTAAAAAAAGTGTAAAACAGTGCAAAATGATCGTTAAACCCTAAAAATCATACATAGTTTAAAACAAAGTCGCTTTCTCTGTCCCTACGTCACTTTAAAGGCTTAAATCTTTAAAACTACGTAACGGATTTTGATGCGGTTTTTTTAATAGATAGAGTGATTCAAGAGGAAGGTTGATGTGTATAATAACATCCATTAAATGGTGGAGAAATACTGTTATTTTTGAGGTTTCTAATGTGATGTCGTTAATTATCAATTTTTTTCCGCTTACATTGCAAACGCAGGCTGAACCCTACGAGATTTTTCAAAATAAGGTACTAATTATTTGTACACATGGAAAAGGTCTACAGAAAACTCCGGGATGGTATATGTCTATTTCTTATGGATATCCCACAATAACAGTTTTTTGTCATTTACTTTTTACGACAAATATTGGCTAATTTTCGAAGCGATTTTAACCAATACAGCATTAATCCTTATCCAACTAAATAATTTAAATACATTGTTAATTTAACATAGATCTATATGGTCCTTTACAGCATAAGATTTAAATGAATATTTTCGAAGATATTACAGATTTAAAATTGTGGGACGTAGCGCTTGCGGTGGTACTGGCCGGTCGGGGCGGCGGAAGCGTGCCTATAAATATGTAGTATAAATAGCGCATCGGAGGCCGAGATTTTCCCTATAGCACTTTAAATTTTGCAGCGATCGGACGCGTTTATTACGAAATTAATCATTATGACGCTACCCTAAGGTGGCGCAGTTGATATCTCATATATTTAAAAGAGCAAAACTTACTTACCTAAGAACTATGACGCCACCGTTAGGTGACGCAGTTAATATATAATATACCTAACCAAGGAATTACAAAGTACTATAAATAATAGTAAAAACTGGTAACTAAAGAGAAAATATGATAAAAAATACAAAAAATTAATCGTAAAAATAAAAAAAAAATGGAAAAACAGTAGTGTTAGGCGATGCGAAGTTCGCCGGGTCCGCTAGTATAATAATAATATAATAATAATGCTTTATTGTCAGAAATTTTACAATTTGTCGACAAAGCTAAAAATCATACAAAAAAGTACAAAAACCTTATAATATAACATATCACATAAAGAAAATACAAAAAAAATATTTATACAATTAAAGAAATTGAAAGTTATTAAAAAAAAAGAAGAAGAAAAGGAAAAAAGAAAAAATTCCTTGAAGTAGTAAATTGGTGTGTATTTAGAAGCATAAAATCATAATATGAAAAATTCATTTACTGTGTAAAAAGATCTCTCCAATAAGTGTGCCTTCAAAGCTCTTCGGTATGCAGGAAAGAGTGTAATAGATTTGATATTATTGAAAGGCAGACGATTGTGCATCTTTTTTGCATTATACAATATAGAGTTTTTGATTAACTCTGATCGTGGGATTGGTAAACAAAGATCAAGCTCCCTGTTTCTAAGTGGATAGTTGTGGGAAGGCGTTTTAGGATTCGCTGACGAGTGCTTGCGGACTAAGCAAACGGATTCAAAAATGAATAAAGAAGGAAGAGTTAAAATTTGATATTTTTTAAAGTATTCCCCACAATGAGTTCTATTGTTTAATCTTAACATGTAACGGATAGCTCTCTTTTGAAGTTTGAAAATACGGTCAAATTGAGTCGCACAACACGTACCCCAGAATGGAATGGCGTAACGGAGATGCGACTCAAAAAGGGCGTAAAAGACTGTTCGAGCTGTTGACAAGTTTAATTCCTTGGAAACTGATCTTAGCGCAAAACACGCAGAACTTAATTTTTTTGACAATGCATTGATGTGCAAATCCCATTTTAACGAGTTGTCAACAATGAGACCCAGGAACTTTACAGAATCAACGATTTCCACACTATTGTTATTAAGTTCAAAAGTTTGTAATGTACCTTTATATGATAAGATTTTAGTTTTTGAGAGATTGAGGCACAGAAGGTTAGAATCGCACCACGATTTAATAGTGACTAAGTCACGAGATACGGTACTATAAAGGGATGTACTATCCGGGTTGCTCCAGGTAAAACTAGTATCATCAGCAAAGAGGCAGAGTTTACCACTAATATTTAGGTAGGCAATATCATTAATAAAAAGCAGAAATAAGATAGGACCTAGAACTGAACCTTGAGCCACCCCACAGTCAATTGGCTTACAGGAGGATGTTCTCTCATCAACCCTTACCATCTGACTTCTGTAGGTAAGATAAGATTTAAACCACTCGAGTGGTATTCCTCTAATCCCATAGTGTTGTAATTTGTGAATTAAGATGTTGTGGTTTACACAATCAAAGGCTTAGAGAAGTCACAGAAGATTGTTGCTGTAGCGTTCTGATTGTTAAGACTGGAGTAAACATTGTCAAAGAGCGAGAACATAGCATCATTGGTAGATTTATTGCTCAAGAAACCAAACTGTTGGGGAGTTAGTATTTTATATTTGCAAAGAAAAGATAGCAATTTTTTTTTAACCAATCTTTCAATAATCTTCGACAACGTGGGGAGAAGTGCTATTGGGCGATAGTTCGAAGCTTGATCTTTATCACCTCCTTTTGCAAGGGAATAATTATCGCAGTCTTATGGCAGCTTGGAAAGACTCCAAGTTGAAGTGACTTGGTAATCAAGTTAGTCAGATGGCTTAGGGTGTTTACCGGTAGATTTGAAAACATTTTCAGAGTAAGCCCATCCGTTCCAGCAGATGATTTGTTTTTAATCTCATTAATTGTGTAACGAAGCTCGGCCAGTTGAAATGAAGAAACTGTGTAAATTTTCGTTTCTGAGATAAGAAAGAGGGTCGTGGGAAGGAGTTATGGAGCTCACTAAGTTTTTCGCTACATTAACAAAGAAGTTGTTTATGTTCTCTGAAGAAGTAGGAATTTTGTTAGATGAAGAGGTCCGGTCCCTTAATTCATTTACAATAGACCAAGTTTCTTTAGCAATGTTACCCGCATTTCCCAATCTTCTGTTGTAATACATATCCTTGGCAATATGCTATAATATTTTGCCAAATATTATGCATTGGTGTCTATAAAACAACATTGTATGGCGTTAGTGCGTCAGTGAACACTGAACACTGACTGTGCATTTTATTGTTTCTGTGAAGAAAAAGCATTTTCAGGCGCGAAAGAAATCAAAAAAATATATATTTTTGACTTCTATCTGTAAAATAGTTTATTTTACGTACATTTTTTTTTCGTTTTGTTTTTGATACCACAAAGGTAAGTCAAAGAACACCATTTTATGTACAAAAACATCCAAAAAACAACCCAAAATTAACTGAACATTTGAGACTCTCTTCAATATTTATTTAATACTAGGTTACCTATACCTACATTACGAAAATGATCTTGGACTCTGTTTACTTACATAGAAAATAACTAATAAACTGCTACGAAAAAAAAGTATTTTGGAATTTAGACCAACAAAAAATAACATTAAGAAAAATGCTAAAAAACGTTACATACAGCAGGACTCAAACATGCCATTTCTACTTATAGCCTGTAGCGTCTTTAAGTATTCGGCTCAAGGTATGTCCTCATGTCTTCATTTAATTAATAAGTAAAGTGTATAGTAAGATCTGTTGTTTCTTTTGTGTTATCGCAAGACGAATACAGTTTTAAAATTAAAAAATAGATTCGTCCTGTTTATAATTTTATTTTAAATGTTAAAATATTACAAATTCTCCTATATAGGTATGTTTAAAAATAAATCAGCTTTTAGTTAAAACCCCTGACTTAAATTAAAACATAATGTAAATTTTAAGTCTTTGTTTTTAAATGTCTTTAATTAAGAATTTAATAAATTCTGTAAGCTAAAAAGTTTAAGATTTTTAATGACCTGACCTCATATGACACACAATATAATAGTTTGTGTTTAAAAATACCTACTTTTTCTTACGTGAAATTTTGTAAATAATTCTTACGTGAAATTTTGTAAATATTTCGGGCGTTACGACCAACGACCAGTTACGACTGAGGCTAGAGACTAGCCGAAAAAAATTCAGACCAAAATATGTCACGACACACGCATGTTTCTCTGTCTGTCAGTCTCTCTCTCTCTCACAGACCAAAAAATAAAAAACTCTCTCTCTCTCTCTCATAGATAGATATATTACAATAAAAAAACACTATTTTAAATTAAAAGAAAATGTACATTAAAAAGAAAATACTGTAAAAAAAATAACTACCTATAATAGCATTATATTTTATTTCATCATGTTTGTAAAAATCAATAAATTCATAAACATTTCAAAAATAGTTCCTAACTTGACTAGTTACGTCAAATTACCTTAACTGTCAGTTACTGTCAAATATTTTAATTTTAAAATTTCGTATTAAATTGTTAATTCCTGTTTTAAATTAAATTGAAATAAAAAGTGATTCTAGGTAGATTTATATCATCTAAACCTCTGGTATTGTATAAATGGACACTTTTGTTAAAAGAAACCAACTGTTGAAAATAATGGATTTACTATTTTCTATTTTGCTTTGAACAGTGTAGTGTCGCGACTTTGTTAAGTTTATACAGATTTTTTGTAGATAATAAATATTGAAATAATAGAAAATAATAAGAATAATGTATCCTGACAGTATTTCTGCACAAGTTCCGGATATTGCTGATAGAGTTAGGTAAGTAGAGATTTTCTACAGACAATAATAAATGCTTATGTATGTATAAACTCTCTGTTATGTTTACAAATTACTAATTCCTTCACTAATTAATCGAAAGGAACTTCGTTCCATCCGGGTGTCCCTTGACACCTCTCACTTTTTTTTGTTAGCAGTTAGGTATACCTTATTTGTGAAATATCATTAAACAATTTGTCTTAAAGAGACTTGTCAAGATTGTTAACAAAATTTGAAATCTATACTTCCGATCTATTATATGGAATAAAACTTAAAAACAAAAAATTTAATAAAAAAGTAAAAACTGCATTTTTTAATTTTAACAAACTTGTTAGCATCGAAAAAGTACCGAGTTTATACCCATAAAGTTTTAAAAGACGTAAGCCTTTTATAAAATTAAAGTCGAATCCAGAGAATATAAAGGATATGTAAACTGAATACTAATAAATTTTGGAATTGCAGATACGTTCAGTTATCTACATCTTCCTAGCCAGTTTAAGAATAATAGGTACCAAGTGGCTGGTGGTTTCTCATTGGCTAATTAGAAAACTATTTAAGCCTTAGTGTTATACACTTTTTTTAATTGCATTTATTATTTGTTTGATTTTTTAATTCAAAAAATGTATTAAACAACAAGCTGCAAATCAAATCCACCACATTCCATTATTTACGAGTATAATTTAAAAAAAACAGCTTTATATTTAATTTTTCTCTTGATCTAATATATGATGATATTTTTGGTTATCCTTATTTAGTGCTTACTGCGTCCACGTATATTAGGAAGTTCGATTTTTCCTTGCTCTAGAATTCTCGATTAAAACCTTTTCTAATAAAAACGTCATGTATCACTTCAATCCGTCTTTCAACCTTTCTGCAATTATTCTCTACTAAACATTCTCATTCGTACTCTTACCATATTTTTACCCAACAGAGGGAATTCTGGAGCTTTGTTCTCTTAACGGTCACGTTTTTCCTAAACATTTTTCTTCCTATTCAGCAAGTAGAAAATCAAAGCGACAATTCGTAAGCCGTTTGATGCCCTTTTGTTCGCCTTTTCATATTCAGTAACTCGTTATTACTGGGTAAAAATCGTTCGTTGACAACAATATATAGCAATCTGGTGAAGAAGCTCAAAACGAAATTTCTATCTAGGTAATTCTTGTCAAATAAAATATTTCTTTTATAAAATTCGTTGCAATAAATAAATACTTAAACAGACAAAAAGTAATAGCATATTTATGTATTTCCGCATATGGATGTGTTAAGGTTGGAAAAATCCGCTTTAAGTTAATTTCTGTTTTGTTGATATATACTTAACATCTAAAAGCAAATATTAACTTATTTTTATCTTTATTAATCTTGGTGCCTACGTACAATATGTATTATAGAGAATTAAATAAAATAATTAGTAAAATATTTTTCTTCAACGTAAAAATATCGAAATAAAAAATGAGCTATTTTGGAAAGCTTACAAGTAATAATTAAAAAAATATTCTTAACCGCTAAAAATAAGAAAACAATTAAAAATCAACAAAAATTATAAAAAAAAAGTATTTAAATCAATTAAACATAACAAAAAATAAAAAATCTTCATTTACATAAAAGAAGAAACTAAAAAGTAATTAGGTATGCAATGTGAAATAAATACTTGACAGTTTAAAAACTATCATAAACTGTAAAGAAATCAACAAAAAGTATAACTAATAAAAAAATTATTTCAATCCTCGAAATAATAATTACAGCAAAATGTAATGACTGAAATATCATATAATCACTCGCGACTGGAATTTCAATATGTCAATACCTTTTTGATCGTTTAGTTTAATAACTAATTGTTTAAGTAATTCTTATTCGTGAAAACGTATTTATCATATTTTTGTAATATTTTTCCTTGTTTTTATACTTCTGAATTTTATGTTTTTATTAAAGTTTTTTTTTAAATTTCATTCAAATTTATTTTAATTTTTTGCTTATTTTGTCTGTATTTTTTTATTTTACTGTTTTCTTATTTATATTTTTTTAATATTTTAATATCTTTTATTGAAGTTATACTTCTATTCGTGCGTTTGGCGGAGGAAATTTTTGTATGGGTAAATGTGAAAAGTCATTACATATGTAATGGTGTGAGGAAGAGAGAGACAGAAACACATGTAAGATATATTGGTTGGTAAAAACAAATATGTTATTACATGTTATTAGTCATAACTATAAGTTATATGTTAAGTGTAAAGGGAAATATGTTAATTGTGTTGAATAATTTTAAAATTACCAAAGCTAATACTAATAAGTGTGGAAAGATTCAAGAGTTTCTTATGGTGGCAGAATAAATATAATTGTATTTTCCTGTTTTTCTAATCTAACATTTTTGTTAGATGCGACACTCGTCCGATCATTGGAACACCGGTTTTAAGAGGCGGTAGTGCTAATTTGATATTACCCATTAGGTCCAAAAATAAAATTTCGCGAAAATTTTTTTTTGCATGACGAAATCACGACAAAAAAGCGACAAATTATGCGCTAGCCGAGATTTTTATCGGAATATCAGAAGATGGTTGATAGTGCTAACTAGATACCATGTTAGCACTATCATCGATTTAAGGCCAAAAAATATCGCGACAAAAATTTTTCTTGCACGACAAAATCACGACAAAAAAGCGACAAATTATGCACTACATAAGACATCATTGGAAGATCGTTTTCAAGAGGTGGTAGTGCTAACTTCATATCAAGTTAGCACTACCATTGATTTAAAAAAAAATCTCGCGACAAATTTTTTGTTTGCACGACAAAATCACGAAAAAAAAGCGACAAATTAATCACATAATGCCATCTTTTATTTTGCATGTGGTAGTGCTAACTTTATAGAGGTATTATGTACGGGTTGGTTTTTGTTTACTGTCCGATACAACAACATATTTCGTTGGGTTTATATTTTAAGCCAAAAGAGATTGTTGTAGACTTTGAATAAACTATTCACAATGCAATATATAAATATATTGGGGGAGAGCTTATTCTTTTGGGTTGCAAATTTCATCTCTGAGTGTACAGTGTTTTAATTTGTATATTGATGAAATACTTATCAAGAATATAAAATAAATTAAAATCATTTCTTATATTTTTGTATATATATTTTTTTGTAATTAAGTATGAAATAAAATAAACAATATTATTATCTTTTTAAATACCTACATCGATAATCTCTTGATTGGTTCGTAGGGGGACGGAGTACGATTGCGCCGGTAGGACCTGAATGAATCCGGTATGGTCAAAGGGTCAGTTAATTCTAGGGAATGATTGGGCCGATACCAATATTTAATATGCACTCTGTTTTTAATTATATCAAAAAATGGTACTACTACAAGGGCACTGTATTATTTGAAAATGTTTATTCATTTTCATTTTAAGTTCCGGGATGCCCCACTACGGTCTGTCCGATTACTGGCCGCGACAAAAATTTACCTCTATCAGTGCCAATACGGTCCGCAAGCCTTTTGCCTGCTAAACAAGAGTCCCACCACGGGCCGTAACACTTCAACATTTCAAACAAATTTTACATTTAAAAGGTTTCTTGTTAGTGTGAGTTCTAATATAACTTTTTAAACTACCCGTTTGTATGAAACATTTTGAACATATTTTACATTAAAAACGTTTCTCGTCAGTGTGAGTTCTAATAGGACTTTTTAAGTTACTGGAATGTGCAAAACATTTCGAACAAATCTTAGATTTAAAAGATTTCTCGCCAGTGTGAGTTCTAATATGCCTTTTTAGATTACTGAATTATGTAAAACATTTTAAACAAATTTTACATTTAAAAGGTTTTTTGTCGGTGTGAGTTCTAATATGCCATTTTAGATTACTAAATTGTGTCAAACATTTTGAATAAATTTTACATTTAAAAGGTTTCTCGTCAGTGTGAGTTCTACTATGAGTTTTTAAGTTAGTAGAATCTGTAAAACATTTCGAACAAATCTGACATTTAAACGGTTTCTCGTCAGTGTGAGTTTTAATATAAGATATTAAATGACCGGATTGCGTGAAACATTTCCAACATATGTTACATTTAAAAGGTTTCTCGTCAGTGTGAGTTCTAATATCAGATTTTAAACTACCGGATTTTGTGAAACATTTTAAACAAATTTTACATTTAAAATGTTTCTCGTTAGTGTGAATTTTAATATGAGATTTTAAAGCACTGGATCGTGTGAAACATTTTGAAAAAATTTTACATTAAAAAGGTTTTTCTTCAGTGTGAGTTCTAATATGAGTTTTTAAGTTAGTAGAATGTGTAAAACATTCCAAAAAAATCTGACATTTAAAAGGTTTCTCGTCAGTGTGAGTTTTAATATGAGATTTTAAATGACCGGCTTGTGTGAAACATTCCGAACATATGTTACATTTAAAAGGTTTCTCGTCAGTGTGAGTTCTAATATGAGATTTTAAACTACCGGATTGTGTGAAACATTTTGAACAAATTTTACATTTAAAATGTTTCTCATTAGTGTGAATTTTAATATGAGATTTTAAAGTACTGTATCGTGTAAAACAATTTGAACAAATTTTACATTTAAATTTTTTTTTGTCAGTGTGAGTTCTAATACAAGTTTTTAAGTTACTGGAATGTGTAAAATATTTTGAACAAATCTTACATTTAACAGGTTTCTCGCCAGTGTGAGTTCTAATATGAGATTTTAAACTACCGGATTGTGTGAAACATTTTGAACATATTTTACATTAAAAACGTTTTTAGGCAGTGTAAGTTCTAATATGACTTTTTAAGTTACTGGAATGTGTAAAAAATTTCGAACAAATCTTACATTTAAAAGATTTCTCGCCGGTGTGACATCTAATATGCCTTTTTAGATTACTGACTGTTGTAAAACATTTTAAAGAAATTTTACATGTAAAACGTTTATTGTTAGTGTGAATTTTAATATGAGAATTTAAAGTACTGGATTGTTTGAAACATTTTAAACAAATTTTACATTTAAAAGGTTTCCCGTCAGTGTGAGTTCTAAGATAAATTTTGAAGTTAGTAGAATGTGTAAAACATTTCGAACAAATCTTACATTTAAAAGGTTTCACGTCAGTGTGATTTCTAATATGAGATTTAAAACTACCGTATTGTGTAAAACATTTTAAACAAATACTACATTTAAAATGTTTCTCGTTAGTGTGAATTTTAATATGAGATTTTAAAGTACTGGATCGTGTGAAACATTTTAAACAAATTTTACATTTAAAAGGGTTTTCGTCAGTGTAAGTTCTAATATGAGTTTTTAAGTTAGTAGAATGTTTAAAACATTTCGAACAAATCTTACATTTAAAAGGTTCCTCGTCAGTAAGTTTTAATATGAGATTTTAAATGACCAGATTTTGTGAAACATTTTGAACATATGTTACATTTAAAAGGTTTCTCGTCAGTGTGAGTTCTAATATGAGATTTTAAACTACCGGATTGTGTGAAAGATTTTGAACAAATTTTACATTAAAAATGTTTCTTGTTAGTGTGAATTTTAATATGATATTTTAAAGTACTGGATCGTGTGAAACATTTTGAACAAATTTTACATTTAAAAGGTTTATTGTCACTGGAATGTGTTAAACATTTCGAACAAATCTTACATTTAAAAGATTTTTTGTCAGTGTGAGTTCTAATATGAGATTTGTAATGACCGGATCGTGTAAAACATTTCGAACATATTATGTTACATTTAAAAGGTTTCTCGTCAGTGTGAGTTCTAATATGACTTTTTACATTACTTTACGCGGACACACTATACCTGCTAAGCTTAAGTGTATTAGGTGTATAAATAGTGGCCCCTTTAACGACCTCTTTAACTACCACAATTCTTAAAGTCACTTATGGTTGATTGCGATTTAAGTATTATTGTGGAATGAGCTGCTCATTTTCGTCGAAATCGATAAGTAACCCTAAGTGTATTAGGTATATAAAGGGCGACTTAATTTGTTTCGGTCAGTTTTGTTGTTTGTGTGTCGTGCTTGTGTCACAAAAATGGAGTCGATCGTCGAAGTTATTGAAAGCGGGGAAGGCGAACAAAAAATTTTATACAACGGTTACAAATATTGTTTAAAACGCCCGAATAAAAACAATTTAAAACAATGGAAGGGCGTGAATAATATTGCAAACCAACAGTGCTGTGGTCGAATTACAACAGACAGTACAAATAAAATTATCCGCCAAAGTTCTCACACGTAGTCAGTGCTATCAAACGAAACTTTCACAGAAATCGAAAAGGCAAAATCTATGTGCAGAAAACGCGCTAGGGAAGAAACCACATCAATTCCAAAGATCTACGAAGAGGAATTCTACCAGAGTAAGAGAAGTGGCTTTGAATTTGTGACACAATTGCCCGCCTACGACGCTATAAAATCTTCTATGTATAGGCATAGGCATACTGCTTTGGGATTATTGCCAACAACGCAAGAAGATTTCATAGTTACAGACTTGCTAAATGAAACTGATGATGGCAAAAAAATTGTAATTTTCGATGAAGGAACTTCAGGCCGTATAATTGGCTTTGGAAGTCAAATGGGTATTTCTACTCTTTTCTCTCAACAAACAATATTTGCGGACGGAACATTTAAAAGTTGCAGTAAATTATTCGATCAATTATACACGTTTCACGTAGATTTAAAAAGCACTTATAATTTCACATGCACACGACCTGCATTCTATGCATTACTTCCCAATAGAAAAAACAGAGTCGTACATAAAATTGTTTTCGTTGATGAAAAAACATATTTCATTTTTTAACCCGGTTTATCTTAAAGTAGACTTTAAACAAGCAATAATATTTGCAACTAGAGAAATGTTTCCCGGCTGTAAATTGACGGGATGTAATTTTCAGTTCAATCAAAGTATATGGCGAAAAGTCCAAGATTTGGGTTTAGCAGGTCTGTACAAAGAGGACAGGGTAATTAGAAGGCATATCGCTATCAGCGAAGTTTTAATCACACCAGATATCCGAACAATTCAGCCTGTCCTAAGTCTGGATAAAGTGAGACATGAGCTTCAATGAATCTACGGTCATTATTTAATAGTTGCGGACCGTCATGGCACTGCTTACTTTACGGTCTACCTGCTGGAATAGGTCGCGGCCCATCGCGGCACGCGGCCCGTAATGGGACGGACCGTTGTGGTCCTAAGTCTTAAGTTCAGTGTTGGTCATTACCATGGAAAAAATATTTAGTGAACGTGGAAACCCACTTATAATTTATGAAAAGTTTAAGTTTCGTTTATGTGGAAAAATTGAAAAAGGTGTTAAGTGGAGGTGCATAAAAATTGCCGACCAAATTATATATGGATGAAATGGAAATTACTCTAGTTTTAGTTTAGTATTTATAATTTTAACGTTTATTACCTTAATTTAGGTACCTGTTCATTTTTTTAACATAAGATTATGGAACATAACCATCTTGAACCTAAAGAACTGTAAACTTATTTTCTTTACTTTGGTTACCTATCTATATTTTTCTGGTGGCGCAATCGTTCTTTGGGATTAGTAGACTACCTGAAGAGATTGGTGCAATTATACCACGGACTTAAGGCAACACAGGTAATATTGGCGCAATGATTTAGGAACCTAATCTCTAATTGGTGAAAGTTATAGTGATAAAAAAAATTTCAGAATTTTCAAAATATTTAAATTTTTAAATTTATACATATTATCATATTAATGTACATAAAATTTAAGTAATAGGCAAAGTTTTTCTCAAGTTAAAAAATTTCCATATTAAATAGTTCAAGTTGGATTAGTTGAAGTTATCAATTCTGTCGCGCGTCCTGAGATTAAATTAACTATATAGGTTAATATGTAATATAGATCTCAGTTGGAATATACTATGTACCTGATATCAACAATCTCGCGGGGGGCAATTCATATGACATACTATTGGAAAGATGAAGAGTTTTAATATACGATCAGATTTTTTTTGACTGTACATTGCATTTTAACCTATTAAATGAACATAAAAGTTCAGATTTATCGTATAGTAAGTCCATGCTTCAAATATATAATGATTTTGCTAAATTATTCCTATACAAATTTCTAAGCCCGGGTGCGTGCATGGAAGTATAACTTTTACTGGCAGTCCCATGGACTGCCACACCTGTTTTTTTTTACTTTTTAATTTTTTTTATAAAACCCATATTTATATGTATATATTACAGTATCGACGGAACAAGTTTTAATTAAAAAAACAAAAGTTTTTTAAAAACTTTTTGCAGTATTATTTTTTTGTAATTTGTTTCAATTTTTTGTTATGAAGAATAACTTAATTATTGTTACAAGTTGTTACTACGAAGGATTTTAAATAAAAATTTGCGTGGATTCTACATTAGAATATAATGTAGTTTGTATTAACTAGGCGTATATGTACTGCAAAAGATAATTCAATTTATTTTGTTATAGGCTTGTTTTCCCAGTAATATATAACTTATTTTGGTTTTGGTATCGACTCGATTTTCCATTTCTGTCTAATGTAGGTAATGAATGAATAATTTCCTGCTTGGAGTTAAGTTTCTGCACGCCGTAGTTCTCTGAGCTGCATCAAACCCTAAAAGGATACATTTTCATGATTAAATCTTACTCGAATCTAATTTCTGTGCTACTGAATATACGAAAGTGAAATAATACCTGTTATCTAGTGATTTCAACTGCGAATAATCTCTAGAGAGAAATGTAAATATGAAGCGGTTAGTTAAATCAATCTGGATTAAATTCATAGAAATGCTGTTTTGAAATGGATTTCATTCTAAAATAGTTATGGAAATTGGCCAAAGACTTTTATTATTTAAATAAACTGGAGTTTAAGTATATAGAGTGTAATAAACCTCTTTTATAACCGAATTTTTTAATAAATTGGTATCTAACTTTCAAACAAAGACCTTATATGTGATCTACTGTTTTCTAAATTTTGTGTTCTGTAATCTCCGGTTATTTTGTTTGCTCCAAAAAAGCAATGTTGCACTAACTGGTCTTGAAAGGGGAAGAGCTGTAACTCTTATTAAACAAGAAATTCTCCAAAGAAACGTAAGTATTACCAAGGATAGAAAGTAAAAACCCTTAAAAACAGGCTCAGAAAAATTAGTCAAAAAGTCACAACTTCACAGCGGGGCCGCTTTTTGAGCAAAAATGCTAAAAGAAATCAGTTTTTCTCATCACCTGCAACAACAACTTCTGTAACCTACAAATGTAATCTTTTCAGTTAAAACGAAGTAGGAAAAAGACTTAACGATTAAGAACTGTACAGTAGAAAAAATTACGGGTTATGCATTTATAAAAGCCTTCAGTTTTTCTTCGTCAGATGCCTTGTAGGTGCTCATACCTTCCTTGATTTCTAATTATATGCCCCAGGTACAAAATCTGACGGCATTTGACGATGATGTTTAAAACTATTGTTGTGTTTATATTCTGTACCACTTTTTCATTTGTAATTTTGTCCGGCCATGGTATCTTCAGGATTCTTGTGCACAGCCATAATTCAAAAGCTTGGAATTTTGCCATTGTATCTTATAACGATCCGTTTGATCGTTTTGTAACCGTGCCCATATCGATGAGTTTTATAGTTTAAATATATGTCGTAAGCTGTGTAACAGTAAAATTATCGACTCTTTTTGGTTGTGATTAGTACTCGGCCCAGTACGAGTTAGTACGTAAAACAAGGTTGTTTCTTTTTTATTAAACCTCTTCAAAATACAACTTAGTTGTATTTAATAATGTTTTGTAAGATTATTGTTTATACAGTAAAAGTCTAAAACACGGGTGATATTGTATAATTACTAACCAAAATCAAGTAGTTTTACTTGCTTTAAGAATTACTTTACTCAATAAAATGGAAAAATCCGATTTAACTGAAAATTAAATTTACTTGATTGTAAATTTGTTAAGAGATTGATTTTTCATTATTTGTTTCTATTCAGGGTTAATCCAAATTTATTCGAAGATATGTTTCAGCTATTTTGTAAAATAAAACTAAAATAATTTCATAATAATTTCGTCCCAACATTTTGAAATTGGAAGGAAAAGCATCCCTGTACATTCGACACCGATTTATTTGATTCAATTTAAGCGTTTCTCAAGACTTCGATTAATGAGATAAAAAAATAATTAATTCTTTAACATAAATAATTCTCTTTGATATACTATTCAGTTTTTATTTATTTTTAACTCCTTAATTGTTATTTGAAATTAATTGTGTAATAAATCAATTAAATCGGGTCTATAATTTGTTTAGTTTGTACTTTGACGCCCTTAATTACAGATTTGGTAGAGACTGGTAAAACTTTTTAAAAGTATTCTGTTACTTAGTGAGCAATTATTTGGTTTACATACAGATTTGCTCACGTAAAATTTTCTTTTCCGATAATCACTAGCATAGTTTTGTTGGTGTTTATGTAAAATCTAGATGTTCTACTTGTTTCTGTAAATTTGCAAGCCTTCTATGGTGTTGGAAATACCATCATATCGTTTGAATACCACAGGTTATTGAAATGTCTTTATCAGTGTCTCTTAGAGCCATTCTGAAAATATCCTTTAAGTACAGGTTAAAAATTAACGGAGATAAAATGCATCTCTGTCTTACTCTTAATCAGATATAACTATGAGAATTATGGTCTGGTTCAAATATAGGTTAGCTGTTTAGGTTTTGTCCATCAATTCTTGTTTATTAAAACTTTTATCATTTTCCCATGCTTAACTCTGAAAAATGTCTTTTTTGTAGTCTATCAAGCATGCAAAGACATTACAGCTGACGTCCCCGTATTTATGGAATAACACTTGCATGCTAAACAAGACCGCTTTTGCACCAACAGCATTTAAAAACACAAACTGATTGAGTGCAATTTGTTCCTCACGTTTACGATAATTTTTTTGTGGATAACTTTTAAAAACAGTCTTAGTAGGAAGCTTATTAGGCTTATGGTTCTGTGGTCTTTACAAGCTTTTGCTCCTGGTTTTTTAGGTAATGTTATGAATTCAGATTTCTCATTTTGTTGGTACTTTCCTACAGCGTATATAGATATATTTTTTATTTGTTCTTTATCCACTAGCTTTAGAAGTTTTGTTCAACATATTTACTAAACCTAAGTTCTTTTAAATGCTTATGGGACTAGGTCAATCGAAGGAATAAAACTTGACTTGAACTTTATTTATTTTATAATAGAATAATTTTTTTTAACGACTTTTAAAGTTAAATTGTAAGACAAATGTAAAAACGAGTGGGAGAGTTAAGAAGACCTTCGATCCATTCTTAAATTATTTGTAGCATTAAACCAAGCATAAAATGTATTAATTTATTGATGGTTATAAGTCATCGAAAAGTTTTAAAAATTAGTGGGTCAGATTATATTTTTAAAAAGTCTTGATAAAGATAATACAACATGCATGTTAAATCGTTAGCTATTAAAACGTGGTGTGACATATAATTTCTTTAAAATCGTCATTTTTTTAAAGCTTTATTGTGAAAACGCTATAAATCAAGTGTTGTATAAGTGTTAAACAAATAATTTTTATAAACGAACAAAGGATATTTTTAAATACCGTTTTTAATAGTACATCAACGGTTTTAAAACTTTTTAAAAATTTGTGTTAATGTCCGTTTACGCTATAGTGTATAGTTTTTTATGAATTTTTAACTTTTTTTAACAAGTACGACAGTAGTTCTCAAACTATATGGCACAATCCCCAGGGTTCGTATTAAGTTACTAAGGGGAGCGCATTAAATTGAAAAGCAAAATTATTAAAACCGATGTATAAAATTTTTATTGTTAAAAATTGAACTACAAAATGTTTCTGAGCCTAACAAGTTTTCAAGAATTTTAGAATGCAATTACTAATGGCTGACATGCGCTTGCTATGTGGCACACAATCTCTGTAAGTTGGGTTCCACATTGGAAATGGCGACTTTTCCAAGTTGAAGCTTATTTCGATATTTCGATTTTAACGAAGCAGCAGAAAATCCTGTTTCACAAAGATAGGACGTGGTTGAACTAACAAAATCCGTATGACTTTGGTTTTTATAACTGAGAAGTTATTTGAATGCTTGATTCAGAAATTTGTTAAAGATTTGGTACCGAAATCCATTTTTGGTAAAGTTCTAGACGAAACGTGTATTAGTTGTTTGTCTTCTTCCAGTGATAGACCATTAGGTTTGCTGTAAAATGGATTACAAACCCAATTCCCATTAGACAAATTCATATCTTCTTCAGCAAAAAATTCAGTCTCTTTACTAAAATAAAGTACATTAATTTTTTTTCCTGTAGTCGAAAATTAAAAGTAATAAGTTTTTCAAAAATATGAACAAATTAAGCAGGATTTATTAAAAAAAAATTGTGGCAGAATTCTACTAAACGCTTATGAGACCTTTTTTCTTTAAAAATACCGCTATTTTACTTCTTAGTTCGTAGATAGTATTGACTGGGTAAGGTGGATAAAGAAAAGAAGGACAAAGATTTTTGTTCGGCTCTCATATAAATATGTACATAGCACAGAGAAAATCCTTTATTTCAATGGTCTAGTTTTTATAAGTATATGTAATTGCTTCCAAAAAAAAATTGGACCAGAGCTCAGCGATTTAAACGCTAAAGCTTCCTGATGAATGCTTTTAAAAAATTTTTGAGGGTTCCTTCTTAGCAAGTGCTTGCAAAATATTGTATTTACCAGATATATCTTGGGCTCCGTCAGTGCATTTCCCAACACAATTTGCCCATTGCAAATTGATAACATTATTTGTAAACGTGAATAATTCGTTGGTTGTAGTTTTTCCTTTAATAAGTTTGTAAAACAGTAATTCTTCATACATTGTGACACTGATACAAAATCTGATGTAACAAATTAAATGGTAATTATTATTGCATTTAGTTGCTTTATCAAGTTGAAAAACAAATAATTTTCAATTAGTTTTAAGCTACTTCTGACAGTCAGCAGATATATCTGGAATTCTTCGACAGATTGAATCATTCGATAAAGGAATATTGTTAAGTTTGTAGCGTGTCCAAAAAACTCTATGCAAAAAATTTTTATTTTTTATAATTTTTTCTTACTTAAGCCGACCCTGATCATTTTACCTTCCAGAAGTTTCTCCGCTGTAACGAACTTTAACCGTCAAACTATTGATTTTTTTAGACTGACCAATCAAATCTCGTGAATAAGGTCACGCTGCGTAAGTGGGGTAGTTTGAAGCGACGCGGGTTACTTTTTTACCGGGATTTACAATTTAGTCTAGCTTGGGTCTCTGTGCTGGCAAGACATTATGTACAACCCCTAGATTCAAATACCGGCAAATTTCCTTTAGATTAGCAAAGAATTACTTGCTATTTAGTGTTTCTAACTAAGTTAAAGTCAGTGAATGAGTGTGTAACCTCTCTGATGAAAAAGCTGTCTTGTATTACCGAAGAATAACTAGATTCTACTGTACCGTATAAATTGGGTGTGGCCCCATTTAATTCTCCTATCTAGGAATCAAACTGTAAGTCTTTTAATATCATTACTATTGCTTAACTACCAGAAAAAGAAGGGATACCATTTATTTCTTTGGCACAAAAACTTAATTGTAATCCGCATGAATAATATCCAAGTGTGGATAATTAACGTAAGAAGTGCTCATAAAATCCACAGTGAGACCGGTTTTTATAAAAAACCCGGTACCTTTTCTACAGACTCCAAAAGTGTGAAAATTCGGAAAAGTTCACCGAATATATGTTTCAGTTATCAGTGAAAGCGTTGCGCAGAGCCTGATTAAATATTTTTGTAACACATTTATGGTAAATTTTGGGTTTCTTAATGTTTCTCTTAATTTAATTGTTTTAATTTAAACTATTATATGGTACCCCCCATCTTTTACTCGAGTAAAAAATCTTTTAAGCTAAAAGTGATTTACTATTTTTTTATTAAATTTTGATACTTTTCAATTTCTTTTTCACATCACATTCTGCTTAAATGGGTACACAGAAATAACAATATAAAAAATGCTTAGCTGTTATTGAATGTGTAATATTGTTTCTATATGTGATTAAACACTAATGTGTTTTACTGTATTTTACCTTATTTCATTTGTTGATATTTTATATGTCTATTGTTTCGTTCATCTGTTTGACTTATTACTACACCCAGTAATAAATATTGTTTATTGTTTATTTATATGTTTTATTTTCTGACCTGGTGTAAGTTATTCTGATCTAATCTCATCAACAACACGAATGAGACGTATTTAACTCATAAATCTTAGCTTTTGAACTCATTAATATATATGGAGCTGTTGTGATAAGTAAGAACAAAAAGTAAGTATAACTTTCTCTTTCTAGCTTTGCTACTAAAGGTGTTTAATTTAAAATTTTAACCAGAACATCTACCGGTTTACTCAATTTTACCGCATCTTATCTTATGTCCCTTATATCTTTCTTATTTTAACTTTATCTACAACATCTGATAAATCATTTTATCCAACATATATCTTTATTTTTTTTCCATCTGGGTTTCTTATATTTCCCCATCCTTATGATAAAAAAATAAGTGGCGCCCATTTACCTTCCCCTTTTTCCATCATTTCTCTCATTTTCTCTTTAGTCCCTTTCAAATTCTTATATCTTTTCTTTTCCTAGTAAATATATCCCCTTAAATCCTTCTAGTAAGATTTCATCGAGCTCGTTCGAATCCACGCTCGCTCTCCTCCTACCCCCTGAGTGCCGTTCGCATTTGTTAACCTCGATAAAACGAGCCTTTTAACATCTTGAGAAAAAAGACGTTACACATTAATTTGACGCCCACAACGTGGGGCCCGATGACAAAATCCCTATCTTTCCGACAATAAAATTACACACTTTTAAGATCAAAATTTTCGTTACTTTTTTCTTATCACAATGGCCAATTTTGAGGTAACTTTTCTAACAGCAGACGAAATTAATTACGAGTTAAAGATCAGAGGAACAGCCACCAACAGAAAAATAGAGGATAAAAGGAAAGTCCTCAAAAGATTGTTAACCAAAGAAACAAACGGTACGTTCACTTTAGAAAACATTAACTTAGAAGACGAAAAAGTAGCGATTAAAAATTCTATCGACAGCGTTTCTAATTTAATCGAAGAATTTGAAGGTTCCGCTTCAGATTCATGTTTTCGTAGAGTAAAATCTAGGATCGCTCACTTGTTAGGCAGAATACAACGTTTACCTCTACCTGAAAATCCTTCCGAGGATGATGTAAATTTCCGCGATGAATCTAAAATCACTTGTCTTCTTCTCGAACAAGAAATGATAAATAAAACCATTCCCTTCAATAATTCACCTTCTTCTAGTTCAGTTCCGAATATAGATGGCACAGTACCTATAATTAACGTCTCTACTCCCGAAATTAGATATTTAGATCGTTTCCCTTTATCGAAATGGAATATTAAATTTAACGGTGATCCTAAAAGCGTTTTTGAATTTCTAGAAAAAATTAAAGAACTAGCTGAATCCCGCAACATCCTACCTGAAACCCTTTTTCAATCAGCGGTTGAACTTTTCACCGGGGATGCTTTAATATGGTTCCGCAGCATCAAAACCTCTCTCAACTCTTGGGATGAACTTACTAATGTTCTCAAATCAACCTTTCTACCCCCAGAAAATGACGAACAACTCTGGGAGGAAATTAAAGGCTATAAACAGAAAAAGAACGATTCTATTATTATTTTTGTTGCTCAACTCACTTCTCTCTTCAAACGTCTCTCTCGTGAACCAGCTGGGGATGCAAAACCTTTCAAAAAACGACCATTCCCAATGTCTCCCTATATGTCGAAGATTCTTAACGACGAATTGGACGAAATGCTTCGTCTAGGTGTCATAGAACCCTCAAATAGTCCTTGGTGTTCTCCATTACTTCTCGTCAAAAAAGCTAATGATGAATATCGTTTCTGTTTCGATGGTCGAACTCTCAACGATGTAACTAAACACGATACCTACCCTTTGCCAAATATAGATCGAATTCTCTCCCTTCTCAAAGGTACCAAATTTATAAGTTCAATAGACTTACGAAAAGCTTTCTGGCAAGTCCCTTTAGATCCCTCTTCGAAAGAAAAAACCGCTTTCAGTGTTATCGGCAGAGGCTCTTTTCAATTCACTGTAATGCCTTTTGGATTGTGCAATTCTGCTCAAACCCAGCAACGTTTAGTTGACGCTATGTTCGGTCCGGCTTACGAACCAAATATCTTTTGTTATCTTGATGACATTATTATCTGTACAAATTCCTTTAAAGAACATATTCGTCTCTTATCTGAAGTCAGAGATAAGCTAAAAGACGCCAACCTAACGATAAATGTCAAAAAATGTGAATTTTTCAAGCCCGAACTAAAATTTCTAGGTTATATCGTAGGGAACAATATTCTAAAAACAGATCCTGATAAATTTCGGCCATGATCAATTATCCCCGTCCGACAACTTTCACAGAGGTCAAAAGATTTATCGGCATGTGTTCCTGGTACCGTCGTTTCATCAAAGACTTTTCTTCCCTTGTCTCTCCTATTAATGATCTATTGAAAGGTAAAAAGAAAAAACAATCTATTGAATGGACTAGCCAAGCGGAATTCTCTTTCACCCAAATAAAAGAAGCCCTTATTTCTGCCCCTGTGTTAACACAGCCAGATTTCTCTAAACCTTTCATTATCCAATGTGATGCTAGTGATACTGGCCTTGGTGGTGTCCTCACACAGTCATTTGATGGTTCAGATGTTGTAATAGCTTATGCTAGCAGAACCTTATCCCGAGCAGAGCGTAACTACTCTGTCACAGAACGAGAATGTCTAGCTGTCATCTTCAGTATTGAAAAATTCCGTCCCTATATTGAAGGTACCAAATTTCAAGTAATTACTGACCACCACTCCTTACTTTGGTTGAAAAATATCAACAATCCCTCTGGAAAACTTGCTCGATGGGCTATGCGCCTTCGTCAACATAACTTCGACCTTATCCACCGTAAGGGATCTTCCCATCTCGTTCCTGATGCCTTGAGTCGTGCCTTCCCTGAACAACCCCAAATCTCATATCTTGAGGTAGACACTAATCGAATAGACGTATGGTTTGATGAATTCCGTACTAAAATTCTCCAACACCCTGAGTTTTATCCTCAATGGAAAGTAGAAAATGACTTGGTCTATAAATTAATCCCTTCCAAATTGCCTTTCGCCACTAATGAAATTGAGTGGAAAGTTTTCGTACCAAAACCCCAGAGACATGACATTATGTCATCTTGTCATGATCCCCCTACCTGTGCCCATTTCGGATTTTTCAAAACACTGAACCGAATCCAAGAACGATATTATTGGCCTAAAATGAGAAACGATGTCCTTCGTTTTGTTAGATCTTGTAAAGTTTGTGGAGCCCAAAAAATGCCTACCTCCACTAATATAGGTTTAATGGGAAAATAGAAATCTGCCGAATTCCCATGGCAAATTATCGCACTTGATCTTGTTGGTCCTCTCCCTCGTTCCAAAAAAGGATATACCTGGCTCCTAGTTCTAACCGATTGGTTTTCTAAATTTACTTTATTACAACCCTTACGAAAAGCCACCACCAAAAATATCGTTAATTTCATAGAAAATGAAGTATTTCTCATGTTTGGTGTTCCTCAATTCCTTATCTGCGATAACGCTAGAAACCTTAACAATCCCATGATGAAACATCTCTGTGATCAATACAAAGTCCAAAAAATATGGTTCAATGCCGTCTATTCACCACAGTGTAATTTTGTAGAAAGAACGAATAAAACCATTGGAACCGCTATTAGGTGTTATATCGATGAACACTCTAACTGGGATAATGAGCTTTCTAAAATCCGACAGGCTATTAACACCGCTAGACACGAAGTCACCAAATATTCTCCATCATTTTTAAATTTCGCGAGACATGTACCGATATCTGGAAATTACTATTCCGCTAATGGCGCTGATCGTCCTATGTCCCTTAATACTCCTGAACAATACGATAAATACGTTTCAGATATACAAGGGTTAAAGGATATTTTTTTTGAAATACAACACAATCTTCACCATGCCTATCAAAGAAATTCCAAAACCTATAACCTTCGTCGTCGAAATATTCAATTCAACGTTGGTGATAAGGTGTGGAGAAGAAATAAAGTCCTCTCCAAAGCTGCCGATAAGTTTATGTCCAAATTAGCTCCTAAATATCTCTTATGTACGGTTGTCCGTAAACTATCTCCACTAGTATATACATTACAAAATCCCGATGGATCAAAAGCAGGAAACTGGCATATAAAAGACCTTAAGCCTTATGTCTCTGATTCCGATGATTCTTCTGAAGATGAACTCTCCGAATAGGAACTAATGTTTCTCTGTTTTCTCAGAATTATCCGTATAAGTATTCCTTTTCCATTTTTCTTTGACTTCTCCATTTCTCAACCTCTCGCTATGACTCAACACTAAATATTTTTCTCTATGCCTTACTTTTATATTTGCCGTTTAAGTGTATTCAGACTTATACTTATCGTTTATCTATCGTTTAAGTGTATTACCACTTGAACATTTCATCTCGAAAGAGAAAATACTTTTCTCTTACCTACCGTTTACCTACTTAATAAGTACCTTAACACTTATCTCTATCGTCTCGAAAGTAGAATTTACTTTCCCTCATTTACCGTCCATTTACCTAATAAGTGTATTAACACTTTTTGTTATCGTACCGAAGGAGAAAATATGTTCCTCGTAACTACCGTTTACCTACCTTATGAGTGTTTTCACACTTGTATTTTTTTTGAAGAAAAAAATAGTTTTTCCTTTATCTACCGTTAACCTACCGTATAAGTGCGTCAGCACTTGTGAATTGATTATCGTATCGTTCAGTAATATCTATTACTGTTTTATGTTTAGAAAACATTTTTTTTGTTACCTTATTTCTCGTTTATCATCCATAAATTACTTTTTATCTTTAATATGGATATAAGACGGTTATCGTACCTTAGTGGAAGACACATAAAAATTTTTTTGGAAAATTTTTTGAAAATTTTTTTTGAATTTTTTTTTAATTTTTTTGTTCTTTCATACAATTTTATACCTTTACATATCGTGGTTTAAAGAACTTTGATCCGCCACATGACTACTATTGGAATCACTTTACTTTTTTTGACTAACAAAATTCAATCTTAACTACTTCTTCTGGAATTTTATTTTGACCTTGCAATTTGTCACGAGAGATAAGCCTAGGAAAGCCGTAGGGAATTCTTTCCGGTAGTGGGTCTGTTGAGATTGTAAGGAAGACAGATAAAATTTCTTTCTCCTCTCTTTCTTTTCCTCTATTACTTTCTCTATTTTTTTTCCTAGCTAGGATTGAAGACTGTTAGGATAATTTGTTTTTAAGATTTGTTAGATTCCTGTTAATGTCTTAGTGTGATCTATTACCTTAAGATTTTTTTATTAAATGTTCTCAATGAGAACTATATTTTAAGAATTACTGTTTTCTTCTCTTCCTTACTGCATATTTGGTGATATCCTTAATATCAACCAAGCAGGACGGAACTTTTCCAAACATCTTTTCGGATGTTAACGTATCACGTACTTACCTTGACTGTCGGATCTAATGGGGCAGGTAGGCTTATTAGATTCCTAATTATAACTATCGTCCGTGTTTCTTTCTTCCTTTTCAAAATTAATATTAACAGTTTGGTTTAAATTTAGCTTTTTTCTTTATAGGAGTTCCTAAAAAGGGAAATACGCGTTGTGCCTCCTATGGGAAATTTTACTTATGGGAACATAGCATTCTTTACTTTCTTCCTTGTGTGTGTGAATGTAGCGTGTGTCCTGACATCTTATGTCAAGGGCAATATAAATACTTTTTTTTTCGATTTGCATTAAAGATACCACTTAGTGCTGCCCGTCTAGGCCGAGCTGCACACTTTTTTGTTTCCGTGCAGAAACTTCGGAGTAGACCTGTTCCCGATCACTTTGTGATCTTCCGGTTGGCCGGTACCGTTTATAAAAATCTGGTCACATAGTATCGAAGATCTATTGATCTGATACATTTTACCTACCTTGTGGTTCTTCAAACTCTCGCGTAGTTTCACTTGTATATTAACGCACTAATGAATAGTGCGAATATTATATCGCATTCAATAACTGACACTAATACCCCAGTTTTACCTAGATAGGTGTCGTTCCCGTTAAGATCGCTTTTCTACATCTTGATGTTCACTACCTTTATCAGCCGCAGTTTTTTAAACACACTACTGTTGTTCCAACCATAGCTTATCTTTCTTTAAAAACTGTTTTCTACCCAGTTTTTTCTCTTCGGAAGGGGCTGTGTAGCGTGTCCAAAAAACTCTATGCAAAAAATTTTTATTTTTTATAATTTTTTCTTACTTAAGCCGACCCTGATCATTTTACCTTCCAGAAGTTTCTCCGCTGTAACGAACTTTAACCGTCAAACTATTGATTTTTTTAGACTGACCAATCAAATCTCGTGAATAAGGTCACGCTGCGTAAGTGGGGTAGTTTGAAGCGACGCGGGTTACTTTTTTACCGGGATTTACAATTTAGTCTAGCTTGGGTCTCTGTGCTGGCAAGACATTATGTACAACCCCTAGATTCAAATACCGGCAAATTTCCTTTAGATTAGCAAAGAATTACTTGCTATTTAGTGTTTCTAACTAAGTTAAAGTCAGTGAATGAGTGTGGAACCTCTCTGATGAAAAAGCTGTCTTGTATTACCGAAGAATAACTAGATTCTACTGTACCGTATAAATTGGGTGTGGCCCCATTTAATTCTCCTATCTAGGAATCAAACTGTAAGTCTTTTAATATCATTACTATTGCTTAACTACCAGAAAAAGAAGGGATACCATTTATTTCTTTGGCACAAAAACTTAATTGTAATCCGCATGAATAATATCCAAGTGTGGATAATTAACGTAAGAAGTGTAAAATCCACAGTGAGACCGGTTTTTATAAAAAACCCGGTACCTTTTCTACAGACTCCAAAAGTGTGAAAATTCGGAAAAGTTCACCGAATATATGTTTCAGTTATCAGTGAAAGCGTTGCGCAGAGCCTGATTAAATATTTTTGTAACACATTTATGGTAAATTTTTGGTTTCTTAATGTTTCTCTTAATTTAATTGTTTTAATTTAAACTATTATATGGTACCCCCCATCTTTTACTCGAGTAAAAAATCTTTTAAGCTAAAAGTGATTTACTATTTTTTTATTAAATTTTGATACTTTTCAATTTCTTTTTCACATCACATTCTGCTTAAATGGGTACACAGAAATAACAATATAAAAAATGCTTAGCTGTTATTGAATGTGTAATATTGTTTCTATATGTGATTAAACACTAATGTGTTTTACTGTATTTTACCTTATTTCATTTGTTGATATTTTATATGTCTATTGTTTCGTTCATCTGTTTGACTTATTACTACACCCAGTAATAAATATTGTTTATTGTTTATTTATATGTTTTATTTTCTGACCTGGTGTAAGTTATTCTGATCTAATCTCATCAACAACACGAATGAGACGTATTTAACTCATAAATCTTAGCTTTTGAACTCATTAATATATATGGAGCTGTTGTGATAAGTAAGAACAAAAAGTAAGTATAACTTTCTCTTTCTAGCTTTGCTAATAAAGGTGTTTAATTTAAAATTTTAACCAGAACATCTACCGGTTTACTCAATTTTACCGCATCTTATCTTATGTCCCTTATATCTTTCTTATTTTAACTTTATCTACAACATCTGATAAATCATTTTATCCAACATATATCTTTATTTTTTTTCCATCTGGGTTTTTTATATTTCCCCATCCTTATGATAAAAAAATAAGTGGCGCCCATTTACCTTCCCCTTTTTCCATCATTTCTCTCATTTTCTCTTTAGTCCCTTTCAAATTCTTATATCTTTTCTTTTCCTAGTAAATATATCCCCTTAAATCCTTCTAGCAAGATTTCATCGAGCTCGTTCGAATCCACGCTCGCTCTCCTCCTACCCCCTGAGTGCCGTTCGCATTTGTTAACCTCAATAAAACGAGCCTTTTAACATCTTGAGAAAAAAGAGGTTACAAGTTGTTTAACTTAGCAGCTAACACTTTTAAACAAATAACGCATTACTGTTTTACTTTTCCATATTTTTGGGTTTTAAACTATTATATCATCGTTTATCAATCGAAGTACAAGGTCCCCCCTTGTTTAGTAAAAATTTATCTACAATTACACCGTAAAAACTATCCAGCCTTAGAGCACTAAACTAAAACACCTGTAAACTCGCTTCTCTATTTACAGCCGCACATCTTAAGTATTACAGTTTGAGGACCGCTGACCTAGGAGATGAGGTGCATCATGTATTTTTTTATTAAGGATGTCCTCGTAGGTATAGACCTAAATAAAAATGTACCGAGAACATCTATTGGGGCAGAAGAGACAATTTATTAATTTTGGATTTAAAAGCCTGCAAGTTAGGACAAGTGAAAAAGACGTGGAAACGTAAGGAGTTCCACAATCTGGAGACCCTGGGGATGAAGGAACGATCGAATCGATCCGTTCTCGATGTCCAGCATTGGACATTATAGTGGTGCATGGAGTTGACACGTCGCGTTGCTCTGGTTGGTCTGACAAGTGGAGGTATTATAGAGCGGAGTTCCTCTGAGCCTAATCAGTTTATGTATTGGTAAAACAAGGAAAGGTCAGCTACTGCTCTTCGGTGCGATAATAGGGCTAGATTTTTGGTGATACTGGTGTCGTTTATTAGTCGAACTGTTCTTCTTTGTATTGCTTCAAGAACTCCGAGCCTTGACTGAGCCGCCGAACCCCATACATGCGAGCAGTATTCAAAGTCGTATTTGGGCTTTGTAAGGAGTAGCCAAGTTGTATGAAGAAAAATATTTCTGTGCTCCAAACAGAAAGCCTAATTTCTTTCGTGCTGCAGTTGCTATGGATGCAATATGTTTGTTCCATAATAAGTCCTCGGAGATCGTTATACCAACCAGCGTAATGGAGTCGCCCGCTACCAGTGTCTGATCGTTGATAGTAATGGATGATTCGCATGTTTGCCTCTTGTTGGATTATGTATTAAATATATCAACATTTTTGAACAATAAAATCACTCAATATTTTTAATAGGTGTCGTTTCTTGAAATATTATGGACAATAGAGCTTTTTAAAAGATTACAGAAAGTAATTTAACAAGAAAAAAAATAAAAGCATCAGCGGAAATTGACTTATTTGAATATTTTCTTTTGTTTGGTAAACGTTTAATAATTAAATTAAATTTATTGGGTCAACGCTTCCCTGTAAACAATATTACATGTTGTTTTATTTTCTGGTAGCAAAATAAATTGATTTTCAGGTGATCCGACCCGCCTTAGGCGGCTGGCCATGAGGAAAACCGATCCCTACTATTTGGAAGGTTTGACCTTGAGACTTATTATTAGTAAAAGCGAAAGATGTTTTGATAGGAAATTGAAGCGGTTTAAAGAGATTTGATAGATCAGTTGGGATCATCGGTATCCTCAGTGTATGAGCTAGTTGACCAGCTGGTGGTTCAGTTATATTGGTTGCTACAACTTAATTGTCCTTTAATTCCTTTATACTTATTGCACATGCTAAATTTGTGATATCTGCCGTGATTATGAAATAAGTTATTTTGATAAGGATTAATACCAAGATAAAAACTTTTAAAAAATTAAAAATTAGTTATTGTGACGTAACTATAACAGTTAGACATATGCTGTCGCGGCATTTTTTGTAGATATTTATATATTCTTCAAAATCGTAGTACATTATTTTATTCTATAATCAATAGTATTCTCAGCGCAAGGTCCTTTTTGGTTACATTGATGGCATTTTAGTAAGGATCCCTATTTTTTTTCGTAGATTTATATCTACTATTCAGCTGGTTCGTGGTTCGCAGGTCACGACTTCGGGAAAATTTCACTACAGTTTTTCGTTTTGGGCCCCCATGTATATATATATATATATATATAAAGTGCCAAGAAAATGCGTATTAATATAAACAAACACAATGAGTCCGTTTCGCCAACGAGGCGACGCTGGTCGTAGCCCCGAAATGTGGGCACAGCTGGCCGAAGGTACAAATGGCGATAGGACTCCTGTGTGAGCGTTTGTTGTTTGTGTTTTTTGACACATGTTTTCCCACCATCCTTTGCTCCCAAGTATCCAACACTTTTGCTAGCCAAGTGCAATACCTTACTTGGTTATGATGCCGCACTGATGACGGCTAACGAGCCAGAAACATGCATGTCTGCGGTTACCATTCCTACTCGTGGCCTTATTGATCCTTTTTGCGTACATGCCCAATAATTTTCCCCTTTTGTTTATATATATATATATATATATATGTATGTATGTATGTATGTATGTATGTATGTATGTATGTATGTATGTATGTATGTATGTATGTATGTATGTATGTATGTATGTATGTATGTATGTATGTATGTATGTATGTATGTATGTATGTATGTATGTATGTATGTATGTATGTATGTATGTATGTATGTATGTATGTATGTATGTATGTATGTATGTATGTATGTATGTATGTATGTATGTATGTATGTATGTATGTATGTATGTATGTATGTATGTATGTATGTATGTATGTATGTATGTATGTATGTATGTATGTATGTATGTATGTATGTATGTATGTATGTATGTATGTATGTATGTATGTATGTATGTATGTATGTATGTATGTATGTATGTATGTATGTATGTATGTATGTATGTATGTATGTATGTATGTATGTATGTATGTATGTATGTATGTATGTATGTATGTATGTATGTATGTATGTATGTATGTATAGATCCGATATAACGAAATCTGTGGACACGATAGAGGTCGCATTTCTTAACGGATCGAAATGAAATTTGGGACAAAAATCAATAGTCCCAAAATCTCGGTCAAGTTTGTTAATGGGCCAAATCGGTACAGCCGTTTGGGCGTGACATCAAATCAAAATTGAAAAATATTTGTAACTTTTTTACTTCACCCTGTACAAAAAAATGTGGGGACTTTTTTGTTTGTCTTAAAGAGACCTACAACTTTTATCTAAAACATTTTTTTCTGAAACGTATACTTTTAATATATTCAATTAATATAAATCTACTGATGCGCCTGGCTTATTAAGGGCGATTTTTTTTTAATGAAACATAGCCTATGTCACTCGGTAATAGTGTAGCTTGCCAACGGTGAAAGAATTTTTGAAATCGGTCCAGTAGTTTCGGAGCCTATTCATTTCAAACAAACAAACAAACAAACAAACCTTTCCTTTTTATAATATTAGTATAGATAAATATATTATGTATAGATTAGATGTAAATATTGTATTAAGCTTTCCTTACAATTTAGGCCAACCCTAATCAACTATTCAAATAAGCCATGTATAACGTACGAAGTAAATGAATAGTTCCGAAAGCGTAATATATTATGACCAAGAAACCTGGAGCAGTTTAGCTATGTGATTAATATTGTTACGAAAAATACACCACGGACTTTTGCTTCATTTCGCTTATTTATTTGGTTAGTTTTAATATAATAAAACTGATAGTAAATACTTTTATTACAAAAAAATTTTATTGAAACAGAATTATTTAAATTGTAAAATTTTATTAGTTGCTTTAAATCATTTTGTTCAACGTAAGCATCATAATACTATGCGAGCGGTTTATTGCGTAAAACAGGGTCAAACCGATTTTTTTTTTTATTAAAAATCGATAAGATTTTTTTAAAACAATAATAATGCCAAATATATAAATCTTATAAATTTTAAGAGTAAGAAAAAAACGGGTAAAAATAACGGGTGCGCCGGATAATTTTGGACAAAGCGGTTTTGTCTTGTCTCTGTTAAAAAAACTTTCTTATCTCTCGTTATGCTTGTTTTCATTGTAAGCTTAGAATGTCCTAAAGGGCGTTGTTTCCCAAGCGCGCTCACTAAGTCGTTGGTTACCTTTAAAAAGAAAGTGATTAGTTTATTCCAGGTTTAAATAGGTCCCTTTAAAAAAGACTACAATATTATAAAATTAACTGTATCACAATTGATTATAAGAATGTTCTTTTAAATACCAATTGTCGGTCTTCTTGTTTGTGTCATTGCTGATAGAGTAGAGTTCGTTGACATACTTTCTCATCTAGACTCTAAATAACTTGAGATTTGCGCTTTACGCTATATTTATCTGTATTTCTTAAGCTTGTTAAAGTAATTACTTAATATAAACTTGTTTGGTTTTTGAGCAAAGACTAGGTTTAAATTTGGAGACTTACCTTTAGTAACACTACCATTTTGTTTTAGATATAATTTAAGTGAAAACGTCATGTATGTGTGTAATATCGGAAAATAGGTATTTTTTTTTTACTTTAATCCACAGAAATTAAATAAACATATTCCTCGAACTCCGGATCTTAGTGGCTTTATCTAAACGCATTATTCTGTTAAATATTTCTTTTTCGTAGTTCTTGCTTATTACACATCCACTGGTCATACCAACAACAACAATAGGGTTATTTGCAAAATTTAATTAAAATTCTGAGGACCTTCATCGATCTCCTTGAAAATTTGGAATTAGGTTCATTTTACACTTCTCTTTAAAGCTGACTTAGTTGCGAAGTATGTTTTTTATTTTTAGGGGGTGAAAATTACCCCTTACTACAATAAATTGAAAACTAATGGTAATGGGCTATAATTATGTTCAAATTTGTTAAATGTTAAATGTTTTGAATCATGACTTTTATATTTTGATATTTTACAGCTCACCTACCCTTAAAAACAACCCCTCATACAAAAATTATTTAAAAAATGTGGTCAAGAAACAATTTTTTTTATTTTGGATCGAAATTGGAGATTTTTTTTCCTTCAAGGACAAGAAATCTGACACTTAATTTTTTTAATAATGCAACCACCAAAAACCACCCCTAAGAATGAAAAAATTGACAATTAATAAATGGAAGCAGTTACAGACATCATTATGTTTAAACATGTTAAATAACCGACTTGGTGTTACATGGATCTCACAACTGTTTACGGTAGAAAAACTGAGTTGTGAGACTTGTTTTTTTGTATTTTGTATGAGATCTCATTTTTTTATACATAGTCCTACTTTTTTCCTTTTTCTTACCTCCTAATTCTTGTATGCCAACACTGCCGTTCTCCGAGATATGTATACATACATATTTATATGGGTTTGTTAACGCAGTTGATGTATCTAGAAAACTGGACCGAAATCAAAAAATATTTTAGTTTTGCCTTTATTTATACACTAAACAATAATTGTATTTTATATTAGAAGCTTCTATGTTTGCTAGAACCGCTTAAAGGCGAAAACATACTATCAAAACGTGACACGACGCCACGCCACCCGACGCATATCAGTACCTATCAATTCCATATATTTATGTCGCGGCGTGTGGTCACATAGCGCTTCTGACTATATTAAATATATGGAATTGATAAGTAATGACATGCGTCGGGTGGCGTGGCGTCGTGTCACGTTTTGGTAGTATGTTTTCGCCTTTAACTTTCAAAGATCGGTCAGTCAGTGAGTGCGTGAGTGAGTGACCAAGAAAATTTGACACCGTATAATTGTTAAACTGCTAGTTCAAACTAAAAAAAAAAGTGAGAGGTGTCAAAGGACACCCGGATGGAACGAAGTTCCTTTCGATTAATTAGTGAAGGAATTGTTATTTGTAAACACAACAGAGAGTTTGTATATACATAAGCATTTATTATCGTCTGTATAAAATCTCTACTTACCTAACTCTATCAACAATATCCGGAACTTGTGCAGAAACATTGTCAGGATACATTATTGTTTTTATTTTCTATTATTTTAACATTTATTATCTACAAAAAACCTGTATTAACAAAGTCGCGACACTACTACACTGTTCAAAGCAAAATAGAAAAAAAAAGTAAAAAAATTGCAGTTTTTCTGCTCGCTATAATGTTTGCAATTGGGGACGAAACACATCACCATTTTTACTGCAACAGAATACTATTTAATAGTTAAAAAATACATAATTATTTACAAGATTACCATAATAAAATTTATAAACTTTGAAACAAAACATAACCTCAATTCCACTAAAATGCATATAAAATTTAAACACTTACACTAACTTTCAATGTTTATTCACTATCACAAATTGTATACAATAGGTCGTATGAAAAGTGTCCGGAAAACGTTAAGATTTTTGATTAGAAACCACTACAAGTAATAGAAAAATCTTTTATGGCATTTTCAATACAAATATGTTTTGTTTGTAGTTTTGTTTAGAAATAGAAAGATTTGTAAGCTCCTCCCATAGCTGACGTCACACTTTTCTATGCATTGTATTATATCTATCTATGAGAGAGAGGGAGAGTTATTTATTTTTTGGTCTGTGAGAGAGAGAAACATGCGTTTGTCGGTGCATTGTGTCGGTGCATAGTGTCGTGACAAATTTTGGTATGAATTTTTTTAGGCTAGCTCCTAGCGTCAGCGTAACTGTTTATAACGCGCGAAAGGGAACTTCGTTCCAAAAATTAAAATATACCGGGTCTATACTATTCCTGCTTGATTACTAAAAATTCAGGCTACTAGTTTTAACCACAGCTAGGAGGCTAGAAAATGGCCTGAGCTGCATCGAGAAAAATATGGTATGGCTGCACTAATTTTTTTTTAAAGAAATAGTTCGTCTCGGACTAAGGCTTGAGTGGATAAACTAAATGTCTCTACAAAAATAAAGTACGTTTCGACTCTGTTTGTAATCGACTACCTATATATTTCGAAATATAGTAGTAAAATAAAACTTACTACGCCATATGTACATATATAAACTTTTTATTAAATTAGAATAGTAATAGTGATAGAAAAAGAAAACAAACAGGATTACCTACACAACAGAGAAACAGAAAAACGAAACAATCAATTTTATTAAAAAACTAGTTGTACTCGCAACGTCGTTCGCGTTGCGTGTGGTTGTTGTATAAAAATTTTTAACCCCACCCCATTTAAGGAATGGGAGAAAAATTTTTATATACCAAATATTAAGTTAAAAGAAGACAAATAAATCTGTGAAAACCGCATTCGAATCGGATCAGTAGTTTTCATGTGATGCGCGCACAAACATACAGACAGACAGACAAAAAAAATCTAACCACATTTTTGGGTTCTATTTCCATGTACCCGCGACGTCGTTCGCGTGGCGTGTTGATTTTTGTATAAAAATTTCTTTCCTCACCCCGTTAAAGGGGTGGGGGAGAAAGTTTTATACACCAGATGTTAAGTTGAAAGAAGACAAATACGTCTTTGAAAACCGCATTCCAATAGGATCAGTAGTTTTCATGTGATGCGCGCACAAACATATACATTTCTACAGTTTTATTTTGTAGGTACTAGTTGTACTTGCAACGTCGTTCGCGTGGCGTGTGATTCTTGTATAAAAATTTCTTAACCCACCCCATTTAAAGAATGGGAGAGAAATTTTTATACACCAGATGTTAAGTTGAAAGAAGACAAATACATCTGTGAAAACCGCATTCGAATCGAATTAGTAGTTTTCATGTGATGCGCGCACAAACATACAGACAGACAGACAGACAAAAAAATCTAACCATATTTTTGGGTTCTATTTCGATGTACCCGCGACGTCGTTCGCGTGGCGTGTTGATTTTTGTATAAAAATTTCTTTCCTCACCCCGTTAAATGGGTGGGGTGGAGAAAGTTTTATACACCAGATGTTAAGTTGAAAGAAGACAAATACGTCTTTGAAAACCGCATTCGAATAGGATCAGTAGTTTTCATGTGATGCGCGCACAAACATATACATTTGTACAGTTTTATTATATGTATAGTCTAACCACATTTTCGGGTTCTATTTCGATGTACCTGCGACGTCGTTCGCGTGGCGTGTTGATTTTTGTATTAAAATTTCTTTTCTCACCCCGTTAAATGGGTGGGGGAGAAATTTTTATACACCAGATGTTAAGTTGAAAGAACACAAATACGTCTTTGAAAACCGCATTCGAATAGGATCAGTAGTTTTCATGTGATGCGCGCACAAACATATACATTTCTACAGTTTTATTATATATATATATATATATATATATATATATATATATATATATATATATATATATAAATCTGGTAGTCTTGGCTGACTAGTTGAAAAACAAGTGGATATTGCTTGAGGAAACAGCCAGGTTTGTGGGGTTGTAATTAAAGAATACTCTTTTTTTACTGTTCCGAGCTTTCGATAATGTTTATTATCTTTTTCAAGGCTACAATTATGAAAAACAATGTGTTAAAATATTTAATTACATCAAAATGTTTTTTTAAAAACTTACTTGCAAAGTGAGTAGTTATACAGTTGTAAAAAAACATTGAAGAACAACAAAAATTTTCCTTAAGGAACGTACACTGGATAAAATTATTAAGAATTTAAAATTAATATTAAAATTTACACCATTTTATTGTTAAAAGTAGTTGATTCGATCGAATTTTAGCCACGTGAAATATTAGTTTTTTATAAAACTCGTAAAAACTTTTGAATACGGAAACGACAAGACTGAGACTGCGTCTTAACATCTGACCTGTTCTACTGTCAAACGCTACAAAGGCGGCATATTTGAATTTTCTATAGTCGAGGAGCTTGTTTCGTCGTTCGGTTGTCTATCCAAATTTAGCAGGTAAGAATAGATGTTGCTTAGGTTGCGGATGTCCGATCTTTTATTTATTGATGGTTGATGTGTCTGTATGTTGATCATCTCCAAGAATTCTCTTTTGGTTCTGTTTGGTTCTCTTTCGAGTATCTTTACACCTCCGTAGTTCATATGGTGACATGCGTCTAGAACGTGATCAGCTAATGCACAAGATCTTTTTTGGTTTCTGCAATCGCTGCGGTGTTGTGTGATTCTATGTTTTAACATTTGCGAAGTCTGTCCAGTATAGGAGCTGTCACAGTTAGCACAAGGTATATTATATACAACATTTGTTACGTCTAGTGGATCGTCTTTCTGTTTTAGTTTGGAGAAAACAGATTCAATTCGTAATACGCTTTTGTTGGCTATTTTGACGTTGTGTTTTTGAAGGATTTTTTGGATTTTGGTAGACACATGGTTGATGTAAGGGATGGAGCCATAATGGATACGAATGTTGTTCTCATCATTGAGTGCTGGTGCATTTTGTACTGTCACTAGGTTCTCGGCGGTGTTGTAGATTAACTTTTTTAGCAGTTCTTTTGGATAGTTGTTTTCCAGGAAAGTGGTGTATAATATAGATAGATTTTTGTTTAAGAACGTATTGTGTGAAATTCTTTTGATTCTGTTTTTCATGGCCAATACTAAGTTGATCTTCATTTTTATTGGATTGTATGACTTAAAGTTCATGTATCTACCTGAGTTCGTTGGTTTTCTGTACCAATCTAGTATGATTGTGTTGTCACTTCGTCTTATAAGCTTAGTATCTAGGAAGGGTACTGAGTTTTCGTTCTCTTTCTCTATAGTGAATTTAATGTGTTTATTATAATTGTTAAAGGTGTTTAAAATCGTATCTATACCATCAGCAGGAACTGCACAGATGAGGTCGTCAACGTATTTCTTCATGAAGGGTACTTCGAAAGGTAATTTTGGTATACACGAGTTCAACAGATCGTCCATGATGTATTGAGCGTAGATCGATGATACTGAACTGCCCATTGGAGTGCCAAAGATTTGTTTGTAACAGACATCGTTGAATATAAAAAATGTGTTATGGTTTATAAAATCTACCAGTTCTAAGAAGGTTTCTTTCTTCAGCTTGCATTTCAGGCTTATCGAGTCCCAGTGCTGATCTATGCTGCATTTAACGAGTTCGATTGGGATATTACTGAATAATGACACTACATCTAGACTGATGATGACATAATTCGGTGGTATCCTTTTTTCTTGCATCGTTTCAGCAAAAGTGAATGAGTCATGCACAAAGTATGGATTGTTATTATCGTATGCTGATGTTAGTACGTCGGTAATGAATTGTGCGATCCCACTTGTTGGTGAATTGATTGATGAGATGATGGGACAACAATTCAAAAGATCTATAAAATCACCAAGAAGTTGGCCGGAACACTACCTAAAGAAGAAATCCGAAAAATGACTTCAAGAAACACCATGATGCCAAAGTTCTACGGTCTTCCAAAGATACATAAGGCTACTTTAAGTCTCCGTCCCATCATCTCATCAATCAATTCACCAACAAGTGGGATCGCACAATTCATTACCGACGTACTAACATCAGCATACGATAATAACAATCCATACTTTGTGCATGACTCATTCACTTTTGCTGAAACGATGCAAGAAAAAAGGATACCACCGAATTATGTCATCATCAGTCTAGATGTAGTGTCATTATTCAGTAATATCCCAATCGAACTCGTTAAATGCAGCATAGATCAGCACTGGGACTCGATAAGCCTGAAATGCAAGCTGAAGAAAGAAACCTTCTTAGAACTGGTAGATTTTATAAACCATAACACATTTTTTATATTCAACGATGTCTGTTACAAACAAATCTTTGGCACTCCAATGGGCAGTTCAGTATCATCGATCTACGCTCAATACATCATGGACGATCTGTTGAACTCGTGTATACCAAAATTACCTTTCGAAGTACCCTTCATGAAGAAATACGTTGACGACCTCATCTGTGCAGTTCCTGCTGATGGTATAGATACGATTTTAAACACCTTTAACAATTATAATAAACACATTAAATTCACTATAGAGAAAGAGAACGAAAACTCAGTACCCTTCCTAGATACTAAGCTTATAAGACGAAGTGACAACACAATCATACTAGATTGGTACAGAAAACCAACGAACTCAGGTAGATACATGAACTTTAAGTCATACAATCCAATAAAAATGAAGATCAACTTAGTATTGGCCATGAAAAACAGAATCAAAGAATTTCACACAATACGTTCTTAAACAAAAATCTATCTATATTATACACCACTTTCCTGGAAAACAACTATCCAAAAGAACTGCTAAAAAAGTTAATCTACAACACCGCCGAGAACGTAGTGACAGTACAAAATGCACCAGCACTCAATGATGAGAACAACATTCGTATCCATTATGGCTCCATCCCTTACATCAACCATGTGTCTACCAAAATCCAAAAAATCCTTCAAAAACACAACGTCAAAATAGCCAACAAAAGCGTATTACGAATTGAATCTGTTTTCTCCAAACTAAAACAGAAAGACGATCCACTAGACGTAACAAATGTTGTATATAATATACCTTGTGCTAACTGTGACAGCTCCTATACTGGACAGACTTCGCAAATGTTAAAACATAGAATCACACAACACCGCAGCGATTGCAGAAACCAAAAAAGATCTTGTGCATTAGCTGATCACGTTCTAGACGCATGTCACCATATGAACTACGGAGGTGTAAAGATACTCGAAAGAGAACCAAACAGAACCAAAAGAGAATTCTTGGAGATGATCAACATACAGACACATCAACCATCAATAAATAAAAGATCGGACATCCGCAACCTAAGCAACATCTATTCTTACCTGCTAAATTTGGATAGACAACCGAACGACGAAACAAGCTCCTCGACTATAGAAAATTCAAATATGCCGCCTTTGTAGCGTTTGACAGTAGAACAGGTCAGATGTTAAGACGCAGTCTCAGTCTTGTCGTTTCCGTATTCAAAAGTTTTTACGAGTTTTATAAAAAACTAATATTTCACGTGGCTAAAATTCGATCGAATCAACTACTTTTAACAATAAAATGGTGTAAATTTTAATATTAATTTTAAATTCTTAATAATTTTATCCAGTGTACGTTCCTTAAGGAAAATTTTTGTTGTTCTTCAATGTTTTTCTACAACTGTATAACTACTCACTTTGCAAGTAAGTTTTTAAAAAAACATTTTGATGTAATTAAATATTTTAACACATTGTTTTTCATAATTGTAGCCTTGAAAAAGATAATAAACATTATCGAAAGCTCGGAACAGTAAAAAAAGAGTATTCTTTAATTACAACCCCACAAACCTGGCTGTTTCCTCAAGCAATATCCACTTGTTTATATATATATATATATATATATATATATATATATATATATATATATATATATATAATAAACAAAGTGCCAAGAAAATGCGTATTAATATAAATAAAAGGGGAAAATTATTGGGCATGTACGCAAAAAGGCCACGAGTAGGAATGGTAACCGTAGACATGCATGTTTCTGGCTCATTAGCCGTCATCAGTGCGGCATAACCAAGTAGGGTATTGCATTTTCTTGGCACTTTGTTTATTTCATATCCTGGGCTTAGAACGACTCAAACACAATGAGTCCGTTTCGTCAACGTTGCGACGCTGGTTGCTAGCCGAAAACCCATTGGCACAGCTGGCCGAAAGCACAAAATGGCGATAGGACTCCTGTGTGAGCTTTCGTTGTTTTTGTATTTTTATGTTTCTTTACACATGTTTCCCCAACATCCTTTGCTCCCAAATATACAAAAAACGCTTCGACTGCCTTACATAAACACGAATCCCAAACTAAGCATGAATTTAACTTTAATGAAACCAAAATACTAGCACAAGACTCTAATTACAGAAAATTAAGTATAAAAGAAATGATTGAAATAAAACGAGAAAAAGACGCTGTTAATGACAAAAAAGATATTAATAATCTAAGCCAAATCTACAACAACCTAATAACACAATAAACTAAGTATAAGTAGTATAGATATATTATATGTTTAATAACAAAAAATAGACTTTTAAATAATTTTAATTAATGACATATTCAAAGTAAATTGAAAACTTCAAGATAAAAATTTAAAATATTTAACTCCAAGGTAGGTACACTGTTTTTAAATGAAATTTTAAAAGAATTTTTAATATGTTAAAATTGTACAATTTATATATATATATTGTAATATTGTAAACATACATATAGTTTAATCTTTTTAGACTTGATAAAGCACAGTAAAGGATGTGCGAAACGTTGTATTTATTTAATACATTACCTAACCTATACCCAAGAGTAAAAGAAACATATTAAAATGGTTAAAGAAAATTAAATACATTATATATATATATATATATATATATATATATATATATATATATATATATATATATATATATATATATATATATATATATATATATATATATATAGACAAGGATATTTGTGTCGAGTTGACAAATGTAACTTACCTACATAGATTGATTTTTTATATTTGTATTGTGTTAAAATTTACATATTACTTTTTACGCAATACATAGTACGTAGTAAAAAACTAAATTCTAATGAAAGTAATAAACTGTGTTCACCAAATTACTTAAATAAGTTCTTGTAAAAAAAATTTTTGTAGTTTTATCTTACCGCATTTCCTTATCGCTTTTATTTCCAGCTAGAACCATCGGCACTCGAGGTGTAGCTTTTTTTCTGGTGAGACCGACGCCAGTAGAAGACGCTCCTGCATTTATCTTAGTTTCTATTATTTGTTCCCGTAATCTTATTGCTTCTTCAAAAGTTTCCCGGCTATCCATACTAAATACGATTACAAATAAATCTCCTAAAATACAAAAAGATAAATGTAATTAATAGAAAATTCAATTTTGATACTTATTTTAAAATTAGATCAACCAGTAGGTAATAGTAGTTCATACCACACAGTATTTTTAGGGGATATTTAAATATGAGTTTATTATTAAAGCTAATAGAAATACAAGGTTGATTATCTACCATCTATTATAGATAGATGACATAAAAGTGTACGCCTTAATTCGACAACAAATTCAACATTTACTCGATATCATTAAAAAATTTTCCAATGATATACACATGGAATTTGGACTAAACAAGTGTAAAACCTGAAACATAAAAAAAGGAAAAGTGGTTTACGAAGATGTTTTATTTACAAACGTAGGTAACATAGATGTCATGGAAAATGGTGGCACCTACAAATACTTAGGGTGTCAGCAGGCAAAGATAATTGACCAAAAGCAAGCTAAATAAAGAATTAGTATCAATTTTTAAATAGAGTAAGTCTTTTATGAAAGTCGCTACATGATCTAAACCAAAACCAGATTGAGGAAGAAGCGTCAAATAGGTGGCTTTCTGAGGGTGCATTGTTCCCTAAAACGGGATTTATGATTGCAATTTAGGATTAGGTCATTCATACAAACAATTATAAAAATAAAAATATTATTATAGGTAGGTGATTCACATTGTGGATCGGGCAAGTGTAGAAAGTGCCAACAAACCATGGAAACCATCTAGCACGTCACATCGGGCTGTTCAACCATAGCTGGCACTGATTACCTACGAAGATACAATCAGGTAAGCAACATCATACACTAGAAGTTGGTAAATAAATTTAAATTACTTAGCACATACACTCCTTCTTACAAGTACTATCCGTATTCAGTTCCTGAGAATGCTGATTTTAGATTCTACTACGGCGGGCCTGTTATCACCGATAGGAAGATATTGTGGCAGTGGATAAAAAAGCTAACTCCTTTCGTCTAGTGGATGTTGCTGTGCCAAATAGAAACGTTTTGGACACATACAACGAGAAGGTGGCAAAATACACCGATCTTGTCATTGAGGTAGGTACAATAGATGTTGCATGCTGAAAAGGTCAAAGTGATACCAGTAATCGTGTTATCTACAGGCCTGATGCGAAGAGTCTCTTAGAAAGCCTTGATAAAGTGGGACTCGATACAGATACCTTAATCGACATCCAGAAGGTAGTAATTCTAAACACGTGTCACATTGTTCGTAAATTTCTTAACATGTAAATATTCTAATCCTAATCTAATCCCGCTAACGTTTGAGATATGCATTTGCTATATAAAAGGATAAGTCTTTTTAACAAAAAAATAATAAGTACTTTATTCATATTGGTAATAGTGCAGTGATTAGATAGTGAAAGTAAATGAATAAACCTAAAAATACCGAGAAGTGCATAAACACTTGCTTTGGTTAATTCTAAGAAAAATAGTATATTGTAATACAAGTGTTACAATGACAGAGGTTTCGTAGTACGAGTTCAGTGAAACGAACCGCGAAGCGGTGAGTTTCGCAAAGAACGAGACTTTTGTTCTGCCGAATTTAGAAATGTGAAAACATTTGTGTAAGTATTTCAATCTCTTTGTGTTTATCTTAACGATAGAAATGATTAAAGAAATAAGTAAAACATAACCTATAACACCTACATTGCATACACACTAAATATGATTATTTGTATTATGGGCTGTATAATAACACTCTAGGTACAGTGCTTACATCAAAGTGATCTTCACAAAAGTAAATTGGTGAAGTAACAGACATTCCATCGCACTTTCGTCTTGCTAGTTTTAACCATTTCTTTCGTATGTCTGGTTTTCGAGGTACATCAATAAAAAAATTATTTGGAGTAGTTACTGATGTATTTCCACATCAAGGTACAACACACCAACGATATCTTTTTCGGTCCATGATGATTAAGAAACACAAAATACTTAATTTATCCAAGCACTGATCACTTGTAATATGGCTCGTAGTTTGTTTACCTCCATATGACGTCACGCGATCTGAATTGACATGAATTATGTTTTTGACGTTTTTAAGTACTCCAGAGGATTTATTTAATTAAAATATTATTTTTTATGGCTATATATATATATATATATATATATATATATATATATATATAATAAACAAAGTGCCAAGAAAACGCGTATTAATATAAAAAAAGGGAGGATAACGGGCATGTAACGCAACAAAGGATTATAGGTTACAACTACGAATGGTAACCGCAGACATGCATGTTTCTGGCTCATTAGCTTCTTGGTTATGCCGCACTGATGACGGCTAATGAGCCAGAAACATGCATGTCTGCGGTTACCATTCGTACTTGTAACCTATAATCCTTTGTTGCGTTACATGCCCGTTATCCTCCCTTTTTATATATATATATATATATATATATATATATATATATATATATATATATAAAGATTATTTTTAAACACTATTTGAAAAGTTGTCTGGTTCCCTATTGTAACACGCTAGAGTGTACCACCCTAGAAGCGTTCAGATCACCATTGATTCTCTATAAGTGTCTTTGGAGAAACTGAATCTTAGGGTTTGGATTGACAAGGAAAAAAACATCTTTGTATGCTTTTTTTTAAAACTTGTATACCACTTTTGTTTTTCTTAATTAAAATACGAACAATAAAAAACCTTATTTACTAAACTCCATTCAAATTTAAACTGATGCTTTTACTTCCTATTTATGATTAATAAACATATTAAAATCTTAATGCGCACCAATAGATCTGAGTCAATTTTAACTGCACAAAAAAATAATTTATATTCCTGTATGTAAGGTAAAAAAAAAGATTTAAACTTTATCCGCTGTATCTGCATTTCAAAGCAACAAAAAGAAAACTTCCAAACTTTTCTCATCGAAAATAAATTCCGCTGGCTGTTAGTTGTTTTATTTTGCAAGTTTAACTAGATTTGATAAAGGCATTTAATTTATCTGCACATATCCCGTTGGTATTTCGGTATTATTGTCGCAATGTATAAAAAATGCTGTTGGTATATAATTGTTTAATTAAAAAAAATTGTACAAACAAATGCTTTTATATACTATCAAGTACGGATCATTTAACCTTGTGTAGTAATATTAGTAATATCTGGGTATTATTTTAACAAACACACATTGAAAAAGTCCAAGGATATTTTTACTAATTCATCAGCCACTAAAAATAATTTGTTTGCTTTAAATTTTACTTGAAATGTATGTTCTAATTTAATTTCTCGCAATAAATATATGTTTTGGTTAAAAAAAAAGAAAAAAAAAAGGAAAAAGAAAAAATGTGAAAAAAGTATAAATGCTAAACATTTAAATTTTTAATTAATATACAATTTATTCATTCTTTAAAGTTGTATATTAAGTAAACTTATGACTCGAGTCGTAGAGCCTTCTTGAAGCTAGCATGCAGCAAACTCAAGAAACTAAACGAATTAACATTTCTTAAAATATCGACTATGGAACCATTTTAGGGAATCTGGTAGTCCGGTCGAGGAATATTTAGGACCTGAACTCGGTACAATGGCATCTCAAGATAAATTTATAGGTTTAACAGCTTAAAGACAGCACATTCTATATAGTTTGATGTGGTGTTGTATGGATGTTTGCTGCCTTTTTGTATATCACGCACAATTCTTTTAGAATTCTGTGATTTTGTCTGGTTTGTTTGCTGAAATCAATATTAATTGTTGTGTGGATTTTGTATATAGACATTGTTTTTGTATTTTATTTCTTATTGTTATTTTGTATATGTATATATAATGTGTGTATATGTGAGATTATATTGTATCTTAATTGCAAATAAACTTATTATTATTATATTATAAGTTGTTTACGGCTTTATAAAGAGCGTATAATGTTACCATTTTACAAATCATCTTCACGAAGCAAATCTCGTTAGTCGACGACCACTAAGAAGTCCACCTGTTGTCTAAGAAGTCCACCTGTTGTTTGAGGATCGCGCTTTAAGAATTGATTGGTGTCTATAGTTATAGAATTCTACTGCATATGACGGCTACACATTTAGTGACTGATGAATTCAGATTTGGATTTTATCTAGATTTTCGTCGAATAATAGCTTAGAGAAGACTTAAAGGCGTGGAAAGCGTTAGACATCTTTAGAAAGTGTACTTACAGAGGTATTCTAAAAAAGGATGGGTGGATTAGAGAGCAGAATAGATTGTCTGTATCTAAATATCATTCTTTAAACTGTTTTGTAGTCGCAATTGCTCAAAACTGTCCCTTAATGCTTACGGAAAACTGGCTAGTAAACAACCGCAGCATTTTCTATGTTTCGTCCCGGTATGCACATAGAAATTAAACATTTTCTTTCGGCAAATGTATGAAATGGTACTTTACTTTACAAAGGGCGAAAATCCAGCATCTTTTCCAGAGGAATAATTGTTTTCAAAGAGAAGCAATGTCCGATGTAAAATTTGTTTTCGGTTCACAACGTAGGCACGATAAACAGATCTAATCCCGGTATTTACTGTGTTTTGTTTTTTTAATTGTATGTGACAAGAACATAAACTTTCTGCGGTAAATTTTTGACCAACGTAGAGTAGTACGTAACAAAACAAGGCACAAAATAAGATCATCTCTTCAGGCAGACCATTAAACACCGTCCAGACGGTACGGATTCAAATTTTTATTCGAATAGAAAAATATGTCGATTTGCTTAGTGGCACATAGTTTAAAATGTGCATGTTTATAATACACGATTCAATCGTTTATTGCATTTGGAAATTTTTCCGTATTCGGACAAATTTACATTCGTTTTTGTGACTGCAAACCGTATGCAGTAGTAACACGTGAAAATACTACCAAAGTTACTCTAAAGATTTTTCAGTATATTACCACAAACATAATTAAGATAACCCAAAAATACACTTTCTACAAACAGAGTTTTATAGATTAAACAACAAAAAAATGAGATCTGTTTTTATCAAAAAACAGCAGACTTCAATTTGATTTGTAAGAGTCGTTTAAATTTTTTTAATGAATCTATTATACAAGAAAATACCAAAAGTAAACTCAAAAATAACTTTTTATCAAACACAAAAGTCAATGAATTCTTTGAACGTATCTATGTTTCTAAAATAAATACAAATAAACGTAACGCAACGTGATTAACTTTTGTACAAAAAATTACAAAAGAAGTTTCAAACATGACCAATATTTCGTAAAATGCAAAAAAATCATTACCCAACTCTTTGAATTTCAAAGATACATTTGAACAGATGTATTCGTTCAGCATCCTATTATTTGTTTTCGTCTATCGCATCTCGGCCTTTATTGGTTTCTCAGACTTAGTTCTTTTCGAAACGAAATTCAAGTTGGAAATACTTACTTTGGGAATACAATGCTTTAAAGAATTCGTTAACTTTTCAGGAACATCCTGAATAAAATAGATAGGTATTATAAATTTTTTATTTAAAAGGAAGTTTTTTTGGTAGAAGTCTCAAAGCAAGTTCAACTTTTTACGTAGAACAGATATGTTAATTAGATTTTCATGTTGACAGCTCTCATATGGTTTGGTGTATCTTCTATCTATATATATAAAACTCAAAGGTGACTGACTGACTGATTGACTGACTGATATAGTGATCTATCAACGCAGAGCTTAAACCACTGGAGGGATGGGGCTGAAATTTTGCATGCAGGTAGATGTTATAACGTAGGCATCCGCTAAGAAAGGATTTTGATTAATTCCACCCCCAACGGGATAAAATAGGGGATGAAAGTTTGTATGATCTATCAACGCACAGCTCAAACTGCTGGACGGATGGGGCTGAAATTTGGCATGCAGGTAGATGTTATAACGTAGGCATGCGCTAAGAAAGGATTTTGATTAATTCCATTCCCAAGGGCATAAAATACGCCAGTAAAAATAGCATTTAACTTTGCACTAAATTTCCGATCCAAATTTCTTTTTTTATAAGGTTCCGGATAACTTACTGAGTATAAAATCACAAAATGCTGACAGATTCAGGTGACGCTAGAGGCGCCATCTTGAATAAACGTTTTCGGCCGATATCTCGGAAACTATGCACTTTAGAGCAAAAGTCATACAGACCATTATTATAGAAAATAAAATTTTCCATCTTTTATTTCCAGTAAACTTTTTTGTAAAATTTACCGTTTACGATTTATGGCCCAATTAATGAACCGGTTTTTCGATCGCGGTCAATAACTCTTGAAATATTAGATTAATCAATAAAATGCATCAATTCATTTTTAAACATCAGTTTATTCTCTACAATTTTTGTCTTTAACTTTTTTTTATAATGTCCATACTTTTTGAGTTATAGGACGTTCTATGTTGGACTACCGGGCGTAAAGTTGAAAATTTAGGGATACGCATAGAATATAATAGTACAAATTCAACAAATAAATTAAAAAAAGTATTTCGATTGTTTAAGGAGTAATTAATTAATAGTTCAATTCCTTACCTGCAATATTAACGAACTTAATTATATTTCGCAAAACTAAAAAATAGTTTGTAATTATAATAACTGAAAGAAAACGAAAGGGAAATATTTTTAAAACATTTATTCAGAATTTATTTTTAGAAAAAATATCAAACAAAAAAAAATTTGAAATTTTATCAAATTTTTGATCGTTTTGGAGGCAACGCACATCCAATGATATTGGATGTTTCCTCTTCATCTTCATTACCCTCCTCGGAGTAATACAGAGAGGACTGTAAAGCCTCGATGAATTCCTCGTTTTCGTTGTCGAACTCGTCAACATCACCGGACTCTTCCCTGGAGACGAGGTTCACTGTCGGTTAATTTGTACAAGTTTCTGCTGTGCAATTCTCGCAAATCACAGTGCAGTCTAAGCCTGCTTTCCTGCACCCACAAGCTCTCCCACAGCCAGTGCGACATTTACAGGAAATCAACTCCAGTAGAGTGGAAGGTGCCGCAGGAGATGTTAAATCAATTGGTAGAAGACCCTGAGCAGTTCGTTTCCACCCCCATTCCTCCGGGTCCAGGTAATTCCCAAGCCAGGTTTGAACTTGGTGGTAAGTCCGAAAAGAATGGTATCTAGCAGCATTTTCAGTTGGTGGTAGAGTTGCTAAATTTACGTTATTACGGGTCGATGACCGAACGTAATTACGATATCGTAATTGGTTTAACGTAGTGTCGTTCGAGCTCCCACCGTACAGGGCAATGAATAAATTGTTCCCAGCTTGTTCAACTTCGAAAGGTTGTTTCCGTTTCTCCGTAAATACCTTAAGCATATGCAGTAGATATTTTTGCTTGAGAAGCGTCATAAGCATTTTTGTTTTTCCAATATTGTATGGCGCAGACGTTGTATCACACCCACTAAACGCGTGAACCGTTAGCAAACTTGTGTTCAAATTAAGTGCGGTGTATTTTTTAGCAAGTGAAGATGTAGTGAAGTACATTTCAGGGACGCGTCCTTTTCCGGGCTTCCGGAAAAAAATGTTGTTATATTTATTCCCCAATGCTGTTGCTAAGACTAGGAGATCTACGTCCTCACCGACGATAACAATCGACGAGCAATCCTTCGTCAAACCAAGGGCAATGTCTACGATAAATTTGTCAGCATCTTCGACAGCCTGCTTGACGGTTATCCCGGATTCACTTAAAACTTTTGTCAGCATAGCTATGAAACGAGTTTTGTTCCGCTCATTGGACAGAAAAATTTGTTGTTTGGTCGTAGACACCATATTCTCAGTAATTATGATATCTGCAGACCGCTGCCCTTGGTTACGACGCAAACGTTCAGAAAATTTGGTACCTATAGCTGCTACATCGTCTGGATAACCGTCGAAAACAACTATTGTCCTGGCACTATAGTGTTTCTGAATGTAATGGAGATACTTTTGGCATAACTCCAAATACGAAAGATGATTATCCCACACCACCCGATGTAAAAGAAACCCTCCATCTATCACAAACGCTGGCTGAGATCCGAAGTCAGGTATTTCCTCCAACGGAGTGAAGCATTTATACAGTGTGGACTTTGTACCGTGTCGCATCTGCCCAGGTGTGAACAACGACAATGGGCATGGTGACAACTCGTATGACAAAAACATTATCAAATCCTCTGTCGATTGCTTCGATACGCTGATTCGTTGAATTAATAATTGGGAATTAACAACAACTTTCGGCTCTTCTGAATTCACGAGCAAACCGTTTGAAATTTCTGCTAAGGGATGTGCTTTGTATTTTCGCCGAAATGAGAAAGTGAAGTAATTCTGCCCGATCATGCGTTCCATCATTGTAACACCTATGTCATTACTCAGATGACAGTTGATAGTAGAATTTGCTACGATTCCGGAATGTATTGAACGTAAGTTCGGATCTTCAGAGAATGGGTAATGTTCACTGAACCAATCAATCAATTTTTGTGAATGATTATTGTCTAGCGTAATCCGTGACTCACGTGCATCAATATGTTGCTCACATGTATTACTGAATACCCCAGAAAATTTCTCGACCTCATCGCAAACATTAATTGTGGAGAACATACCCAAAGCCCAGCGAGTTAATACCACGTCGGTGATCCCACGTCCTGCAATAGTAATGCCTCCTTCTGTTTTCAATTGACGCATTAATACCTGTTCAATTGTCATGTCTGTGCTAATGCCGGCCCAAAACTTTTTCGTACGTCGTATAGAATGCAGTCCACTTGTAAATCTTTTAAATTCCTGGTGTGGTATTTTCTGAGATAAATTAATCATTTCTTGCAAGTATAGGTGAGCGGCTTTGGCGTAGGGAAAATGACCACTTGCGTGAAAATACGGAAGCATTTTCTGAACTGAGTCCAGGTGCAGATCCCAGTTTCCAGATCGCTCGGCTTCGATGAACTGCTTTAATAAAATGACCATCCGAAAATATTGTACCCAGAGTTTAGCAGTCGGACCCAGTTCTTCAATTTTTTTAATCTTCTGGTTAAATTTATTGTATGCGGTTCGAAGTTCTGGAAGTTCGGATTGTCGAAAAATAGCAGATCGGTCAATATTTTCTACAATGGAATCCAGCACGTCGCGTTCGTCATCGGTGAAATCTAACTCAGGGAAGTCTGAATTATCCATTATAAGTTTGGCAAGTGCTTGATAAATTAATCCGTGTCCTCTGACGGCTCGAGCGTATGCGTGGCCGCCCATTATCCTTCGAACAGTGTTAGGGGCATAAATTGTCTGTAACAGTTCATTGAGTCCACTGCCGTCCATGATATTTCCAATTGAACCCAAAAAGGACATTAATAAGTGGAATCCCCCCAGCCGCAAGACAATATTTTTTAGAGGTGAAGAAGATTCGGCACAAAATATGATTTCATGCGCTTTCACGTACAATGGCTGATCGAACGTTACGATACACGATTCCTGTTGAAGTGTTTTAGATTTTTCAATTGCTTCCAGCAATGTTGTATAAATCGTATCGTAGTCCGAGGGTGGTGCGTTAATAAAGGGCATACACAATATTTTTGAGGTTGAATATTCACGTTGACGTGTTGCTTCTTCCATGAAACCACTCCAACCAGGAATATTTGCTGTCATAGCCCATTTACCGCATAACCACATGAAATCCTGTAATGTTGGTACAATGTTATGATCAATTTGACGAATCATATTGACATCTGCCACGATTAGTTCCTTTTTACCCCACGGTTTTTCATAGGTCTTAATTGGTATCACTCCAAAACGTCCCAATTCCGAGGGTTTCAATTTAGGTAGTTTTCGTCGCATTTCTTTGTTCTCACCGATGGCATCGTAAGGGGTTACAGTCATTATTCCGCCCATCGCATGAAATGTATTGTGACCATCGATGGTACTAATATTCCAGTCGACGTTATCAAAAACAAATTGGCAGAATCCCTCAGGTAATACTGTTGGCTGCTGTGATTGAATGGAAGCTAATTCAAAATTGGTGACTTCTTTATATGATGCGGAAAATCCGAAAGATGATAAAAAGTCAAGCAGATGTCTTGAGCCGGTTTTTTTATATATAAAGGTACCGATTCCAATTTGCAGAGTCGATAAAAACTGCCGTGGTCGAGTTGCAGCCATGATTGCATGAGCAATGGCGCTGACTTTTCTATCCTTTTTATCTTCAGAAGTTTTTTTCATTTTTGTTATAACTTCAGTCAAAAACAGGGTAAGCGTTGCAGGAATTTGTGACTGAACATTTTCCAAAAATTTATCTGATGGAGGATAATGTTCGGTATCGCAAAAAACAGACCGGATATCCTCTAAAACTATAGCCGCTGCCTCCTTTACAACTCTTGCTCTTTCCTCTTTGTTATTATTTTTTTTTTCTCTATACCAATTTGCTGCTAGAGCTTCATACCCAGTACTCTTATATAGAAGAAATGCATCGCGCCCTTGAGTATGATAAAAAGCAACTTGATCGCTGTACTTCTCTTGTAAGTATCTTTTTATGGTACGCATATCATATACATTGTCGGCGTCAATTTCCTTAAGAATCTCAGATAGCTTGAATTGGCAATTGTCACTTGCAAACATGTAATCCATAATGGCCTGTATAATATCATCAATTTCGTCACATTTACGTCCACGTTTTACATTGGCAGGTAACGGCTTCTTGATATTCATGTAGCAACTATCATGATATTGTAAAACTTGAACGTTATCGGGAATGTTATTGATCCGTTCAGTAATTTCTTTGGCAACGTCATCTTCTCGGTCACTTAAAAATCTAATCAGAGTAGTTTTTATTGTGGGGAAATCCCACACCAAACGAATTTTTTCTCGAATATCCCTTCGCTTCTTATTATTTTTTTCGAGCCAATCGGTTGAGATCTCTGCATCACAGAGAAAACATTTAGTTGGATGAACTCCTGTATCTTCAGATCCAGACAGTTGCATCGACAAAGATGATGAACTTTCAGGTGGCACAGATGACTGCGATGACGTGGGCGGCTGTGGAGATTGTGACCAACTCTTCCGTTTCACTACAGCTTTGATGGACCTCTCATCCGTATAATTCTTCTGACAAGATGTGTGAACTCTAAAACCAAACACAAATATCTAAAAATAACACACACACACACACACACACACACACACACAAGCACGCACGCACACACAAGCACGCACGCACACACGCACGCAAACACACACTTATACGAATAATAATATTTTATTTACCGTAAAGTTTCTAGGTCCTTTAACATGCTTTCATGTTCACTCTCGCCTCGTGCACTGCTGGCTTTCATTAGACTCTCTATCCGTGTCTTTTTTATTAATATAGAATTTTCATTGTCTAATGACCCACCACAAATAAAACAATTGTTCATTTTAAAGCACTTCTTTAATTTATCTTTTTCGATAGAATAACACAAATATTAATACACCAAAAATAAAACTGTTTATACTTTACAATTCAGCAATACATCCCCTCTTCTATTTAAGAAACAACTTTTTAGAAATGGCAGGTTAATCTGCCGCGTCGACATTTCTTCATTAAACATTTATTATTATATTCTATGCGTATCTTGAAATTTTCAACTTTAAGCCCGGTAGTCCAACATAAAACGTCCCATAACTCAAAAAGTATGAAAATTAGAAAAAAAAGTTTAAAACAAAAGTTGTAGAAAATAAACTGATCTTTAAAAATGAATTAATTCATTTAATTGATTAATCTAATATTTCAAGAGTTATTGGCCGCGATCGAAAAACCGGTTCATTAAATGGGCCATAAATCGTAAACGGTAGGTTTTACAAAAAATTTACTAGAAACAAAAGAAGTAAAATTTTATTTTCTATAATAATGGTCTTAATAACTTTTGCTCTAAACTGCATAGTTTCCGAGATATCGGCCAAAAACGTTTTTTCAAGATAGCGCCTCTAGCGTCACCTGAATCTGTCAGCATTTTGTGATTTTATGCTCAGTAAGTGATGCTTAATCTTATAAAAAAAAAATTTTGGATCGGAAATTTAGTGCAAAGTTGACCCGAAAAAACGGCTATTTTTACTGGCGTAAAATAGGGAATGAAAGTTTGTATGAAACTTTGTCAATTTTAAACCGTTCGGGCCGAAACTTTGCATGCATATAGTTACTATGACGAAGGCATCGCCTAAGAAAGAATTTTGATTAATTCCACCCCTAGGGGAATAAAATAGGGGATGAAAGTTTTTATGAAACTCTGTCAATTTTAAACCGATCGGGCTAAGATTTTGCATGCATATAGCTACTATAACGTAGACATCCCCTACAAAAGGATTTTGATAAATTCCACCCCTAAGGGGATAAAATAGGGGATGAAAGTTTGTATGAAACTTTGTCAATTTTCAACCGATCAGGCTGAGATTTTGCATGCGTATAGCTACTATGACGTAGGCATCCCCTAAAAAAAGAATTTTGATTAATTCCACCCCTAAGGGGATAAAATAGGGGATAAAAGTTTGTATGAAACTTTATCAATTTTAAACTGATCGGGCTGAGATTTTGCATGCATATAGCTACTATGACGAAGGCATCCCATAAGAAAGGATTTTGATAAATTCCACCCCTAAGGGGATAAAATAGGGGATGAAAGTTTGTATGAAACTTTGTCAATTTTAAACCGATCAGGCTGAGATTTTGCATGCATATAGCTACTATGACGTAGGCATCCCCTAAAAAAGAATTTTGATTCATTCCACCCCTAAGGGGATAAAATAGGGGATAAAAGTTTGTATGAAACTTTGTCAATTTTAAACCGATCGGGCTGAGATTTTGCATGCATATAGCTACTATGACGTAGGCATCTCTTAAGAAAGAATTTTGATAATTTCCACCCCTAAGGGGATAAAAAGGGAATGAAAATTTGTATGAAACTTTGTCAATTTTAAACCGATCGGGCTGAGATTTTGCATGAATGTAGCTACTATGACGTAGGCATCCCTTAAGAAAGGATTTTGATAAATTCCACCCATAAGGGGATAAAATAGGGGATGAAAGTTGTTATGAAACTTTGTCAGTTTTAAACCGATCGGGCTGAGATTTTGCATGCATATAGCATGCAAGTTTTTAAAGTTTTAAAATAATAATAGTCTAATACCACTCGCGCTTTACTGAGCGGGGTGTGTGGAGCCGCGAGACGGTAGCACGCTGCTGCTGGCCGACATTACACTGTCGATAGACGCGTAGAGTCTTGAAAATTCAAGAATAAATTTGTTTTATTACGTAGTGGTGTACTAAGAAATTACTTTTTTAAATTCCATCCCTAAGGATTTAAAATAGGGGTTGCAAATTTGTATGAAACTCGGTGGTAAAAAACTAAAGTCCACGCGGATGAAGTCGCGGGCGGCCGCTAGTCACTACATATATGTAGTATAAAACAAAGTCGCTTTTTCTGTCCCTATTTCCCTTTGTATAATTAAATCTTTAAAACTACGCAACGGATTTTGATGCGTTTTTTTTTTAATAGATAGAGTGATTCAAGAGGAAGGTTGATATGTATAATAACATCCATTAAATAGTGGAGAAATACTGTTATTTTTGAGGTTTCTAATGTGATGTCGTTAATTATAATTTTTTTTCCGCTTACATTGCAAACGCAGGCTGAACCCTACGAGATTTATTAAAATAATGTACTAATTATTTGTACACATTGAAAAGGTCTACAGAAAACTCCGCGATGGTATATGTCTATCTCTTATGGATATCCCACAATAACATTTATTTGTCATTTACTTTTTACGACAAATAATGGCTAATTTTCGAAGCGATTTTAACCAATACAGCATTAATCCTTATCCAATTAAATAGCTTAAATACATTGTTGATTTAATATAGATCTATATGATCCTTTACAGCACAAGATTTAAATGAATATTTTCGAAGATATTGCAGATTTAAAATTGCGGGAGATAGCGCTTGCGGTGGTACCTACTGGCCGGCCGGGGCAGCGGCAACAAAGGCCGCGATTTTCCTTATAGCACTTTGAATTTTGCAGCGATTGGACGCGTTTATTCCGAAATTTATCATTATGACGCTACCCTAAGGTGGCGAAGTTGATATGTTATAAATTTATACCTGTAATTCTTACATAATTAAGTACTATGGCGCCACCGTAAGGTGGCGCAGTTGATATCTCATATATTTAGAAGGGCAAAACTTACTTACCTAAGAACTATGACGTCACCGTTAGGTGGCGCAGTTAATATATAATATACCTAGCCGATAAATTACAAAGTACTATAAATAATAGTAAAACCTGGTAACTAAAGAGAAAATATGATAAAAAAATACAGAAAATTAATCGTAAAAATAAAAATAAAAAATTTGAAAAAACATTAGTGTTAGGCGATGCGAAGTTCGCCGGGTCCGCTAGTTTGTAATAAAATAACAAATTATCTCACAAATATAACATCAATACATAGTATAAAACAAAGTCGCTTTTTCTGTCCCTATTTCCCTTTGTATGCTTAAATCTTTAAAACTACGCAACGGATTTTGATGCGGTTTTTTTTAATAGATAGAGTGATTCAAGAGGAAGGTTTATATGTAATTTACGTTCTGCTAACTAGAAAAGCACTTTTTAAAAACAAAATCAAACTTAAATTTTGAGAACTTTATTCTACAATGAAATAAAAAGATCTGAAATTTTATTACATTTACATTAATTTATAATGTTGTATAAAAGTACAACGTTAACACTTTTTCTAAGCATCGTCATCTATTTCGGTTATGTAACTCTTCCGGGGCTGGATGAGAACTATGGGGTTGATTGAAGTCCAGAGTTCGATATGTATGGAAAATCTTCTAAATTTGGTTCCGGGTTGGCCTTTGCTTCGTTACGATGTCTTTTCGATTTATGTCTGCAAATCTTGTATATTATAGTTATTAAAATAAAAACGAAAATCAAATACAGTAGAATAGTGTAAAAACTAATTTTTTCTTCAAGCGTATAATAATAACTATATTACTTTTTGCAACACAGACCGTAGAAATATCCCATTATTTTACTAGTACAAAAATGAATTTTCATTATTGTACTAATAAAATAATGGGGCGTTGTAATCAAGTAGGTAGGAACTGTCATTTTTAAACTTATTTAATTTGACGTTTGTCTGTTTTGAAAATTTTGTGAAAAATGTCTCAAGAATTGCAATGTACGCCTCCGGAATTAGTTGAAATAGCTAATTCCAGTATTGAAACTCTAATTCCAACGAAGTCGCGTAAACTGTATGATTTTGCATACGAAAAATTTCTAAAATGGTGCAATGAATATAATGTACAGCAATACACGGAAAACGTTATGCTTGCATACTTCACGAATTTGTCCAGAAAGTTTAAAAGTTCTACTCTATGGGCACAGTATTCAATGATTAAAAGTCAATTAAACATTAAACATAATGTTAAAATAGAAAAATATAGCAAATTAATTGCATTTATAAAGCGCCAAGGGGAAAATTATACACCGAAAAAATCAAAAGTATTAACACAAGATCAATTTGATAAATTTCTCAAGGATGCACCAAATAATGTTTATTTAGCAACAAAGGTAGGTACTTTCTTATTTCTTTTTAATCATTATTACGTTTATTAAACCGTTGACAGTGATATCTACTAGCAGATCAATATTTAACTTGACAGCAAATATTACCTCATTTCCTACTTATAACATTTAATGACGGTAGCTCAGTGGCAGAGCTTTTGTCTTCGGTCGCAAAGGTCAGCGGTTCTAATCCCGGTGCTACCAGCTTTTTTTTTTATTTATTTCAACTTTTGTTTTAGGTTATATTAATATTTGGAGTTACAGGAGCCCTTAGATGCGATGAACTTGTTAATTTAAAGTCTAGCGAAATCCAAGATTTGGGAAATTTAATTTTGGTTAAAATCATAAACACAAAAAACAAAAAACAACGGTCGTTTACTATAATTGGCGATTTTTATTTGAATTTGGTAAGACAGTATACGGCTCTTCGTCCGGATGATATTGGCCTGCAGCGATTTTTTATTAAATACCAGAATGGTAAATGTCACCGTGTGGTAATGGGTATCCACAAAATATCAAACGTACCAAAAGACGTTGCTACGTTTTTGAAATTAACAAATCCTCATGAATATACAGGACATTGCCTTCGGAGGACTTCCGCAACTATTTTAGTTGACAACGGAGGTGATATTACCGCTTTAAAGCGGCATGGTGGATGGAAATCCACCAGTGTTGCTGAAGGGTACTGGAGGATTCCATTTCCAGTAAAACACAAACTGCACAAAAAATACTTAATTGGCAAGAACAACCAAGTAATAGTTCTGGAATCGCTGACATAATAATCGACAATCAACTTACTAATAATATGATGTATACCAATGACAAAATTGTAAATGTCGAAGCTGAAAGCGGTGGCAGTGGCTTAAATTTAAACAACTGCAGTATACAAAACTGCACATTTAATATTACTGTTAATAAATAGGTAACACTTTATGTAATTTTTCGTTTGTATTAATTAAATAGTTGAGATATAAACAAAGCCTTCTATATTTTTTATAAAATGCATATTATTATTACGCTTGAAGAAAAAATAGTATATGTTACTCGGAGCAGAAGGCCCATTATATGTTTCGCCCAGTTTGCACAGCCTCGGCTAGCGCCTCGGCTCAACAATAATGTTGGCCTTCTACTCCTAGTAACATAATATACTATTGTTGAAATGAATTGGAGAAGGTTCCATCTTCTCCAAGGCTGATTTTTCTTCCTGTAAACTTTTGTGAATATTTTTTAGTTCGTCAAGGTTTAAAGAGTCTATTTCCAATGGCTTGAAACTAATATTACTTGTTGAATTATAACTCGCTTTAATTTCTAAATTTGGTAGTTCGATATTTTAAAAATTTGGAGTTTTAAATTTGTAAGTCTTTAAATTAATTTTGTCTATTAAAATCTCACAATCACTAAGTTCTATTAAATAGGTACCACTGATCGGAATATTGTCAAAATCTTTACCACATTTTTGAACCGCCACTAAACTAGATGGTGATATCACAATCCACTTGTTGCCTTCTAATTTTTAAATTTTAAGGTCCTTTATTTTGACTGGAATCTGTTGACACTGGGTTACAAATTTTGAATACTTTAATAGATGTATTTCACACGGTGAATATGGTGTAATGGTTGTTGGCTGAACATCCTGGCATAAGAATTGTTCTGGTGAGACTTCTTTGCAACTGGTGTCTGTCTGTCCGTAATTTTGCTCACTAAGGAGGAGGTATTCGGAATAAGGAATTATGGCTTTAAAGTGGGTCTCATTTGGGGTTGGTAAGGAATATAAGTGATAGTAATTATAATCATTTTCCTCAACAATTGGGACCTCTAATATAAAGATAATTTTATTTTGCTTACTATAGCTTTTAATTTCGATAATTTTTTCAAATAATAAAATATTATTTACTGATAAATCAAAAGGAAATTTTTTATTTGCTAGTTTATTATTAGCTTCTAAGATTTCGGAAGATAACTCGTTTGGATCTGCAATAGCATTAATGAAGGGCATTGAGTTTAGAAAAGCTGATTGCCACCTCAATTTTCTCTAATATGTCATAAATTATTTGATAACTTATTGAAAACTGTGTGACCAATCTTTCTAGTATAAAGTAATAAAGCGTCGATACCTCAGCTAAGTTTAATTTGTTTATCATTTCTTCAATTTCCTTGATTCGAGAACTTAAAATTTCTTGGTTATGTGCTAATATATTAGAATTATTTACAAAGTTTTTTATGGATGACTGTAGTAATGTTATTTGATCGTTGACTACTGTTTTCATTTTATTTTGATTTTCAGTTAAAATTGTTATTGCTTTATCATAACGGATTGCATCGTCATTATCAAGATTACCAGTGAAAAATTTAATTGCAGAACCAATACCATCAAACAGTGATCTTTTTGATTTAGTTTTCCAAACAGGATTTAATTGATTTAATTGTAAAATTATCTTGTTTTCAATGATTTGAATTAAATGATATGAATTTTGAAATTCTTTAGTAAAATTGGTTATTTCAGGAGAGTTACTAATTGAAAGTTTAATTTGTCTGTAGTTTCTTTGTAGTGTCAAAAAATCTTTAGTAATGTTTGTTATGTCATAAATGTGAACAAAGGTCCAAAAATCAGTCTTGATTTGTGCCGTGCCTAATTTAAGAGGAAGGAGTCCAGGATTTTTGTTTAGGTTATGGAATTTGATTTAGTCTTTTCGGGCGTTGGCTGTCCAGAGCAAGAATCTGAAACGGGTGGTTTCTTTAATTCTTTAATATGAATAGTTTCAGTATGTTCAGTCATTTTCTTATGTTTTACTTTAGTAGAAGTTATTTCAACACGGTTTCTGTCAAGAATTTTGGTTATGGAGAATGGGCCTAAAAACGGTTTATCCTTTTTATTACGTTTTTGAGTATTTTTCTTAAAAACGATTTGGCCTAATTTGAATTCTAGGTTTGTATTTGCTTTAGTATTAAGTTTGTCTACTGTCTTGGTCTTTTTGTCTGTTAGCTTTTCTTTTATTTCGTCATACAAATGTTTTAACTTTTCTTTATGATTGTCAACGTACTCAGAATAAAAAGATTTTGATAGGAAAATTTCATTAGGATTTCGGGTATCCGTGTGACCGAAGGTCAGTTCAAAGGGGGTGAAGTTAGTGGAACTATGAATTGAATTATTATAAGCGATAACAGCATAGTCCATTAAGTCGTTCTCGTCTGGATAAATATCTTTTAGGATTCTTAAATGTTCTATGAGAGTAGAGTGTAACCTCTCTGCAATTGAATTTGATTCGTGATGGCCAGAGGTGGTAAAATGGATTTTAATTTTGTGTAAGTTTAACAGGTCCTTAACAGATTCGTTATTAAATTCTCTACCTTTATCAACAACAATTAATTGAGGAACTCCAAAAGAGGTGAAATACTTAATAAAGGCTTTTGCTACATGAATTGCGTTTTTACCGGAAATTAGATGAACCTGGGTAAATTTAGTGAAAGCGTCTGTAATTGTAAGGTAGTTTTGTCCGTCATAGAAAAATAGATCGGCGTGTACAATCTGAAAAGGTTTACTAGCTGTTTCGGTTAACATTAAAGGAGTATGAGGATTGTGTCTTGAATATTTGTTTTTCTGGCAAATGGAGCATTCATTTATAAAATCTGAAACCGAAGCTTTCATTTTTTTCCAATAATAATTTGTACGTAATTTTTCTAATGTTTCGTTGATACCTCGATGATTTGTTTTTCCCTCATGGTAGTTTCGTATTAAAAGTATCTGTTCTTCTTTATCTTTAACGGTGTTTACAAATTTCGTACATTTAATTAATTTGGGGCCACGTTCAGAAAAATGTTTTAAATACACTTTTGTGAAATCGTTAAATAATTTATCGTTATGGAAATATAAATAGAAAGTTAAACCTGGGTTTGTGAATTCCTTTAAAAAACCTAATATAAATTTTTCGTTCCTTTCAATATTTGGGATTTTTACTTTTATGATTTTATGATTTTCGTACAATTCGTGACTGATGTCGGTCTTCTGATAAATGTTTGGATAAATGAGAATTTGATTAATTTTGTTATTAATTATTTCGTCTAATATAGGTATGCCACAGTTTGTAGTTTCGTTAGCTGTCGAATGTATTGTCGAATCTGTTTCACTTCGATTGTCTTTGGGAATTTTAATGTCTGATATAATGTTTATTTTTTGTCGGGGTAGTTCGTCCATGCTAGCGGTAGGTTGTGGATCAAGTTGCATATTTTCAGCTAGGTCTTTTAAATATTCTAAAATGTCTTGGTTTACCTCGCCAGGGTTATTTACGACAGATTCGTTTTCTAAAGCATTAACTAAAATACGTGAGAGACAGTCTGCGTTAGTATTTAGTTTTCCCTTTTTGTACATTATTTGGTAATTGAATTCTTCCAATTTTAACCGCCACCGTACTAATATAGAATTTGGTTCTTTTAAGCTAAAGAGCCAAGTCAAAGGTTTTTGGTCTGTGTAAATGACAAATTTTCTACCGAATAAGTATGCTCTAAAATGTTTACAAGCCCAGACTATGGCAAGTTATTCTTTTTCAATGGTCGAGTATTTTGTCTCAGAGTCATTTAATGTCCTTGATGCGTATGCTATGGGTCTGTCATTTGGTACCGTTCCTTGTGATAAAACTGCACCTATTGCATAATTGCTTGCATCGGTGGTTAATATAAAGGGTTGACTAAAATCGGGATACTGTAATATGGGGTCGTTAGTTAAAATATGTTTACACGTATTAAAACAGTCTATAAATTCCCTGTCATGTATTATTTTAGAGTCCTTTTTCAAACATTTGGTCATTGGTTTTGTTATCTTCGCAAAGTCTTTAATAAACCGTCTGTAATATCCTAACAGTCCTAAAAAGCTTTTTATTTCGGTTCTTGTCTTTTGTATGGGAAAATTTTTTATAGCAGTAATTTTTTCTGGGTTCGGTTTTACGCCGTCGGGAGTAATAACGTGTCCTAAGTACATTACGGATTTATGCAAAAATTCAGATTTATCTAGTTGTACTTTAAGATTATGTTGTCTAAGTCTTTCAAACACTGTCTTAAGTCTTTCTAGGTGTTCCTGAAGGGAAGAACTGTAAATTAAGATGTCATCTAAATAAACTATACAGGTTTCATCAGTAAGTGCACGTAAGACATTGTCCATTACACGTTGAAATGTCGAAGGGGCATTTTTAAGTCCGAATGGCATTCGCTTGAATTGAAAGTGTCCCTGGGGAGTACTAAAAGCCGTTTTATGAACGTCTTGTGGGTCAACTTCGATTTGGTGGAAACCACTGGCTAAATCTAAAGTTGAAAAATAAGTTGCACGTCCAAGTCGATCTAGGATTTCAGTAATATTTGGCAAAGGATATTTGTCATCTATCGTTCGTTCGTTTAGTTTTCTATAGTCAATGACACAACGCCAAGATTTTTCGCCGGTTACAGGATTAGGACGTTTTGGGACAATCCAAAGAGGGGACGAAAAAGGAGAGTGTGAATTTTCAATTATGCCATCATTCAGCATTTTGTTAATCTGTCGTTTTACTTCTTGTCTGTGTATTTCGGGGTACCGGTATGATTTTGTAAATATAGGGGTATCGTCAGTCAATGTAAGTTTATGTTTAATCTGGTTCGTAAAACTAAGGGGTATGCCTTCGCAATAAAAAATGTCTCTGTATTGAAAGCATAAATTTTTAAGTAGTTGTTTCTCTTCACGGTTGCAATGTTCGAGACGTATGTTTTTCAAATTTTCTTTCAATTTGTTATCATATGGTTTAGAAAATTCAGTATTATCTATTTCACATTTATCAACAAAATTTACTTCTAGTGGATTTAGTATTTCAATTTCAAGAGGTTCATGAATATCTAATTTCACTGGATTTTCATTACTGTTGGTAATGGTTGTAATAGCAAAATTGTTGAAAACATTTACTAGGGATTTTGGCATTTCTAAACCTTTCGAAAATAGTTGATAGTTTAGTATACCTGTTCCATTGGAGGCTTTTACTGGTAATTTAACAATTTGTGTGCAGCGTGGAGATATAACTATTGAATAAAATTTTGAATTCATTTGTTGAATGTCTTTTTCGGAAATTATGGGAATTCTTGCATTTGGTGTTATGATTTAATTTTGTTGCATGTCAACAGAAGCATTTAGTTGTTTTAGAAGATCTACGCCTATGATACCATCAAAACGATTACTGAATTGAAATAGATAAAATTTATGAAATTCATTTGAATTTAAAATAGGAAATAGTGGAATGAGCGCGACTTCGTCGTGGTATGAAATATTATGGGCCGTTTAAATATTAAAGTTTTCCTTAAAAATATATTTACGATAAAATTTGTATGCCAAATCAGGATTTATTAGGGATTTTGATGAGCCGGTGTCAATTAGAAATTTCGCGTTAATCTCTGAAATTTCTATATACGGTAGAATAGCTTTCATTGCATTTATAAAAATTACGTCGGGTTTGCAGGATCTTGAACTTGAGAAAAATCCTGAGTCTGAGTTTTATTTTCTGCAAGGTGTGTGGGATCGTCATAAATGTCTTGATTTCTATTAACATGTGTTGGAGGATAACCGTTGTTATCTGCGTAATATTGAGTTTCATAATTAGAATAATAATCAGGTTGAATCTCATATGTTTCTTGATAATCGTGAGAATTTTCAAGTTCGAATGGATTATCAAATTGAAATTGTTCTTCAGATTGATTGGAGTTATCGATCATTTGATTAAATAATTCAGTCGAAGTAATTTTAGATTTAGGTTGAAGCCTTGAATTACCTGAAGAGGTATCCATTGGTTCTGGTTTGTAATTTTGTGGACTATTAAAACGATTCCCAAAATTACTAGGGTTATTGACTGGAGTTTGGTTCAAATTTTGTTGTCTCTGTGCAAAATTCTGGTTCTGGAAATAAGGGTGTTTTTGAGTGGGGAAATTGTTGTTTGGTCGCCAATTAAACGAATTATTAGGATTTCCAAAATTATGTTGATATGAACCAAAAGGGCGTGGGGGAAAATGTTGTAAGATCGGAGGTCTTGGAATATTGTAATGGGGATTAAGATTATTGAAATTGGGACTGAAACTTGGTAGATGATTACTGATTGGATTTCGTGCGGGAGTGATACGAACATTGGGCTTATATGATGTATTTGAATTTATATTGTTAGCACGTTGGGTTGAATATAGAAAATTTTCTTCTTCAATAACGAGACTCATAGCTTTCTCCAAGCTATCGGGAGATCTAAGACGAACATTTGTTTGGATAGGTAAAGGTAATCCTCTAATGAAAGTTTTTAATGCCAAATTATCGTAATTACGTACTTGAAGGGTACGTTCATTATCGGGTATGACCAAAGAATTTAGTTTCGAAATTATTAAACTGCGGGAATCTTGACACCTCATGCCAAAATTATACGGTGTTTCATTTTTGTGCGGTCTCAAATTAATAAGGTCTTGAACTAGACAATCAATACTACGTTGGTCACCAAAGCTTAAATTTAGAACGTTTTTTACTTCAGTCCAAGTTTTAAGTTCAGTTCTCGAACCGATTAGAATTTGAGCTCGTCCTGTTAATTTACCGATAATTGCTTTTAATAAAAAGGTATTTAATGCAGCGTCTGTATTACTCGCAAATACTGATATTAAACTTTCACAATTACTTATAAATATCGTCAGTGTATGTGGGTTTCCGTCAAATGGGGGGATAGAGTCTAGATATAATTTTAATAATTGGTAATTTACTGTTGGGGTAGCCATATCTAAATTTTCACTATCTGAATTATTACTACTACTATCACTACTATTATCAGTGTTATATTCTAAATTTTCTCTAAAACTAAGGTTATTTTCAATTAAATTATTTAAATTTTCAATATCGAAATTATCAGTCATTAAATTTTTGATTTAAAATAAACTTATAATTACTTTCGCTTTTAGTTAAAGGAAAAATAAAATAATAATAGGAAATGAAAATAAAATGAGCTTACTCTAGTAGAATTACGATTTTCATTCTTCTTACACTAATTTCCAGGATTAGACGATTCTTGTTCTTATCCAGGATGGTTCCTTAGGACCAGACGATTTTTGTTCTGTTCCCAGTGGATTGATTCAGTACTAGACGATTTTTGTTCGTTCCTGAATTTTTGGGATTGGACGATGTTGTTCTTCTCCCAAATAGGTTGATTTTGTTTACTTCTCTTCTTAGCACTAAACGTTCGGTGAAAATAACACAAAATTCGATATTCACTCGAATTTTCACGGTAAATTCACGTCAAAGTTCGGAACTCAGTTAATTCGTTAATACGAAAAATTCGCCGTTCGATACGATCAAATTCTGAAGTATCCTACTGACTGCGCCATTTACGTTCTGCTAACTAGAAAAGCACTTTTTAAAAACAAAATCAAACTTAAATTTTGAGAACATTATTCTACAATGAAATAAAAAGATCTGAAATTTTATTACATTTACATTAATTTATAATGTTGTATAAAAGTACAACGTTAACACTTTTTCTAAGCATCGTCATCTATTTCGGTTATGTAACTTGTATAATAACATCCATTAAGTAGTGGAGAAATACTGTTATTTTTGAGGTTTCTAATGTGATGTAGTTAATTAACAATTTTTTTCCGCTTACATTGCAAACGCAGGCTGAACCGTACGAGATTTATCAAAATAATGTATTAATTATTTGTACACATTGAAAAGGTCTACAGAAAACTCCGCGATGGTATATGTCTATCTCTTATGGATATCGCACAATAACATTTTTTTGTCATTTACTTTTTACGACAAATAATGGCTAATTTTCAAAGCGATTTTAACCAATACAGCATTAATCCTTATCCAATTAAACAGCTTAAATACATTGTTGATTTAATATAGATCTATATGGTCCTTACAGCACAAGATTTAAATGAATATTTTCGAAGATATTGCAGATTTAAAATTGCGGGACGTAGCGCTTGCGGTGGTACTGGCCGGCAGGGGCGGCGGCAACGAAGGCCGCGATTTTCCTTATAGCACTTTGAATTTTGCAGTGATGGGACGCGTTTATTACGAAATCAATCATTATGACGCTACCCTAAGGTGGCGCAGTTGAGATGTTTTAAATTTACACCTGTAATTCTTACATAATTAAGTACTATGACGCCACCGTAAGGTGACGCAGTTGATATCTCATATATTTAAAAGAGCAAAACTTACTTATCTAAAAAGTATGCCGCCACCGTTAGGTGGCGCAGTTAATATATAATAAACCTAACCGATAAATTACAAAGTACTATAAATAATAGTAAAAACTGGTAACTAACAAGAAAATATGATAAAAAATACAAAAAATTAATCGTAAAAATAAAAATAAATGAAAAAAACATTAGTGTTGGGCGATGCGGAGTTCGCCGGGCCCGCTAGTTACAAATAAACTAATGACATATTTTTAAATAAAACTGTAAGCAATTAAAATCGAAAGAATATTTTTCAAAATCTAATAAAAAAAATAAATAATGATCAACTTTGAGTACTTTTTAAATCAATCTGAAACTCCATTTACTTCCTTTATAACTTAAAAAAGTCCGAAAAAAATTAAAAAGTAAACTTTCTAAATGCAACCATAAGCAAGTATTACCAAATACTATTAAAAAAAAAAACGAAATGAATTTCAAATAATTTTTTAAGAGCAACTTTAGGCAATTAGAGGCTTCTTTTAAAATTTTATTTACTTTCGAATTTAGAACATTATTTCACGAAAAAAAAACGAAATTAAGTTCAGAGAATATTTTTAATCCAACTACACACATTCTTAAAATCTAGGGATATTTAAAAACTTTATTTTTAAAATGCTTTAAAAGTAGTTCATGGAATAACTTGTGCAAGCCTGATACGTGGGAAAGGTAAATGCACGAAAGTATGAAAATAACTCAAAATAATATCAATTTAAAATATATATAAAAAATGAAATTTTATTATACCATTTATTTTTAATTGGCAATAGAACAAAGAAAAAAATATTTTTATACGTAATGTGGCTTCCTCGAGCATTTACGATGGCTCTACAGCGTCTTTTCATACTAAGAATCAAGTACTCCAGATCTTCTTGGGAAATCGCCACCAGCATTGTTGAAAAGCTTAAAACAGCTGATTGCGATTTTAAAATTAATTTTGGCCTTGAAAAACTCTTTGCTGAAGCATACCCCAGTCATGCTCAATAGGATTGAGATCGGGCGTTTGGGTTGGCTAGGACAAAACTGGAATAATATGCTCTTCCTAAAAAAATTCTTGTCACTCTTGCTGTATGTGGAGTAGCATTTCCATGTGTCAAGATAAAATTTGTGCGTATGGAACAAGTTTTCAAGTTTTCATAAGTATATTTATGTACCATTTTAATAATAATAATAATAGGGAAAAAAATTAAAACAACTAAAAATAAATGGATTTCTGACGAAGTTCGGAAAACGAGTTTTGAATTACGAAATTTACATTCGTTATCACGGGCAGTCCCAATTCTTCGAGATTTTTATTAACAAAAAAATAAAAAACATCGAAATTTTTTTTCCAATACTAACTGATCTGGTACCTCTTTGATACTATTATTATATATATAACAATCAGAATTATCTTCGGAATTATGATGTTTATTGTAAGAAGGATCATGTATCCCTAATAGAGTTTTGGAGTAAGTTTGATACAAACAACCATCTACTTCACATTGAAATGGATTTTCTGTATTTGTATCATTTTTATGTTGATATTTACAATGTTTTGCAAGAAAATTTTTACTTTTGGTTTTAAATGAACAAAGTGGACATTTGTAGAATTCTTTTAAAAATATATTGTGTTTGTGTTTCATATGGTTCAGGTAAGTTGTTTCCCATTTGGTTTTATAAGAAAAACTCATTACCAAAGACTTATTACTTCGTCTGACAACCCCACGAAAAGTGCGTGGAAAATGGTAAATGATTTTTCAAAAAGTACAAAAATAACAATGTTACTGCTTATATTATTAAGTCTGCAGATAATAATATAATTAATGATCCACAAGAGGTAGCATGCACTTTTAACACATTTTTTAAAAATGCACCCATTGATATTCGTTCAAAAATTCCAGGCAATAATCTATATATATAAAACTCAAAGGTGACTGACTGACTGACTGACTGACTGATATAGTGATCTATCAACGCAGAGCCCAAACCGCTGGACGGATGTGGCTGAAATTTAGCATGAAGGTAGATGTTATAACGTAGGCATCCGCTAAGAAAGGATTTTGATTAATTCCACCCCCAAGGGGATAAAATAGGGGATGAAAGTTTGTATGAAACTTTGTCAATTTTAAACCGTTTGGGCTGAGATTTTGCGTGCATAAAGCTTCTATAACGTAGGCATCTCCCCTAAAAAAGGATTTTGATAAATTCCACCCCTACGGGGATAAAAAAGGCGATAAAAGTTTGTATAAAAGTTTGTCAATTTTAAACCGATCGGGCTGAGATTTTGCATGCATATAGCTACTATGGCGTAGGCATCCCTGAATAAAGGATTTTGATTAATTTCACCCCTAAGCGGATAAAATAGGGGATGAAGTTTGTATGAAGCTTTGTCAATTTTAAACCGTTCGGGCTGAGATTTTGAGTGTACAAAGCTTCTATAACGTAGGCATCTCCCCTAAAAAAGGATTTTGATAAATTCCACCCCTACGGGGATAAAAAAGGCGATGAAAGTTTGTATAAAAGTTTGTCAATTTTAAACCGATCGGGCTGAGATTTTGCATGCATATATATAGCTACTATGGCGTAGGCATACCTGAATAAAGGATTTTGATTAATTTCACCCCTAAGGGGATAAAATAGGGGATGAAAGTTTGTATAAAACTTTGTCAATTTCAAACCGATGGAGCTGAGATTTTGTATGCATATAGCTACTATGACGTAGACATCCCTTAAGGATTTTGATTATTTCCACCCCTAAGGGGATAAAATAGGGGATGAAAGTTTGTATGAAACTTTGTGAATTTCAAACCGATCGGGCTGAGATTTTGCATGCATATAGCTACTATGACGTAGGCATTCCTAAGAAGGGATTTAAATAAATTCCACCCCTAAGGGAATACAATAGACGAGAAAAGTTTGTATGAAACTTTGACAATTTCAAACCGATCGGGCTGAGATTTTGCATGCATATAGCTACTATGACGTAGGCATCCCTTAAGAAAGAATTTTGATAAATTCCACCCCTAAGGGATAAAATAGGGGATGAAAATTTGTATGAAATTTTGTGATATTCAAACCGATCGGGCTGAGATTTTGCATGCATATAGCATGCAAGTTTTTATAGTTTTAAAATATTAATAGTCTAATACCACTCGCGCTTTAATGTGCGGCGTGTGTGGAGCGGTGAGGCGGTAGCACGCTGCTGCTGGCCGACATGACACTGTCGATAGACGCATAGAGTCTTAAAAATTCAAGAATATTTTTTTTATTACGTAATGGTGTACTAAGAAATCACTTTTTTAAATTTCACTTTTTAGGATTTAAAATAGGGGTTGAAAATTTGTATGAAATTCGGTGGTAAAAAACTAAAGTTGACGCGGATAAAGTCGCGGGCGGCCGCTAGTATACATATAAATGTGGATGAAGGTAGTCAGCAATTAACAGAAAATGACAATTGCTTTCTATTATGCCATTTACTGAGCGCGAACTTTATTAACTCCTGCAAAGTAAACTTAAAAACAAATCCTCCGTTGGTTTTGATAAGATCCCTGCATTTATAGTGAAAAGGATTTTGATTTTTTTAATCAATCCTATAACTTGCCTTATCAATTTATCCTTCTGTAACGGTGATTTTCCTAACTACATCAAAATAGGTAAAATAATTCCCTTTTTTAAAAAAGGTGATCCAAAACTAATTAGTAATTATAGACCTATAACGATTCCTAGTATATTTTCAAAGTTATTTGAATATGCTTATTTGGAAAGTCTAAATGAGTATCTGAGAAACAATAAAATCGTTACTATAAATCCGCATGGTTTTCAAGCAACTAGATCCACTAATACGGCAATTCATTCATTTTATGCACACTTAACAAACTTGATTGATGCAGGCGAGGGCCCTATTGGGATCTTTTGTGATCTCAGTAGGGCGTTCAACCATGTGTCAACCATGAAGTATTATTTCAGAAACTACAACGGGTAGGTATTGCAGGGAATTCACTACAATGGATTATGTCATTTCTGAAGAATCGATAGCAATATGTAAGTCTTCAGATGCGGATCGAGAATTGTTTAACCAGTTGTAGATCTAATAAAGTTACTACAAATATAGGTGTTCCTCAAGGATCTATTTTAGGACCAACTCTGTTTGTAGTCTACATTAACGACATAATACAAGTGGACCCCTCTGTAAATTTTACTTTTTACTCGGATGATACATCAATTACCATTTTACAAATCATCTTCACGAAGCAAATCTCGTTAGTCGACGACCACTCAGAAGTCCACCTGTTGTTTGAGGATCGCGCTTTAAGAATTGATTGGTGTCGTCAATAGTTATAGAATTCTACTGCATATGACGGCTACACATTTAGTGACTGGTGAATTCAGATTTGGATTTTATCTAGATTTTCGTCGAATAATAGCTTAGAGAAGACTTAAAGGCGTGGAAAGCGTTAGACATCTTTAAAAAGTGTACTTACAGAGGTATTCTAAGAAAGGATGGGTGGATTAGAGAGCAGAATAGATTGTCTGTATTTAAATATCATTCTTTAAACTGTTGAGTAGTCGCAATTGCTCGATACTGTCCCTTAATGCTTACGGAAAACTGGCTAGTAAACAACCGCAGCATTTTCTATGTTTTGTCCTGGTATCCACATATAACTTAAACATTTACTTCTGGCAAATGTATGAAATCGTACTTTACTTTACAAAGAACGAAAATCCAGCATCTTTCCCAGAGGAATAATTGTAAATTTTACTTTATACTCGGATGATCAATGTAATGATTTCCTTACGTCGTTATATACCTGGTTTTGCAATAACTCTTTACATCTCAATGCTGGGAAAACGCAGGTAATACATTTTCATAATAGACAGAAACAGCTGGAAAGCTGCCAGATAATTTTTGACAATAAGAAAATAGCTACAGTGTCTTCTGTTAAGTTTTTGGGTTTACTAATTGATGAACATCTTGATTGGTTGCATTGTGGATCTGTTGTTTCGAAGTTAAATTCCATTAACTATCTAATAAGAAACTTAAAATATGTTTTAAGAGAAAATCAGATAATTATGATATACCATGCACTGGTAGAATCCAGACTAAGGTACGGCTTATGTTTCTGGGGTACCTCTAGTTGTGCTGATGAAGTTTTCGTTGCACAAAAAAAAATATTGCGTTGTATTGCTGGTGTCTCACGTATCACTAGTTGTAGAGAATATTTTAAAAAATATAAAATTTTAACATTAGTATGTTTACATATTTTTGAAATATGTGTGTTTGTTTTTAAAAATTTGAATGATTTTAAAACGGGTGCTGACATTTATAGTATTAAAACTAGTGGCTGTAATAACCTGTATGTATCATTTTCTAAAGGGAACATTATGTACAAATCTCCTAGGGTATTTCGGCTAAAGTTATTTAATCATTTGCCCTTAGTTATAAATTCGGCTAATTCGATAAATATTTTTAAAGATAAACATAAGGAATTTTTATATGAGAGCGCATTTTATTCAATCGAAGAATTTCTGAGAACTTAGATGTCTCTTAACTGTAATTAGTGTTTTTTTTTAGTTTTAAGTGTGTTTGTTTATTTTAGTTTATTTGTTTAATTTTTAGTTATTACTTGTAACTCTATGACTAATTCTATACAAACCATGTTTGTCAAAAAGAAAATAAAGTATTACGGTTACTATTACTATAACTAGTGATTCTAGAACATTTAAACCGTAGCACTCTGATGATAAAAAACGATCTTGCAGAACCAGCTCATTTTTACTGCCAAGCGAAATTCCTGCGTATACCATAATTTGTGCCTTCTCTGTAGCTGTGAAACTCTTGTGTATGTTGCATTCGATTTCTTAAGCTAGGTTCTCTACCTACGCATATGCTTCGAGAATTTGAATACAAACCAAACCGAGATTTATCCTATATAACATGTTCTTGTGCCCAACGTAGTTAAGTGGTGCAATTTTCTTGATTTAAAGGTTAAAATCTCCAAAGTCTTCAGCTAACTAAATTACCTTCTCTCATCTTCTGTAGATAGTAGGTATATATGGAAAAAGACACAGTGTGAGCTCCACGGAGATGATTTATAACTGCCGTGCCATCACTGAACGATTTCTTCGCGCTTCTAACTAAATATATTGCTCCATATGAGGTGTTGTCACTCTTGATCGTCCCAAATGCCTTTTCCGAACACTTATCGTTTTACGATAACGAGTCCAGAGACGTGAGATAACGATCTGATTGGTTTCTATCTTGTTTGCCACATCAATTTGGTGCATATCAGAGTCAATTATCCCCATAGCTCTCAACATTTCGTTTTAGGTCAAATGACGTCAAGACATTTTAAAACAATTTTTCAAAACACCTTTGCAAGAAAACAATTGATAAACAACTTATGAAATCTCGACTAAAATTGTAAATTATTAAGTTATTTTCTTATTATAACTTCTTTTATTTTGTATTTCTTTGGAAAACCTTTTATTTGTATATTTACATTGATACATAGTACTAGAATTGTGTTACGCTGTTTAACATACCTGATTGGGAAAATAAATAGATATTTAAAATATTTAACATCCCTAGATTTTAAGCATGTGTGTATTAGCATTTGGAGACGATCTGTGCACAATGTCATTAGTTCTAAAATACTAAAGTAAGGTTTTTGTGTACAATGTTATTTATTTTCTATTTTAAAAATGTTGCCGTATAAGTTACACGTATGTATGTGGGTTTTGAAAATATACCATTTTTTAGTTAGTTTTTTTGATGTTTATGGGATCATAGACTCTTCTCTAAAAATACAAGAAAGAATTCTGACTCTTAATAAGTACACATTTAGGAACTGTTCTCTAAGTAAATAATAGTAAAATACGTTTAAAAGGCAGTAGCTCCGAAGTTATTATTACTAAAAAAAAAACGTAACATCATTATTGTCCGAAACCTTCTGATTATAATATAGTGAAATAAATATATTTTGTTTCATATTTTGATGTGTATTAGATACTTCTTTTATAGTTTCTGCATAGATTTTTTTTTATAAGTCGTTTAATCACGCCAAAGTTTGTAATTTAGGCGAATATGTAAATACAAATGTCAGGACTCAGAACACATAAGTTTTATTATTTAAATGTTGAATTATATAAATTATAACCAAAGAAAGTAAAATATCTGCTCTTTTTAGTACTATATCATAAAAGGTTAAAATCAGAGATGTTCATTTATCGGCACTCCTGTTTAAATTATACGGTGAATAGATTTTAAGATGATTAAAGGAAAAGTGGGAAACAAGAAACTGGATAGGCAAAACTGACGGATCTTTATTATTATTATTATTATTATTATTACTATTTGATAAGGGCAGAGGACCAAGTCCTGTTATGCCCATACTCGATAATTACATTTTAATACCTATGGATACTATAGAAAAATATGAAAAATAATAAACTAATACTACAAAACCAAGAAAAACAATAATACTACGAACTAAGTAACTATTAAGAGCAAAAACTACAAACTAAGATATAGGTCCAATTTGTTTTTGAAACTATTGACGCTTACAGAGTCAATTGGGTAAATTGTTCCAAACATCAAAAACTCTATTGCTCAGAAAGCCCTGTCTGGAACGGGTTCGAAATGCTTCCTTCTTTAATTTCAATGTATGTCCTCGGAGCCGGTCGTACGTGTTAGGTTAAAAAACTGTTTGAAGATTACCCCAGTTGTATTTTATAATACGGAATGGGAGGATTAAGTCACCCCGGAGGCGTCTTTTTTCGAAAGTTGTGAGGTTTGCGATAGATAGCCGCTCTTCGTAAGTGGGTCTAGCACGGCCGAAGGAAAGTCTAGTTGCGCGTCTTTGCACTTTTTCCAGCATTTCCCGTTCACGAACTAAGTCCGGGTGCCACGACGGACCGGCATATTCGATGATGGGTCAAACAAAACACTTGTAAAGCCTGTAATAAGTTTCGAAGGATGCTTCAGAGAAAGCTTTTTGAATTAAAAACAGTTTAGAATTTGCCCGTTTGCACACGTGAGAGACATGGTCGCTCCACGTCAGATTAGAGTTCACTATTAGTCCTAGGTCTGTATGTGAGGAGACTACGTTTAATGTTTGCCCGTTAATGAAATATGGTAGTTGCGGATTGTTTTTTCCGACATGTAGCACAACGCACTTATCGGTGTTAAGCGGAAGCAACCAGTTTGCGCACCATTTTTGAATGTTGTCAAGATCTACCTGCAAACTTAGGTGGTTGCTAAGGGGATTTCCATAAATTTTTGAGTCGTCGGCGTACGAAGACACGGTGTTGGACAAATAGTATTGGAGGTCGCTGGAGTATGCTATAAACAGTAAGGGCCCTAAGACAGATCCTTGTGGGACACCACTTGCAACTGCTCTTTTCTCGGAGAATTCTTTTCCTACCCTAACTTTGAAGAACCGGTTTGTAAGAAATGTTGAAACCCAATTGTTAAATGTGCCTCTTATTCCGAGATATTCTAGTTTTAGAAGGAGTCTACGCTTTGGAACTCTGTCGAATGCCTTGGAAAATCGAGGTATATAATGTCTATGGGATGTTTATTATCCAAGTTCTTTAGACCAATCGTTAGTGCAGTGTAGTAGATTTGTCAAAGTTGACCGACCCTTCACGAAGCCATGTTGAAAATTAGGTATTACATTTTCCTGCAGCATAAAGTCCATCATTTGTTCGGCAACAATGGATTCCATTATTTTAGAGACAATGGGCAAGAGACTTATGGGACGGTAATTTCTGGCATCAAGTTTATTATCTTTTTTAAAGATTGGTGTGACTGATGCTAGTTTCCAGATGGGTGGGATGCAGCTTTCAGAGAAAGAGCATTTCATAATTTTGGATAGAGAGTATGCTAATGAGTGAGCACATTTTTTGAGGAAAAATGGAGTTAAGCCATCTAGACCTGGAGAAGAATCGGTTTTAAGATGCAGCAGGCGATCTATGATTTGGTTTTGAGAAAAGTTAATGTTTTCCAGAGATGTTTGGATTCGAGGGCCCAGCAAAGCCGGTAATGTATCATTGGAAGGATCCTGGGAGAAGGCGTTAGAGAAGGAGAGGGCAATATTTCAGCTGTTTCAGACTTCGAATATGCGCTACCATCTGGATGATGAAAGAAAGGGATGGCCACTTTTGAGGATAAAGACGCTCGTATATATTTGAAAAACTTTTTGCTGTTTCCGTAGCTGGCAATGTTTTCTTCATAGCTTTGACGGGAACTAGATAGCTAAAATTTCAAGCTGTTGGAATATCTTCTGTGTGCCTCAAAGTCGAGAATATTCAAGGAGCGCTTATATTTCTTCCACAAATTTTGTTTGTGTTTTAGCATCTGCAGGAGTTTCCAGTTAATCCAGAGCTTTAAGTTGTTGCGGTATACTCTTGGCTCAGTGGTGTTTTTCTTGATACATCTAGATGTGATAGAGTGAAATCTGTCCCACATTGATATACAATTGCCCGAATCATCAAATATCTCGTACCAGTTAATTTGTGCGAGGGCATTACTTACTTTTGCATAGTCTGTAGTTTTTAGAGATGAATAATTTAGTTCTTTCCCAGAAAGCGGTAGGTTTAATTGTATTTTTGCAGTTAGTACGGCATGGTCTGATTTTCCTACTGGAGAGCTTACTTCCAAAGAAGATATTAACTGATCATCGTTTGTAAAGACAAGGTCAAGAGTTAATGCATTGTTGTTGACTCGAAAGCGAGTGGGTTTATGTACGAGTTGTATTAATTTGGAATTTAGGATAAAATTCATAAAAATGTTTTTAGAATTCATGTTATCAGGTGCATTTCCTATTGGCCAGTCAATATCTGGAAAGTTAAAATCTCCAACAATCACAACATTTTGTAAATTAGAAAGTTCATCGAGTTTTTCCATGAGAGTGATAAAGAATAAATTTTAGTCGCTAATAGTTGCTATTTGTATATTGTTTTATTGGTTGTTATGTATTATGTAATTAAAAAAAAAAGTCATAAAATTTGAACATTTGTCATTATATGAAAGGAATAGAAAATAATTATTAATTAACGAACTACGAACTATTTTCACTGTTATGAGAAAAGCTATCATTTTGTGGTCCTTCGAGCCGGATTTCACGACTTCACGATACAGTCCACAACGAACCACGAGGAAATTGAGAAGACACACGTGAGTGATTTGAATTAATAGATTACGATTTGTGACAATAATAGTATGTCTACCGATATTAATGATTATTTTTTTCACCTGTCAAAATATCACAATTTTGTGATTTCGTCCAATGAAAACGCTTAATCTTCAATGTTTTATGCTAAATCTAGCCAATCATTCCGGTTTATATTGATAAAACCACTAGTGGTTTTACTACTATTCATAAAATTATAGAACTGTCAAAAATTCAATAACAATATTGAACAATCAATTTTCGTGTTTATAAGTACTTTACTATAAATCAACATTCATTTATATTATCTAAATATTCTGAAATATATTTTGTTATTATTATTATCACAATTCTAAACGATAATGAAAAATCAAATATGTAGGTACTTTAAAACTAACCTGCTTCCTGGTTCTGCATGCATTTAAAACTTTTATATGCCTACAGCCAAATGTGGTCTTGTAGGTAAACTTTAAATAGATATACCTAATAATTTTTATTTTGGTAATTTTCTCTTTAATAATATAATTGTATAAATAGGTATAAAAATAAATATTTATTCAAATTATAACCCTGTTTTCACGACGCTCACGACAACTGACAACTGTCAATAGTGTACCAACAGGATAAGATAATAGGAAGGGTAGTTTGTCGAATTTTTTATTAAAGTTATTGAAAGATCAAAAGATTATAAGTATTTTCTCTTAAAATAATAATATATTTATTAAATATTATTCTGTGTAAACCCACTTCCTTTCTTTCTCTTGATTATTAATGTTTTAATAAATTAGATCATAGGTAGGCAACACAAAATACACGTATCCTAGTTTTTCTTCAGAATGGTTCAAAAAATAATCTTTTCAAATACCACTCGTCCTGTAAAATTTTACTAGATAAATTTTTATTTTCCAGACTCAAACTTTTTTATTTTAGGCAAAACTACTCAAACAAACTGAATATGATAAAATCACTCGTCCTACGGACTCGTGATTTTATCACATTTCAGTTTGTTTTCGTATTTTTGCCAAATAAAAAAGTTTTCGTGGAAACTAAAAATTTATCGATAAAATTTTAAGGACTCGTGGTATTACCTTTGATAAAATTCAACTCAGGGGGAATCTTAAGGGTAAAATTACCAGATTTGTGAACTTTTTAGGGACTATCAAAGATAAAAACGATGCAAAGGTAAAGCAAATACCTCCCCGGCTCGTTGATTTAAAAATTATATTTAGGGATCTTGAAAGAATGAATTACGAATTGGAAGTGTTAGACAGTGTAAATGTGGCTAACCATTTGGAATACAGAGAAGCATTTGAGAATGCTTATTTCTCTGCTCTAGCGCAAGCGGACGATATCATGGGTGTGCAAAATATTTCGAACCAATAAAACGTTAAATTACCTCAAATTGCGTTGCCGAATTTTGACGGAGCATACGACAAATGGGGACAATTTTTTGATATATTTATGTCACTTATTGACAAGAACCCCAATTTATCAGATATTCAAAAATTTTATTATTTACAGTCATGTTTGCAGGGTGAAGCCTTAGAAATTATTCAAAATTTACAGTTAACAAATGATAATTATGATTTAGCATGGGAGTAGTAAAACAAAGCGGACTTCACTATAGGTATAGGTAAAAACAATGTAAATGAGAGACAGCCCAACGGATTTCGACGTATGACGTAAGAATCGCCGTCCAGCAGATATCGCCGCTAGCTGATAGCGCGGTCGTGTGGTTTTAGAAAAATGTTTTGGTATAAGCGGCTACTGATGAATCAACGTCGGGGGACTCCATCGTATAAATAAATGCACTTTTGATATAAGCGGTTGTGACTATAGAGATAGGGAAGGTATATAAAAAAAACGTTGTCACCCCTGCCTAAACCGGAGGGCATCAACGCCCTGAACTGTGAGTCGGGGGGAATCCTCTTTTATCACGTGACCGCGTGATAATCTGGTTTTTGTTTTTAACGTATTTAATAAAAAAATGGTTGATATAAATTATATTTTTGTATTGGAGCGCCTGGGTGGGGGGAATCCTAGGCGACGTATGACGTATCATTTTAAAGGGGTTGCTGTATAGGGTAAGATGAAGCGTCAAAAAGACCGTATTGATGCTGCCAAAAGGCATTATCGTTGTATCTCGTAAACGGCCGAACAGATTTCGACGTATGACGTATCATTATAAAGGGTTGCTGTATAGGGTAAGATGAAGCGTCAAAAAGACCGTATTGATGCTGCCAAAAGGGCATTATCGTTGTATCTCGTAAACGGCCGAACGTATTTCGACGTATGACGTATCATTGTAAAGGGGTTGCTGTATAGGGTAAGATTAAGCGTCAAAAAGACCGTATTGATGCTGCCAAAAGGGCATTATAGCTATACCTCGTAAACGGTCGAACGTATTTCGACGTATGACGTTTCATTGTAAAGGGATGCTGTATAGGGTAAGCTGAAGCGCCAAAAAGACCGTATTGATGCTGCCAAAAGGGCATTATAGCTATATCTCGTAAACGGTCGAACGTATTTCGACGTATGACGTTTCATTGTAAAGGGATGCTGTATAGGGTAAGCTGAAGCGCCAAAAAGACCGTATTGATGCTGCCAAAAGGGCATTATAGCTATATCTCGTAAACGGTCGAACGTAAAACGACGTATGACGTTTCATTGTAAAGGGATGCTGTATAGGGTAAGCTGAAGCGTCAAAAAGACCGTATTGATGCTGCCAAAAGGGCATTAATGTTGTATCTCGTAAACGGCCGAACAGATTTCGTCACGTTACGTATCATTGTAAAGGGGATGCTGTATAGAGTAAGATGAAGTGTTCAAATCTTCTAAAATATTAAAAGCGCGTGACCTTGGTGCATTAGCAGTTTCGCGATTTGTGACGTAATCGACTGATGTGTTAGAGTGATAACAGACTTTGCTTTCGCAATTAAGAATAAAACATATCATGGAAAATATTTAGTTTTAGAATGGCTTCAAGAGAATACAGTCAAAAACTTGAAGAGTTTTGTGAAAATATAAGAAAATTAAATAAACAAATTTGTATGTACGAAGGTCAAAAAGAAGTGTTAAAAAAGATTGAAAATTTAACTTTGTGGGACAAAGTTTTTGAAAGATATTTACCATCATCAACTCCCACAAGACAAATAAAACCATGGCCTTGTTAAAAACAAATTTTGTTGTTTTAACAGCAATATTAAATAACATGCTTTATGCTAACGTTCCACAAAACGTTGCACATATTGGTGTGTGTTTAGATATAAACGGAACAAAACAAGAGTGCAATACATGGCAAATGATGAGTCAAACGTCAGTAAATGATGGAAAATTGCAGGTGTTTGCATTAAAATTGGTGGAATCGCCTCTTAACTACAAGCTAAAATTAATATTTAACGACAACTCTGAAGGAGTGGGCGAGTGGCGATCTAACCTTGAAAACCCAATGCAACAACTAGAAATTACTATGGAGGACCCAATGCAAAAGCAAATATGTCAATTAGTTCAGATAACATGGGCAACGTTAGCAGGAGTTTGTTTGATAGTAATGAAAATTCTGGCTAAAGAAACCAAAAGAAGAATGAAGCGATGAAATGTATTTTTTAAATAATAATAATAATAATAATAATAATAATAATAAATATTTGTAAACTTTAAAAAAAGGTGTTTTAATCAAATAGCCCTAATTTTAAAAAATAAAAACAATGTTATATACTTTATACATTTTATTTATCATTTTCTTTTTCTAAATCTTGGGTTACATTTTGTTCATAAAAGTAAATGTACTGACGCAAAGCGTTACATAATAAAGGATCAGTACACATTTCACAAAATACATCTAATCCTTTAAACCAGTTATAATCAAAATTTTTTTTTACAATATCTATAACATTATTATAATAACAATTAAAGTTAATATTTTCTAGAAGTGAAATCTGATAAGCTACGATACAATGATGTACTCTAACAAGTTCATCTGCATCCTTTTCCGTTAGATGATATGTTACGCCATGTTTTTCAACTTCTATGAACCTGGTGTCATCGTATACCAACTGTCGTATTGTACAAAAATCTCCACAGGAAAATGTAAATGCACTCTGAATCAAACTCATCTTATCTAAATAGTCAATAAGGTCAAGCCATTCCATTTTCCCAAACGACAATTTACTTGGCTTGCAGTATTCTGATAAAATAATAGCTGGAGAAAATGTTCTTGCAGGAGATAAGCCAACTTTTATAACATACCCCTCAATGGCGAAAGATGATTGTAGCAGCAAATAATTTTCACCTTTTGCTTTGTCTTCGTAAAAATTTACAATTTTGTTTACTTCTTCCATATAGATAGAATCTTCACTACTACTACTACTACTCTCAGAATATGACAGTAAGTTTTCACTACTATAACCACTGTCTTGTGTCATTATCTTTTAATACTTGATAAAACTTGTGTTGAAACTAAGTAAAAATAATTGCTTCTGCTTCTAAGGACAGTTTTAGTCGGACCGTAGACTAAACGGTTTAAACAATAGATGATATGAAACAAAAAAGGCCCCCGGAAGCTATGAAAACGTATCTTGTTTGTCATAAGAATACATGTAAAAAATGTTCAAAGTAAGAAACAAGGAAGTTTATAAAATATTAGATTTTTCGATCCAGCTATTATGCGAACTATCGAACCCCAACCATTTAACGTAGATTTTATTGCCTTTTTTCCTCAGCACTTTTTCAACAAGGTAAACATCAGGATTTTTTGCCTTTTGTAGCTCTTCCTCGTAAAATGTTCCTTTAATTGGTGATCCATGTAAATCTTCCAACATGTATGTTACAGGATTAGTTATGTTCACTTTGGTAATTTTAAAAAGCTCCGTAGTCCAATTAGGTGTATATCCTTTATCGAATAGATGCTTTGCCTTGCTTATGCGCACCACATCTCCAATTTTATATTTTCGCGGGCCTGCTATTTTCAAATGATTATAATGTTGCTTCAGAATCTCTTTTTCATTGGACTTGTTTACCTGAGACGGCTTTTGACCAATCGTTCTATGTTTGCTTTCGTTGTACTCTTTTGTAATTTTCGGTAACACATCTATCCACCTGTACGTACCGTTTAAGCTAAAATGCTTATACAATTTCGTTTTCAGTGTTCTAATAACTCTTTCCGCCATACTTGCTTTCATCTTGGTAAATGTACTATAATGATTTATACCATGTTTCTGCATTAGATTTTGAAATTTTGTGTTGTAAAACTCTTTGCCCTGATCAGATTGAAGATTTTTCGGTTTCCGTTTTCCTATAATATCGGTAAAAGCTTTCGTGATTTCTTCGCCAGTTTTCGATTTCAACGGTCGAGTCCAGAGAAATTTCGAGAAGCAGTCAATTACCACTAGAATCATTTTAAACGATCGATTTTGAGTTGCGTAAGAACTCATTTCAGCCAAATCAATTTGCCATAAATCGTCCAAACCTTTGATAATTGTTCGTCGTCGAGCATAATTTTTTCGAGCCGGTTTATGCAGCTCATTAACGACTTGAACCTTTTCCTTTGAAAACATGACTGTGACTAAATCTAATGTTTAGGGATTTTGTACTAACCGATTCTCCAATGCTTTAATAATATTTACAACATTTCGCAGAGTATTTTGATTTATAGTTATTGTATTAAGCAAATCAGCAATGTTTTTTTCAATAGCCAAAATTTTTCCAGAGAGTACATTAACATTTTTCGTTACAGAGTCAGTTCTTTTAAGAATCTCATCCAACAAATCTTGACGTATATCTGGAATATCTTGATTATATAATTTTATTATCACTTTCTCGATTTTATCTTTTACGTTTTCTACTGCATTTGTTTGATTTACAGCTAACTGTGCAGAGTTTGCATTAATCGTTGCTATTTGTGATTCTAAACTTTTAAGCGAATTTTTAATATCTCCTCGTAGATATTGTTTTGCAGTGGCAATTGATTCATCAACATATTTTTTGTTAGCCATATGTTTGCTGGCTAACGGAGGATCTCTTGATATAAAAGTGTTTATGGCCATCAAGTCATTATTGAATGTAAGTTTCATAGCATTCATGTTTTCAGTCAACTTTTGCACATTATCTTTAAATGCAACTTGCAACCTATCTAATGCTGCATCCAAGTATTTTTTATTAACAGCATCGCTGTCTGAGTCCGGATCTTGCACGTTTCTAAGTTTTAAATTTTCAAAATCAACATCTCCACTTAAAGTATGTGCTAATGCCGGTTTCGGTATAAACAATTTTTTATCTCCAACGATTTTTTTGGTACGTCCGAATTTGTCGACACTCATTGTGGTAATGATGTTTAAGCAATAATGCGTGCTTCTTTTAATTCTTCGATAATTGCAACAATTTCATTATCATTCGAAGTATTTCCTGCTTCTTTTGATGCTATTAAAAGCCGAAGCCTGTCAACAAGTTCGTTTGGATCATCCCAATATTGAAGGTCAATTTTATTATCGTTGTAAACCATTTGCATCCCAGAGCCCGAAGCTTTTCGTAAGTGAGAGGTAGCCAGAGGTTTTATGATATGTGTGTATTTAAATCGGTTTGTTCCTTTAAGGTATCCTTTAATGTTTTTATGAGGATTTGTTAATTCTAGTATTGTTCCATAACGCTTTAAATCATCATCATTGAAATTTTTAGGTTCATCATTAAAAATTAATTCATATAGACCCGGTGTACCTCTTATCTGTTTGCCTTCTGTAATAATAAATCCATGCTTTTTATCAAAGTCGATTTGTTTGCCCCCCAGAAACCATTTAGATGTATCACCATCGTAAGTAGGACCATAAACCGTATCTATATTATCTTTTTGTGTCCAATGATCTAGAATATATGGATGAGCCATTGGGGGATACTGATCCAAGTATTCCTTAATAACATCTTCTGAAATGTCTAGATCTTTAACAGCCTGTTCTTGGTCTTCATAGAATACTTCATCATCATTATCACCAGTAGTTTCGGCAACATTTTCGAGTTTTATAAACTCAGGTATGCTTGGTTCCTCTTTTTGTTTAGGTGATTCCTCTTTTTGTTTAGGTGATTCTTCTTTTTGTTTAGATGGTTCTTTTTTAGGCTCTGGCTCGTTGGCTGGTTAAGGATGAGAGATCAATGTTTCGTTTAGAGAAGATTTTACAATTTTGTGTAGAGGTTCCGTGACAGGTTTAAACAATTTATTTAGTGTCTCATCCGTTTCAACTCTACCCAATTGTAACGCTTTATATTTTTATCGAATCGATCGAGCAAGTTCGGCAATTTTTCTCTTACGAACGGCTACGTCAACTGGATTGTCTGACATGTTGTCGAATAATGACTGTAATTTTACAATGTTATGTATTTATCGAAACCGATTCGATATCGACCGTTGTTTAAATCAAAGTCTTTCGCAATAACCATTGTCCCATACTTTTCTTGCCAACATTTCGAACACAACTGTTTGAATTCTTCAAAACTCATATCCGGTGACACGTGTTCATCAAAGACATGTTTCAAATTGATAGCATCTTGTTTAAAAAGTACAATTAGGTTACTGTTATCTCTACAAATTTGTTTACAGCATTTCGAGTAGGTTTGTGAAAGAAATGCGCTATCTATATCCCGATGTCGACCCATGCTGTAGTATTCTCGAATCTTTTGCTGGTTCTCACATATGACGTCATCAAAAATAAAAATTGAATTTGGCTTTGCATCATTTGGGCTAATAACTTCATCGTTTTCTTTAAACGGAAAATATCCCACTCCTTTAACTTTCGATAGCACTTCTTCCAACAATTTATACTTGGGCTGATATAATGACTTTGAATAAACGTAAACATTTTTAAATTTCGCGCCATGTGGATTAAACAGTAACGATAACATAACATTCGTTTTGCCACACCCACTGGGTCCACAGATTAGCGCCCGAAACGAATTTGGTAGCAATGATCCATGTTTACTGACAGCGATTCGATCGTTTCCTTCATCTAAATTTTCAATCGGAAGCGTCTGGTCTTGTTGAATGATCTTCATTGTTTAACATGTTTTTTAATGTTTCAATGTATAAGTAGAGTAGTAATTCTTAAATCATTTCATTTCTCATGTTGGTGTTTGAAGGTAAAGGTGTGCTCAACAGCCTTATCAATAATCTACCGTTTGAGTTACATTATCCTAGTTACAACTTTTTGGGACCAGGTACCAAATTACATAAAAGACTTGCACGTGGAGATACGGGGGTTAACCTGCTTGACGAGGCAGCCAGAGAACACGACATTGCATATTCTAAACATAAAGATTTAGCGGAAAGACATAAAGCAGACGAGATTCTGGAGAATAAAGCGTGGGAAATAGTAAAGTCCAAGGACGCTTCAGTTGGTCAAAAAGCTGCAGCTTGGCTAACGACCACCGCAATGAAAGCTAAACGTAAACTTGGCATGGGTGTTAGCAAACCCAAATCGTTTAAACGCAATATTATAAGTAAAATACAAAGAGATATAAAAAAAGCTGGTCCTTCGGCTACATTAAAACGAGCAGTCAGTATTGCTCTTAAAGCAGCCAGGGTAGCTGTTCAAAATGCTGGTGGGAAAAATCAGGTGAAAGTACCTAGAATTATTCCCATCGAACCAAAATCTGGAGGCTTTTTACCGTTAATTCCGTTATTTGCTGGACTAAGTGCACTCGGGGCGTTGTCTGGTGGAGCTGCTGGAATCGCTAAAACTGTAATTGATGCGAAAAATGCACAGAAAAAATTGGAAGAAGAACATCGACATAACAAAGCTATGGAATCTCTCGGTAAAGGACTATATTTACGAAAAAATGCCAGAGGAGGTTTCGGTCTCTTTCTAAAAAAGCAAAAAAACTAATTCAGCTACCCAATCGAGGATTGTATGATTATGAACTAAAACGATATGCTAAACGTCTAAAAATCCCAAATTTTAGAGGTGTATTTATGCGAGACACATTGCCTAAAACCGGTCCTGTTCAACGCGAATGCGCAATCCTAAATTTGGATGAAAGCAAAAATCATGGAACTCATTGGGTGGCGTATCGGAAGATTAACAATAACGTCGAATATTTCGATTCATTTGGCAAGTTGAAACCGCCGAAAGAACTTGTGCAGTATCTGGGACCTGCAACGAAAATTGTTTACAACCACGATCCTTACCAGACTTTTAATCAAATCAATTGAGGCCATCTTTGTTTAGAATTTTTATATGATGGAGGCTGTTTTGGCGTACATTAATCATGAAAAGAAACTGATTGACTTTACTGAAGAGGAATTGGTTAGTTTTCCTATACGTTATTTAAAAAGGTACGCAAAACCTTGTGAATTATTACAAGTTTGGTGTAAGTTGCCGCTTGAATATAGATTGGATTTTGAATTGCGAACCTGCCTGCCCTGCTTTGTACATCATAATCGTCCTGAATGGACCACCCATGTTGACGGACCTGCGCAATCACAAGGAAATTGTCATATATGTAAACTAGGTTTAGAAAAATGTAATGAGCTTGTAAAAAATTATTTAAATAAATGTTAAAGATATGCAATTTTATTTCTTTGTTCAACCTCCAACAGTTATGTTGTTAACGTTAGAGAGTCGTGATTATCAATTTGATTGGATTCCTCCGGTTCCGTTGAGTTTAGATCCAAAGAAACAATACAAGTTGGCATTTCTATTTTTTTTTTTCGTACAACAGTATACCGAATGTAGAGATTGGCAGTAATGCTTTTTACTATTACGAAAATAACGATAAAACTAAATTGCAGAAAATAACCTTAAATACTGGTTGCTATGAAATTTCCGATATTGAAGAGACGATTAGAAATTTACTAAATATACCACCAAATGCAAAGATTGAAGACGTTTTTTCATTAAAGCCCAACAATAATACACTCAAGTGTGAAATATTCAGTAGTCAACATGCAATAAATTTCGAGCGTGAAGACAGTATAGGCAGAATGTTGGGTTTCTCAAAGAGAATTCTGGAACCGAACGTAAGACATAGTTCTGATCTACCTGTGGAAATTGTTAAAGTACGAACGATTCGTTTCGAAACAAACATTACCACCGGAGCCTTCTACAACAACAGACCTACTCACACTATCCACGAGTTTGGTATATCCGTAGACCCTGGTTACGCTATCGACGAAATTCCAAAAAATATCACGTATTTGCCGGTGATTGATATACCTGAGATTACAAATATTACTATACTGGCATTGGATCAAAATTCAAGGCCTGTAAATTTTCAAGGTGAAAGAAGCATATTGGGTTTAGAGTTGAAAGAATGGGATTAATTTTCAACTATATAGCACCTTCATATTTTCAGAAGCCTGCAGTATTGAACAAGTCGTTAAAGTGTTCAGTAGGACGACGACAGCGACGACGACAACTTACTAGAGACAACGTTTTGATTTTGAAAGCTCTTGGTTTCAAAGTTATTAACAATAATAATGAATCGTATACGAACAATTCAAGATCCAATGTTTGATCTCTATCGAGAACCGACTCAGGATGAATCGATTAGAAAATCCGAATACCGATCTTACACACCATTCATCAAATCGTTTAGCTGCAGCGACATTGTAGAATTTAGTGTAAATCAGGTGGACTCATTCTTTGCAATGCATGATACGTTGTTGGCTATTAAAGGAAAATTGGATGTAACTGGTAATGGCGATGTTAGTTTGACACCAAACTTTGGAGCATTTCTATTCGACTCGTGTACGTATAGCGAAAGTGCAAGAGAGATAGAAACAGTTCGAGATCCTGGAATTGTTAGCACTGTAAGAGCTTTAACATGTTACAATGAAGAAGATTCTCGTCACCTCGCCATTGCTGGTTGGAATTATCCTGTAAGTCCCATTCTCAATCCTGATGATAAATCATTTAGTTTACTGATGCCGCTTAAACACATCTTCAACATTTTCAATGATTACCCAATGATAACTTGTGGACGACAAACGATTCGATTCGTTCGAGCTCGTAATGATCTCGGTAGCGTTATTGTAACAGAAAAACCAGGTACCGGTAACGTACCTACTGTTACAACCGTACAGATTATGATTCATTCGATGGAACTAAAACTTAAACATATTTATCCAAATGATTTTGTTAAAGAACAATTGATGCGATCAATTCAAAGCGATCGTCCAATCGTAATTCCGTTTAGAAAATGGGAACTACATGAGCTACCATCTTTGACCGCAGGAGCAAAACAAGAAATTTGGGCTGTTAAAACGACGTCTGCAATAGAGAAACCTCGATATGTTATTGTATTTTTCCAAATCAATAGGAGAAATCTGAAAATTGCAGATCCTTCTTTATTTGATCACGTAAATCTACAAGGTCTCAGACTCGCATTGAATGGAGAATATTTTCCCAATGAAAGGATGCAACTTGATTTTGAAAAAGGCGACTTTGCGCTAGCTCATTACAACTACAGCGAATTCAATTCCAGTTACAACAGAGTATCAATGAAACGACCATTAATGGATTTTCTAGCATTTCGAAATCGTGCTTTGTTTGTTATCGATTGTTCTAAGCAAGAAGAATCGATGAAATCATCGACTGTTGATGTACGACTAGAAATTGATGCTAATGTGGGATTTCTCAAAAATACTAAAGCATATTGTATCATAATTCACGATTGTTTATTGGAGCATTATCCCTTAACGGAAGTAGTTAAAAATATAATATAAACTGCTAACTATTTAGTATTTGCTCAGCTTTCAAAGAAGTTTCATCGTCGTCGTCGCCATCATGAGAATTGCAGTAGTCGACATCCAAGGATTTATAATCGATGAAGTTTTTTATCCAAAAGAAGTCGCTATTCAGATTGGTGGTATAAAATCGAATTTTTTATTTAAACCTCCTAAACCATTCCACGAGTTGACTGCTAAAGACAAGAAAACTACGCGGTATTTGGAAAAATTTATACATGGAATACGATACGACTCTGGATATATAGAATATTCGAGTATCGACACCATTTTAGTGAAACATTTACTAAGTTGTGCTGATTTGATTTACGTACGAGGAAATCAGAAATTTGATTTTTTAAAAGCAAAATGTGAAGAACTTGGACTCCATCTATTAATTTATGATGTTGCAACTTATGATGGATCAACCTGTTCAACGGAAAAATTTGTATCTGCTTATTTTAATTGTCAACACCACGCCACTGGAAAGTTTATGTGTGCATATTATAATATCCTTACATTGTATAATTGGCTGTTTTATACTATATTACCAAAATAAATATATATATTTTTTTAAATTGAGTGTTTTTTATTTTAAGTTTCAATAACTAAACATTTTTATGTTATGATTAATAGGTAAGTGCTAAATGAGATATATAAATAAAAACCATAAATAAAATAAGAAAACTGTTTTATTTTTTATTTTTACAAAATTTAAAAGCTATTATTATTATTAATATTAAAAATAGTTGTTAGTATTTTATTTTGTTTCAAACAGGTATTCCTAATAAACAATACAGAAAAAAAAAGAAAATTACTTATTATAAATACGCTAAAAAAATTCCTTAGATTGTAAAATTAAATTATAACCAAACTGTTATCAGTATGTTTTCAAAGTTTGTACGGTATATCACCAGTCAATAGAGTCGAAAAAACATTTAAACCGCACTCTGAGATAAAAATTTATAATGTATCAACCTGGTCTCGTATAGGCCGACCACATTGTTAACAGTGTTGCCAACTTGAGGCTGAATGACATAATAATATTTAAAAACCTTCATAAATAATAACAAAAAGCTTCAGTAAACGTTAAGAATTAAAATTAAAAACTAAATAAATTCAAACAGGTATTCCTAATAAACAATACAGAAAAAAAAGAAAATTACTTATTATTATTATAAATACGTTAAAAAAATATATTCAAAATTAAGAAAGAGAGAGAGAGAGACATACTGCTTTAATACTAAGTTCATTCAAAGAATGCATCTAAAACAAAAAAATAATATTCAACAAATTGTATAATGACCCCATGGAAGTGTTTCAAATGAATTTGGAATTAAATAACGCTTGTCGTCAAAAGGACTAAGTGCGACTTTTGTCTGCTCAATACTATATACATTATGAGCGTAGGACTTAATACATCGTTGAGTTCTTGATAGCTCTTTATAATCTTTAAGGCACGCTACGTAATCCTCAAATGTTATTTTATTTCTAACGATATTATTCTTGACCCCCTTGGATTTTTTTAAAACTTTTCCCCCATGAACCTTGTAACTGTACATTTTAGAACGAAGACCTACAAAATGTGTACTTATTCTACCGTTTACTTCATCCTTCATTAATTCCAATACTTTTTTATTCACTAAAGGTATGCCATAGTTGTTGTTTGGGGAATAATCAGATGTGTCGAATTTTGATAAATTTGATTTTATTACTTCTTCGTATACATCGTTACAGCGCAACTCGTAAAAAAAACCATCAGTGTCCATATACAAAATTTGACATTTATTCACCCCTAGAAGAGGTAGCATAAAATTATAATGAAAATCATATGTGCAGATTTTTGAAATATCTAAAATAACCATACCTAAATACAATGGTTTATTGAAAATTAATTCTGTCTTTCGTAGTTCAATGGCTACTAGATCATCGTCGAAAATTGTATGACTATGAAAGCGATGGCTTGCAATTAAATTTTTAGCACCGTAACGTCCTTCCCATTTATTAACTAGTTTAACGATTCTGTGTTTTCTTACGTTTTGCATTGTCTTACCAAATACAGCATTATTCATAAGTTTATATAAATTTTTGAGAAAAGGTGTTGAGGCTGCTGTTCTTAGTCTAGTATTTAATTCAATATAGGGCCGCAACCAAGCAGACTGTTTAAATTTAAGTATTTTATGTATCTTTTTTACAATTAAACCATGTTCAATTGCTTGCTTTAAATTACGATAATGAAGAATGTAATCTTTTTTATTGTAAAGAGTTGTCATTAATTTGGGTAATTTTGAACCTGGAGGTATACGGTGTTCGGCAGCGAACGGAAAATCCTTATGCATATTATGAAGATGTTGAGGATACTCCAAGTCCACTTGTAAGATATATCCCTCATCAGCATCGTCTGCGATTTTAGTAACATCAAAATTGTTCACTTCATCATCGTTAATCCATTGAAATCCTCCATAAGGTAGATTTTCGCACATTGCCCAACCATATAAATTATTTACATCAAAGTACATTAAGTATTTAGATGGTTGTGACGCGTCAAATTCAGGTATGTATTTATTATTAGCCTGGGAATATCTGCCACTGCAAACTGATATTCCTCCACGAATTGCTCTTTCTATAAACATTATCATATCTACATCCTTTAATAATTCCAATTTACATTTTGTATACTTTAACATACAACTCCACGTATATCCTGGCATTGTGTAAAACCAAGCAGGATCAAGGCCGTATGTTTCATGACTATTTTTTCTAAACTTTTCGAAAACATCAGCCAAAATTAAAACATCAGTTTTAAGATAAAGATCTGAGTATTCACCTAAATTTTGAATATGAAACGTCTTCCAAACATTTTGAGCATGAGTGTACTCTTCTTCTCTAATATGTTTATCATTTAAACGATTATAGAATGATTCAATTGGAGGTAAAGATGTTTCTTTTAATATATCTACAGAATTAATGTAGTCGTAACAAAATACTCCCTTTTTAGTTATCAATTTAAATTTTTCATCATTTAAATCCTGAAATTCTCTTTTGGAAATTTTGAAATCATCTACACTCATGGTCCCTGATAACTCATCCAAAGATGCCCCCAAAAATCTAAACGAATCAATGAATCTAAATTTCAAATTACTGTCAATGTCAGTCAAGGTAAATGAAATATAGCGTTCCTTATTAACAGGAAGAACGGACAATCTACCTTTATTGATTAAAGATCTAATGATAAAATGACTATCATATCCACTTAAATTATGAAAAATTACTGGTATCACAAACAATTTTCTGAAATTTAGATTGCAGGCTTGGTGTGAGAAGCCTCTGAAATGTCCTGAGAAATGTGAATGGTCTTTTACGATAATGTCTTTTTCGGAAAACGGCCTTTCACAAATGTGACAAATTTTGCTGGTACATTTGTCAACACTTTCCTTTGTCGGAATAATATTTTTAAATTTTGATTCAATCATTTTTCCCATCAATGAAATTTCGTTTGCAAACCAAGACATACAGTCTTCACCTCTGTAACTTTTAAAATATGATAGACTATCATCATATGAACATTTAATATAGTAGGCAGCACTGTACGCAACATGTTTTTGATATTTTAAGGTTCTTAATTTTACATTATTATCATTAAAATTTTCTAAAATACATTCAAAATCTGCATATATAACAAAGGGTGTATGTTGCTTGTAAACAAAATCTTTAAATTCAATGTGTTTATATTTCGGAAAGGAAATTTTGTAATCATTCAACTTTGAACAGACTGCTTCATGATTATTTAATTTGGCTTGACTAGAGAAATAATTTATGCATCTATCACAAATAAATTTTTTCCCTTTATGTTTGTTAAGCTGATTTGAAACAAGTCTAGACAAGTCTTTTATCCAGCAATAATGATATTTAATTTCTACTATCTCATCAGTATTATCAGCAGGGGGTGCCTCATAGTCATCCAATTTTAGAAAATATTTATTTTGTATTAAAAGTAAATTTACATGAGTTTCTAGCTTATTTTTGGTTAATCTGATTGGTACTACTGTGTAAAGTGTTTTATCATTTGCTTTAATTAATTCCAGAGCGTAAACATTAACTGATATATTGTTTAATTTTTCAAATTTTGGAATTTGTTGTACGGTCATTGGAATTTCTAAGTTTTCAGTTTTTAAGACTGTGCTGTAATATGGATAAGAAGAAGTTAATTCTTTATTTGATTTTGCAGGATAAGAGCACTTACAATCGCCCAGTAAAAACAAGCTTGATCGGTATTTTTTATGTTAATACAAGCGCGCTTTTTTTGAATTTGATCTGGGATTTTAATATAAGATGAACCGTTACCTATGTCAAATTTATTAATATTAATTTCTAATGAAATTATTTTTTTTAAAGCAAACCCTGAGCCACTTTCTTGAAATTCTGATAATTTATTTAAAATTTTATCAATTACATTATCAATGAACCAACGTTTTAAATTGGTTGTTACATCTATTATACTGTTGTTTGTAATAAAATATTTTAAATCCAATATTTTATCATTAGTTGCAGAGTTTTTAATAAATTCTCCACAAAAAGTGGAATTACATTTAATTATTGAAAATTTCTTTAAATTTTTTTTAATTTTACGTTGAAAAAGTATTGAACAATCTTCCAAAAAATATTTTACATCCTTATGATGTAAATTAACAATAAGACATGTTCTAATTCTAGAATTAAAACATGATGCTACATGTACCCATTTCACTCTGTTTTTAAGTTCAGTAGTAAATCCAGCACCAATATGTCTATTTAAAATTAATGTTTTAAAATATTTTAAATGACCTACGTTGGATTGAAGTTTTCTTATAGTACCTATGGGTAAGTTACTATTCTTATTTAGAATAATTCTATTAAGAATTCTTATATGTTTCTTTAAACGTTTTAACCAAATTTGCTCATCTCTTACTGTACAATGATCGAACAAAATTGATCTTAATTTACAAATAGATTTTAACAAGTTATCAGATTTCGTTATTGCAATAGATGCTTTCATTTTAAAAATATGTACGTTTTTCTCTCTCTCTTACCTTTTTAAATTATTATTATTACTATTATTAGAATAATAGATAAGGAGCACTGCGTTCCAATTGGTGGTGGTGGTGGTGGTGGTGGTGATGGTGATGGTGTTGTTATAGATATGGAAAGATCTTTCTGTAAATTAAATATATATAAGTAAGCGTCTTACTCAAAATTGATAAGTTTATTACCTCCCTCCTTTTTACTTTTCTTAATTTTTAATAAATTTAAAAAGAGATGTTGGGTTTCCCTTTCCGGAATCTTTCTCCCCAGTAAACACCAAAGAGTACTGGCCGCTTCCCAAATCAATTACATGATCTTTAATAACTGATGTTATTCGATGTGGAAGAAAAACAACTTTTTCTTCTAATTCAATTAAAACTGTCTCTCCAAATTTAGATGAAACTACTTTTGCTGAGTAAATTTTGTTAGGAATATTTATTGGCAATTCCTTCAACTTTTGAATGGGTTTTTGTGAGAATTCTTCTAAAAGAAGAATTTTGTTAATTGAATCTAAATCCATTTTTCTACAAACAGTATATCATAAATAAAAAAAAAATTTAAATTTTTGAATTAAATATAAAAACTATAGAAAAAAAAATCAACTTACTTGTAACTACGCAACACTATTCGTGTTTCACTCACTTTGAACAATTAACTCTAATTATTTTAGAATTCTCTTATATACTGAATCAAAAGGAAAATGTGGTTAAATAAAAAATATATAAAAAATTTTTTTTGGTTTTTTTTTGTTATTGGTATTTTTTATACATCCGAGATGATTTAATTTTCAGAGGAAACATGAGGTTTTCCTTTTATGAGATAAAGATTTCCAATTTGCAATATTCGGTTTTGATTATTCATACAATAATTTTAAAATAAGATTAATTTTATTATATGAAATATTTTTTTGGGCGTTGGCGATTTTTTTTTTGAAAAACAAAACGTAAAAAGAGTTACATCCTAGGATTCCCCCCACCCAGGCGTCCCAATACAAAAATATAATTTATATCAACCATTTTTTTATTAAATACGTTAAAAACAAAAACCAGATTATCACGCGGTCACGTGATAAAAGAGGATTCCCCCCGACTCACAGTTCAGGGCGTTGATACCCTCCGGTTTAGGCAGGGGTGACAACGTTTTTTTTTATATACCTTCCCTATCTCTATAGTCACAACCGCTTATATCAAAAGTGCATTTATTTATACGATGGAGTCCCCCGACGTTGATTCATCAGTAAAACATTTTTCTAAAACCACACGACCGCGCTATCAGCTAGCGGCGATATCTGCTGGACGGCGATTCTTACGTCATACGTCGAAATCCGTTGGGCTGTCTCTCATTTACATTGTTTTTACCTATACCTATAGTGATGTCCGCTTTGTTTTACTACTCATGGGGATTATTGAAGGAAAGATATGAAAATAGGAAACTTATTATTAAAACTCATATTAAAAATTTATTTGATCTGGCAAGCGTTACTAAAGATTCTTACCTTTCCTTACGTACATTTTTAGACACTTTTTTGAAAAATTATCGATCGTTGCAAAATTTAAATGAACCTGTTCACCAGTGGAATGCTATTTTAATATACCTTCTTTCAAATAAACTTGATACTATTTCAAAGAAGGAATGGGAAATATTCGCAAAAACTGAACAATCTCCAAAAATAGATGATTTTATTATATTCCTAACTGATAGATGCCTTTTATTAAAATCATTAGATAATAAAACTATAGAACCTTCGAATAATTTAAAATGCTCTCCAAGAAAGAACGCGCGAGTTTACGCTGCTACTAATGGAGTAAATGTTCAGAAATGTTTGTTCTGTGCTAAGGATCACTATATTCTTTCATGTATTCAATTTAAATCTCTAGCCATTCCACTGCGATGGCCAGAAATTATAAAGCTTAAGGCTTGTACTAATTGTTTAAAAATTGGACATTACTCCCAGAGTTGCAATGCTAACCCTTGTAGAATTTGCGGTAAGCGACACAATACACTACTTCATATGGAGAATTTTGCCATCTTGGGTAATAAATTCAAACCTACTAAAAGTACTATACCTGCTAATCCTCAAATTAATGCAGACACTAACCAAAATTCACTACTTCCAAATAACATTCAAACTAATACTAACTTAATGGATACGCCGACTTGCTCCTCTTTCGTACCGAACTCAAGTCCACAATTTGACTCTATTCCTCAACGTACATTACTTACTCAACAAACTAACGATATTCAATTTCTCTCAAAAATTAACACTACTTACACTCCAGATAATAACGAACGTAGCAACCTAGTATTGCATAATACTAGTGCTAAGACACTCAAGGTTCTTTGAGGAACCGCTCAAATTCAAATTTTTGACAAATATGGCAGTGTGTTAAAAGTTAAGGCACTACTCGACGCTGGTAGTGAATCCTCCTTTATAACTACTAATTTAGTTAAAAAACTTGGTTTGGCGAGAAGAAAATTACGCATACCTGTGGAAGGTATTAATGAAACGCAAATTAATATTGAAAGTTCTACGAACGCAACTATCAAATCTGTTTACTCTGACTTTACGACGTCTACTAATTTATTAATTTTAGATAAAATTACGGGTAACATTCCTGAGCAAAATGTTAAACGCGAGCTAATTTGCATTCCTACAGATATTCTACTAGCAGATCCCGAATTTGACAGGGCTTCTAGTATTGACATATTATTAGGAGCTGATGTATTTTACTATCTATTGCTCCCAGAACAAATTAAAACGAACATGAATTCACCAGTATTACAGAATACTGAGTTGGGTTGGATTATTTCTGGCAAATTAATAGAACCAAAGTCCTCCTCTATAACTTGTCATCTTTCCAATTCAAACATTCAAGCGGCACTAGAAAGATTTTGGGCTTTGGAGGAAGTGAGTTTGGACTCTTCCAAAATAATTCCAAATCCGATGTTGAATACTGTAAAGCACAATTTTTAAATACATTCGAGCGAGCCTCCGATGGTCGATTTATACTAAGATTGCCATTTAAAGAAAATGTTGCTGAACTGTCCAGTAACAAGGAGCAAGCTCTAAAACGTTTTTATTTTTTAGAGAAAAAACTGAAGGTGGATGTTGAATTAAAACATAAGTACTCTACATTTATGGACGAATATATTAAATTAGGGCACATGTCCAAAATAAACGATAACATAACCGACGACTCTACTTTTAGACATTATTTACCTCATCATGGTGTTAAGAAAAAAACATCATTGACCACCAAGCTTCGCGTGGTTTTCGATGGTAGCGCAAAAACCCAATATGGGTTATCATTAAACAATGTACTACGAACTGGTCCTTGTATTCAAAACGACATTTTCACAATACTTACTAATTTCCGAATTCATAACATTGAAAAAATGTATAGGCAGGTGTTTATTCATGAAGAAGACCGTAATTTTCAATGCATAGTTTGGAGATCATCTCCAGATGAAGACGTTTCTCACTATAAACTAAATACGATTACCTACGGTCTTGCTCCTAGTAGCTTTCTAGCTACAAGGTGCTTAAAACAATTAGCCTTAGAATTCAAAGAAACCTTTCCTGATACAAGTGACATTATTTTAAACAATTTTTATATGGACGATCTTATTTGTGGTGCAAATGATTTGCAATCTGCTACAAGATTAGTCAAAGAGGTAGATCAAATTTTAAATACAGCTGGGTTTAAACTTAGACAATGGAATTCAAACAACCCACAAATATTTCCGCATTTACCATCAAATTCTAATGACGACAATTACATTATTAAAGATTCACTTAAAGCGAAAACGTTAGGCATGTTTTTAAATGTTAAACATGATTTCTTTTATTTTGTAGTTAATATTATTAATTATGAATATATAACTAAAAGAATTATGCTATCTATCGTTTCCCAAATTTTTGATTCTCTAGGATTCTTAGGGCCGGTTATGATAAAATCCAAGATAATTTTACAGCATTTGTGGTCTTCAAAATTATCATGGGATGAGCCCATACAAGGTGATTTATTATTTGAATGGAATGAATTTTATAACCAACTAAACGAAATTAATGACATTTCTGTACCTAGACAATTAACTCTATCATCCTACATTCAAGTTGAAATGCATTGTTTTTGCGATGCCTCTCAACTGGCTTATGGAGCCTGTATTTATCTAGTAACACACAACGTTGATACTATTTTAAGTCGCTTAATATGTGCCAAAAGTAGAGTCGCACCGCTTAAGTCTCAAACGATACCACGTTTAGAACTATGCAGATATCTGCTCTGCGCACAACTTTGTGTTAAGGTGAGGGCTGCACTCAGATTCGATATTCAGGCCATCCATTGTTGGACCGATTCTATGATTGTACTGTCGTGGATCAATAGTGAACCTCACAGATATGAAACGTTTGTTTCAAATAGAATATCACAAATACAATCTCTCACAAAAGATTGTAAATGGAATCACGTTCCTACTGAACTTAATCCCGCTGATTATATATCACGAGGAGTGAGTGCTTTAAAACTTAAAGATTTAGTACCCTAGTGGTGTGGTCCGGGTTTTTTAAAGGTTTCGAAAAATTCGTGGCCTATTACGAATGTTATTAAGTCCGTCGATTTACCGGAAACTAAAAGAAATACAATGTTAGTTTCAAACTCCGTTCCGCCTTTTGATATTCTACATAAATATTCTAGTTATAATAAATTAATTAATGTTACTGCTTATATATTAAGATTTGTAAATAATATTAGAACAACATTAAGAAATAATGGATTACTTAGTTTAACCGAGACTGAAACTGCCTTAAAATGTTTAATTAAATTAGTTCAATCCGAAGAAGTTGCTAGTGAAATACATGACTTAAAAAGAACCAAGCGGGTAAATAACAATAGTAAGTTGATTACGTTAAGTCCTTACCTTGATTCTGATAGCATTCTTAGAGTCGGAGGACGTTTAACACACTCTAGTTTGTCTTATGACGCAAAGCATCCAATAATTCTGCCAGGGAAGCATAACTTTACAACGCTATTGGTAAGGAATGAACACTATAAGAATTTTCACGCTGGGTATAATTTCTTACTAAACAAAATTAGGCAACGCTTTTGGGTACTTAGAGGAAGACAAGCTATAAAAGGTGTATTGAGATCTTGTATAATTTGCTTTAGGTACCGACCTAAATTTAACCATTCAATTATGGCAGATTTGCCTAGTTCTCGCGTCAACGTTTCTAGACCTTTTTCTACAAGCGGTGTTGACTTTGCAGGTCCTTTCCAAATGAAAGAAACTAAATTTCGAAATAAAAGGTTTATTAAGGTATATTTTTGTATATTCGTATGTTTCTCTACTCGCGCAGTTTATATAGAGGTTAGTAGATAGGCAAGGCCGGTTCGAGCCCAAAATCGATCATTTTTACATGTAAATCTCCATAAGAAAATCTAAGGTCCAACATGGTCATATTTTGCTCGCAAGCTCGTTCTGCGCATGCGTCAAATAGGAGTAGGTGAGAATGGCTGGTTAATGAATACATGATGTACTGTATGTTGCCTACGTTATAACAGGGGTTATGTGTGAGTATATCTGTGTATGGAAGCATGTCTAGGTATGTGTGCGAATGGGTTGTTGCAAGTGTTTCTACACAAGTTGTAAGTTAGCTACGTAAAAATACTATCAAGTGGTCACATGGGAGAATTTGAGAAAACGTTAACATTTCGAATGCGGTCTAATTTATACTAGTTTTATAAAGAGAAAAGATTTAATTGTTTGTTTGTATTGCTATTTATACCTGAATATACCTAAACGTACCTAAACGATTCTGAAATCATCTGTAAGGGTTTATGAACCATTTGGATTGAAATTTTGTGTGGTTTCCTGGATGATTTAAAAATATAATTGGACCCGGTAGGCGGCGTTACTGTCGATATCTCAACTATTAAACGGCTTAGTGTCCTCTGCGACAAAATATGATTATTAGTAGCTTGAATTTCAATGTGAAAATCACATTTACTTTATAATTAAAAAACTAATTTTTTCAAAATTTAACTAAATAAAACGTCCCGTTGTTTATGATTAATTAAAAAATATATACAAGGGTTAAGAAAAATAAGATACAATGAACAATAACCTTAATAATCACGGTAAAGTATTTAGGATCATAGGGTGTAAAATATAAAAAACTTTATTATAATTCATAATATATTACAGAAAAATTTTAAATGATTATAATTTTAAATATACATACTACAATAGGTGTCTTATATACATTTTGTTTTTAGTCAAAAACATACAAAAATTTTAAAAAACTTAATAACTAATCGACATCCATAGGTATAGGAATTAACTAGTGTCCCCAAGGCAGCGTTTCATAAGTTCCAAATATGAGATAGCGATTATCATCCTCTGAACTTAACGCAATTTTTTCCTGTTTTATGGTAAAAACACAATGTTTTTCTGAGCGTATTAGATTCTGCCCAACAATTTTATGTTTCCAACTATCTAAACACTCCACATAATCTTCATAGGTTATAAGGGTCTTCACGACACTAGCTTTAACCCCCTTTGCTTTTTTGGTTTTTCCAAAATTCGCCAGTATTTGTACAATTTCATTTTCATCGTAATCTTCATTTTCTAACTTTTTTCGCATTTTTGTGATATCATTACTGGTAACTAATGTTTTAGTGGCATATAATTTAGATCTTAACCCAATAAAATCAGTCATTGGAACCCCATTATTTTCATCTTTCATCAAACCAAGAACTTTTTTATTAACCAGAGGAATTTCATACGAATTATTAGGAGGATAATCTGAAGTATCAAAATATTGTTGACAATCTTCTCTCATTACTTCATATGGATTTTTAGATAGTTCATAAATAACAGAATCCGTATCGGTATAAAGGGCAGAGCATCCATCACCAAATCTATTTTTCATATATCCATAATGAAAATCATAAATCGTAGTTTTAGCTAGATCTAGTACAGTTTGTCCAACATATATAGGTTTATTAAGCCATATCTGATCTTGTCTAAGTTCAATCGCAACTAAACTTTCGTTGAAAATTGTACAACTTTTAAACATTGGACTAGCTATTCTAGCTTCTGCACCATATCGGCCATCCCACTGTGTAATCAGCTTAACATTAATTCTCTTACGAATGTTTTCCATCGTTTTCCCAAAGACGGCGTTATTCATAAGTTTGAAAAGATTTTTCTCAAATTCAGTCTTTGAAGCCTTCCTTTGGTTGGTGTTAAGATCGATGTAAGACTTTAACCAAGGTGCTTGTTTAAATTTAAGTACTCGATGGACTTTTGTTAAAACCAAACCATATGATATAGCTTGCTTTAAGGCACGATAATGAATAACATAATTCTTCTTATGATGAAGGGTAGCCATCAACTTAGTTAATTCCTCAAACGTCTTTGGTGGCTTCATTGTTTTAGGATTAATGTGCTCAGGACAAAATGGTATGTCTCGATGAAGGTCATGAAAGTGTTTAGGATATTCCAAGTCCACTTCAAATATGTATCCTTCAGGTGATTCATCCGGTACCGAAGTGACATCAAAATTATTAACGTCATCATCATCAACCCACTCAAAACCGCCATACGGGAGAGCTTGACTCATTGCCCAACCATACTGATTGTTGACATCAAAATACATTAGATATGTATCAGGTTTCGTTGAATCATAAGTCGACATATACTTATTGTTTGCATGAGCTCGCCGTTTCGAGCAAACTTGACTCAATCCCCCGCGAATTCCCCGTTCAATAAATAAATGCATATCCTGATCAGTTAAAAGTTCCAGTTCTTGTCCAGTGTACTTGAGCATCGCGTCCCACGTATATCCAGGCAGGGTGAAGTAGTGAGCGGGATCTAGTTTATAAGTTTTGATACAGCTGGTTCTAAATTGTTCGAAAACATCTGCCAATAAAAGAATGTCTGTCTTCATATACAAATCTACATATTGACCTAATGTTGAGCAGTTGAAAGCTGACCAAACATCTTGAGCTCTTTTATAAAGTCTTCGGGGGCAAGGCTTGTCATCTAAATTATTATAGAAGGATTCGATAGGAGGCAGGGAAGTTTCAATGAAACGATCAAAACTATCCAGATAATCATAAGGCATAATTCCCTTTTTCGTTAATAATTCAAACTGTTCATTGGGTAAATCGAGAAATTGTGATTTTAAGTTGGGAAATTCAGATAAATATGAAGAAAGTTTATCGACGGAGGATGCCATAAATCGAAAGCTATCGATAAATCTGAACTGAATCTTAAAATTCTCAACATGTTTTGTGAATGAAATATATTTTTCTTTTGTGATGGGTAGAAGATCTATCTGGCCTTGCGTTTTATTAGCGATATCTGATATTATGAAATTAGAATCATATCCGCTCAAGTTATGAAATACTACGGGAATAGTATGTAAATCCTGATAATTAATGTTACATGCTTCATGAGCAGCACCTCGATAGTTATTTTCAGATATTAAGTGAAAATGATCACGGACTTTCGTTTCTCCAGATAAGAACGGCTTTTCACAAATGTGACAATGCTTGGCCGATTGAAACTCCCTTTCCTGGTCATTGGTCATTTTTATAGAATATGGACAAAGAAATACTGTACTAACATCTTCAGCTAAATTATTCATTTCTTCTGCGAACCAAGTCATGCAATCTGTCCCACGATAGCTTTTATAGAAGGACAAAGAATCGTCGTAGGAACATTTAAAATAGTACCCCACTGCAGCAGGAATATGTTCTTGATATATATTCTTATCTGTATTGGGCTTAAGTATACTTTCTAAATCGGCATTAACCACAAAAGGAGCCAAAATCTTATTTTTAAAAGTTTGCAATTTCAAAATATTCCTTCCTGGTTCAGGCATCTTAGTTGCGGTTTGATTGATTTTTAAGCAGTCATTAATGTGTTTATAGATAATAATTGAGATAAATTCTTTATCCATACATAATGATAACGAACTGGTCCTTCAGCATCGTCATATCTATCTTGAATCATAAGTAAATTAACATGTTTATCCTTCTTATTTTTAGTTAGGTAAGTTGGAAGAGTTTCAAAAGTTTTTCGATTTTTCTTTAAAATATATATATTGATGGAAAGATCATTCTGCTTCTCAAAGTTGGGAACTTGTTTTATTGTCATAGGAAATTGAATTCCCTTCAATTTTAAAATTTTTGAGTAGTGGGGGTACTTTGAAATTCTTTGTGGATGTTTATTTGTAGGATATAACGCTGACGTCACCGCCCATGCAAAACAAGCCTGATCTTCATTCTTAACATTAATACATGCTTCTTTTAAGGAGATTTCATTCGGTAGCGGGATGTACGAACCAACCCTTTGTGGCGAAAATTTATTAATATTTACTCCTAAATTAACGATTGATTTTAAGGCCCATCCAGAATCCCTTTCTTGAAATTCTTCAAGCTCTCTAACAATCGGTTCAGCTACTTTTTTATCAAACCATTCATCAATGTTAGTATCACGATATATTGCGGAATTGGATGTTGTAAAATATTTATACTCATTAACTGTCTTCCCACCATGAGCAATTTCGAATTCACCCCCGAAAGCAGTATTAACCTTAACGGCTTCATCGTTTTTCAGAGCATTTATTACCCGTCTTTTAAATATAGCCTTACAATCTTTAAGGAACAACACAGGATCTTTGTGTTTCAGGTTTGAAATGATTCCGGTTCTTATTCTGGAATTGAATGCAGATGATGAATCATCCCAGTGAACTCGATGTTTTGCAGTCTGCTTGGTAGGTGTAAGCCCAGCTCCCCTCTTTTGAAACGCTTTTAGTTGGCTTCTCATAGTTTTTATATTTCTCAAGGTGGCTTCTAAACGATGTCTTTCCCCAGAGGTCTTAGCATATCTTAGAGCATTTTTTAACTTCTTGATAGCTCTAACACATTCTCGCAGTCCATCTCCAACTTTTTGTTCATTATAGTTCGTTGATATTGGTCCAAGAATCGACGCAATGTTAACAATTAATTCACCCAACATCTTATACCAAATTAAATTAAAGTAATTGTTAAAAACCGAACACAAGATTTCAATAACTAAGTAAGTAAAAATTATAGGTATAATTTATTGTGAGAGTTTGATAACACTCTAAACAATTATGTTGCTATTACTCACGTCTGATCAGTACGACTGACTAGTTCAGAATGAATCAGGAAGACTTTTGTTTTTAATTTTATGAATTCGAAAGTGGGCGTGGCTTAAAATCTCCAAGAAAGGGATTTTCTTTAAGAAAAAAAATATAAGCTAACTAGAGATTAATACCAAAAAATAAGCAAGTGGAAAACAATTTCTGAAAAGTTTAAGTAGAAATTTAAAATCAGAATGTACCAAAATTACACAGGAAAAAACATAAAATTAATTTTTATTCGTAGTAAAAACCGAACACTGGATTTCAATAACTAAGTAAGTAAAAATTGTAGTTATATTTTATTTTGAGAGTTCGATAACACCCAAAACAATTATGTTGCTCTTACTCACGTCTGATCACTAAGACTGACTAGTTCAGAATGAATCGCGAAGACTTTGTTTTTAATTTTATAAATTCGGAAGGTGGCGTGGCTTAAAATTTTCAAAGAAAAAAATGGAAAAGTAGTTTAAATATGATTAATTTAAAACAACTGTCCACAATTTTCAAAAAATTTACGAAAACACGGTTGATATCTAAATTCGGAATATACTAAAATTACACTGCAAAATATAAAATTAATTTATAACATATTAAAGAAGGAACACAGGATCTCAAAAAATCGTCGTTATACTTTTATTTTTGGGAGGCCATAGATGGTTCTTTAATAGCTGACAGGCGACGATTTTCCCTGATCATGTTTTATTTTAAACATACAAAAATACTATACGTACTTAACTCATTAGGTGACAACTCGTTTTGTAAGCGAGAATTACAGACACCCTGAGTTTACAGTACTTCTCCCACAGTGTGCACCTGTCGTATTTCTGTGCGGAAAAAAGTCGACCACCCTTTTTATACCCGAAGGGGCCTCAACCATTAAATTAAATTTTTAATCATATTAATTGCAAACAGCTAAATTAAAATAGTGTTTAGAGATTCTTCTTTTCTGCAAGAACATACTGAAAATGCCACACGTACATAACTCAATAGGCTACTGTGAACTTTGTAGATTCCTCTTACCGAAACCCTAAGTTTATAGCTCCTCCCTTCGTTTTTTTGCCAAAATTGTTTTTTTTTTTGTAGAAACCTGGCTTATATAAATTATTTAGCAGGAAACCTGGCGCCCATAAACTTTCTAACCTCAAAGTATTTGTGCAAATTCAAGGAATTTTGGAAAAAAATAGTAAGATACACAAAAAAAAATTCAAAAAATCTTAAAATGTTTAAAACAATTTTACGGAACTTAAGGTAAAAAAGCATTAAAAAAATTGTTAAACGTAGAATAATTAAAAAAAAGGACTGAATTATGAAACAAAATTATTAACAGAATAATGATAAAAACATAAAAATACCTACTTAACAAATACTAATATTTATGAATAAAAATTGTTAAGAAAAATCATAAAAAGAATTAATGAAAAAAAACCAGTGAAGAGAGAAGAGTGTTTAACATTTTAAAAAACTTAAATAAAAATATAAAATAACTTACCACAAATATGTTAAAAGGTTTTAGGAAACACACAAGACCTACATTAAAAATTCAATAATTTTTCACGGCTCTCGAGTGTTGAAAATTTTATTAAAGAAAAAATTATTTGAAAATCAAAAAACCGCAAACAGGTAGTTTGATAACAGATTGTCAACAGCAGCAGAAATGAACCAGAAGGTGAGAATTTCGCTCTTTATAGGTTTTCGAAACGGTCACGTGGTACTCGCTGATAAGGAAAAAGGGTGTAAGAAAATGCTGTGTGAGAAAAATCAGGGGTGTTTATTTTGAATTTTTTTTTAAAAACAGCTGATTTATGTATATAAAGCACTACAATTAGTCATTTTACGAAATCCCTGTTGTAAATTATCTGTTTTTCGAGTTGAGGTTTACACGTTGCCACGTATTTTAATGAATTTAAAAACAAAAATCAAATTTAGAAAAATAAGGAAATTTAACTAAAGCAATACAACTCCAGCTGAGTTCGGTGGTGGTTTCTCTACTGGCAAATTATGCCCAGCTCAGCCGTAGAGGGTAAGTGCCAAAATAAAGTGAGTGCGCCACCGATTTAGTAGGGTTAAAATCGGAAACCCCTGATGTTCCAGGCACCACTTCACCCACTGGAGATAATTAAGTAAATTTTGAATATTTAACGGTTCTAATTGAATTACACTATAACTGAAAATAACGATAAATGAGCTAAATAAAACTAAAATGTCAACTAGACTCTTCTTTAATGAACAATTTTAGAATACAGATTGTCAAGCCTCGTGCCTGACACACAATTGATGTTTATAAAAACATTATGCGAACAATAAAAAAAAGAAAGGTAAATTTATCAAAAGGTGTGATCACACGCAACACAAAAACAAGGAAAAATAGCTTTAACTAAAACTAAAGTCCGTCTTAAAACTAATATAGCTTATCTGTAAATCTAAATGAATTGCCGCAGTCCTAGGCTTCTCCAATACTTAGGCCGGTACCAAAATCAAGCCTTATCCAAACCAAAAGGCTTGCTCCAAACACAATAACCAAAGCTCGTACTAAGTATTAGGTCAGCAACCAAAATTCTGCCTATCTCTAGGACTTATGTCTGTATCAAGGACTTATGCCCGTAACTAGGACCCTAAAAATCGTAATATAAAATCAACGATAGCTTAAACAATTTTAAATGACTTCTTGAATTAATTTGATTTAATAACATTACTCTACTTTACTGACTTAAATACAATTTAAACACATTGACTGATATTTGTATAACAATGAAAGAATAAAAGTGAATTTAAATGAATATTACAACATTTAGAAGCTGATTTTTCTGAATTTATAATTAATGATCAAAACTAATAATTAAAATGTGCTTAACAAACTTAATTTTGACTGGCTAGTCACTACAAAATTATAACAATAACCTAAATCAAGATTAAACGCAATATTAATTTATAATAGTACAAAAATATTAATTCATAATAGTACAAAGAATTAAAAGGAGTCCAGTTACACATAAATAATACCTAAATACAATACACGAAGAAATACACATATAAAATAAAGATTTTCAAATTAAAATTTGCGGTTATATGGCGTTATTAATCTAGTAAAATATAAATACGTGACTCACCTATTTAAAATAGGGTTTCTTTTCTCGATAAACTCGTGACACAACTACTTTGTTGCTAACTGCAATGATGGGGAATCCTGACCACAATTCTCTGTCTGGACAGTCTTAAACTACCAAAATACCACAACTGTTTGTTCGTTGGACCACCTACACTCAAAGAAACGAGAGAAAGAAACCATGAGTATCGACGAACCACATGTATAAAGAAACTTGTACTCACCAAATGAAGATTTAATTAAATATCCGGCCTATGCCGTATTTTCCACCGAATTCACCAAAATTCAGAGAAATCTCTCCCACACAATATTCAATGGAAATGAACGAGGTTAAATTTCGTAAATCCAAACTAAATTGTCTTCGATGATTGAAGATTACAAATTAACCTCAAGACAAATCTTCTTAACGATGCTTTTAGCACAAAGGTTCGTAAATGAAAACAAAGACAATTTCCCACGTCACTTCGATCACAATAATTTGACATACGTCGAAATAAGATATGGCCTCTACTATTGGGACAAACCGTAGCTTATTCAGCCAACAACTTACGAACAAACAGGGGTCATTTGATACGACCAATCTAAATATTTATATAGACAACAATAAAAATCCCAACATTACCCTATTTCCCCATTTATTTTGATTTCAATAATAAAGTTATAAATATGACCGAACGTTGGCTACGAACCCACATTATACAAGTTATCGACTAGAGAGTAGTTCAGATGTCCTACTGTCAAAGATTTCAAACAACACACAATTATAATAATAAACTTATTTACAAAACCCATCGTTAGCGACAACTAAATATAATTTTAAGGCCGAAAATAACAACAACAGTTGGCGTAATAACCTAAATCAACCGGTTTTGCCTCGATAAATTCTACAATATTATAAGGTAAGCCAACGATTTTGTTTACAAATTAAGATCTGTCGCTAACGCAAAATTAACCCGTGACAACGTTATCATGCTGTGATAAAAATTTAAAAGCGAGTTTATATAAAAAAATAACAGTATTTAATTTTATAATTAATTATTAGAACAAAACAAAATCTATTTTTCGAAAAGCGATGATAATGTTTTCAGAAAATGATAAAATTTAGGGCGTTGTTCCTTTTCAGAGACATTTCGGTAAAATCTTGCGCGAAATTAACAAGATTAGTCGTCGGAAATTACGTCATCGCTGTTTTTAGATAAAGATAATGAGTCTTTGGGGTTATGTATTTAATAAAAAAAGATAAATTCATTTTTATTTACAAAAATAAAACAACATATTTATTATTGATAATTAGTTTATTGAGATAAACTTAGATTTTATAGTAAAGTATTTAATTAGTAAATAATCTCTAGATAACGAGATTCGTCTGCAATTAATTCGGCTTCTTTACCATTTAAGGCATTGTTTTTTGATAAAATTTTAAGTCCTTCTACAAGAAAGTTTGGGTCGTCATGTTCGTTATAGAGGGCCCATATTTCATCCAGTTGGATACGTATCTGCTTGTCTATCATACCCTTTGTGTTACTTGGGGAGAAATCAGCACGATTTTTCTTTGGCGCTAGCTGCTGTATGCTTGTATCTTGAACTTTAATATATATCTTCTTGATTGCTTTGCTTGATTGATATATCTTGGTCCCGTGTTTCACTATTCACGGATATATGGCTTCTGTCACAAAAAGAACTGTACGTCTTGGCCAAGTGTTTCATCAATTCCATGTAGGGTCTGTAACATTTTTCTACCTAGGTACATTGGTTTGATAATTTTTTCGTATTTTGACGAATGAGATTGATGAAACACTTGGCCAAGACGTACAGTTCTTTTTGTGACAGAAGCCATATATCCGTGAATAGTGAAACACGGGACCAAGATATATCAATCAAGCAAAGCAATCAAGAAGATATATATTAAAGTTCAAGATACAAGCATACAGCAGCTAGCGCCAAAGAAAAATCGTGCTGATTTCTCCCCAAGTAACACAAAGGGTATGATAGACAAGCAGATACGTAACCAACTGGATGAAATATGGGCCCTCTATAACGAACATGACGACCCAAACTTTCTTGTAGAAGGACTTAAAATTTTATCAAAAAACAATGCCTTAAATGGTAAAGAAGCCGAATTAATTGCAGACGAATCTCGTTATCTAGAGATTATTTACTAATTAAATACTTTACTATAAAATCTAAGTTTATCTCTATAAACTAATTATCAATAATAAATATGTTGTTTTATTTTAGTAAATAAAAATGAATTTACCTTTTTTTATTAACTACATAACCCCAAAGACTCATTATCTTTATCTAAAAACAGCGATGACGTAATTTCCGACGACTAAAATCTTGTTAATTTCGCGCAAGATTTTACCGAAATGTCTCTGAAAAGGAACAACGCCCTAAATTTTATCATTTTCTGAAAACATTATCATCGCTTTTCGAAAAATAGATTTTGTTTTGTTCTAATAATTAATTATAAAATTAAATACTGTTATTTTTTTATATAAACTCGCTTTTAAATTTTTATCACAGCATGATAACGTGTAAACCTCAACTCGAAAAACAGATAATTTACAACAGGGATTTCGTAAAATGACTAATTGTAGTGCTTTATATACATAAATCAGCTGTTTTTAAAAAAAATTCAAAATAAACACCCCTGATTTTTCTCACACAGCATTTTCTTACACCCTTTGTCCTTATCAGCGAGTACCACGTGACCGTTTCGAAAACCAATAAAGAACGAAATTCTCACCTTCTGGTTCATTTCTGCTGCTGTTGACAATCTGTTATCAAACTACCTGTTTGCGGTTTTTTGATTTTCAAATAATTTTTTCTTTAATAAAATTTTCAACACTCGAGTGCCGTGAAAAATTATTGAATTTTTAATGTAGGTGTTGTGTGTTTCCTAAAACCTTTTAACATATTTGTGGTAAGTTATTTTATATTTTTATTTAAGTTTTTTAAAATGTTAAACACTCTTCTCTCTTCACTGGTAATTCTTGGGTTTTTTTTCATTAATTCTTTTTATGATTTTTCTTAACAATTTTTATTCATAAATATTAGTATTTGTTAAGTAGGTATTTTTATTTTTTTATCATTATTCTGTTAATAATTTTGTTTCATAATTCAGTCCTTTTTTTTAATTATTCTACGTTTAACAATTTTTTTAATGCTTTTTTACCTTAAGTTCCGTAAAATTGTTTTAAACATTTTAAGATTTTTTAAATTTTTTTTTTGTGTATCTTACTATTTTTTTCCAAAATTCCTTGAATTTGCACAAATACTTTGAGGTTAGAAAGTTTATGGGCGCCAGGTTTCCTGCTAAATAATTTATATAAGCTAGGTTTCTACAAAAAAAAACAATTTTTGCAAAAAAACGAAGGGAGGAGCTATAAACTTAGGGTTTCGGTAAGAGGAATCTACAAAGTTCACAGTAACCTATTGAGTTATGTACGTGTGGCATTTTCAGTATGTTCTTGCAGAAAAGAAGAATCTCTAAACACTATTTTAATTTAGCTGTTTGCAATTAATATGATTAAAAATTTAATTTAATGGTTGAGGCCCCTTCGGGTATAAAAAGGGTGGTCGACTTTTTTCCGCACAGAAATACGACAGGTACCACACTGTGGGAGAAGTACTGTAAACTCAGGGTGTCTGTAATTCTCGCTTACAAAACGAGTTGTCACCTAATGAGTTAAGTACGTATAGTATTTTTGTATGTTTAAAATAAAACATGATCAGGGAAAATTGTCGCCTGTCAGCTATTAAAGAACCACCTATGGCCTCCCAAAAATAAAAGTATAACGACGATTTTTTGAGATCCTGTGTTCCTTCTTTAATATGTTATAAATTAATTTTATATTTTGCAGTGTAATTTTAGTATATTCCGAATTTAGATATCAACCGTGTTTTCGTAAATTTTTTGAAAATTGTGGACAGTTGTTTTAAATTAATCATATTTAAACGACTTTTCCATTTTTTTCTTTGAAAATTTTAAGCCACGCCCCCTTCCGAATTTATAAAATTAAAAACAAAGTCTTCGCGATTCATTCTGAACTAGTCAGTCTTAGTGATCAGACGTGAGTAAGAGCAACATAATTGTTTTGGGTGTTATCGAACTCTCAAAATAAAATATAACTACAATTTTTACTTACTTAGTTATTGAAATCCAGTGTTCGGTTTTTACTACGATTAAAAATTAATTTTATGTTTTTTCCTGTGTAATTTTGGTACATTCTGATTTTAAATTTCTACTTAAACTTTTCGGAAATTGTTTTCCACTTGCTTATTTTTTGGTATTAATCTCTAGTTAGCTTATATTTTTTTTCTTAAAGAAAATCCCTTTCTTGGAGATTTTAAGCCACGCCCACTTTCGAATTCATAAAATTAAAAACAAAAGTCTTCCTGATTCATTCTGAACTAGTCAGTCGTACTGATCAGACGTGAGTAATAGCAACATAATTGTTTAGAGTGTTATCAAACTCTCACAATAAATTATACCTATAATTTTTACTTACTTAGTTATTGAAATCTTATGTTCGGTTATTAACAATTACTTTAATTTAATTTGGTAAAAGATGTTGGGTGAATTAATTGTTAATATTGCGTCGATTCTTGGACTAATATCAACGAACTATAATGAACAAAAAGTTGGAGATGGACTGCGAGAATGTGTTAGAGCTATCAAGAAGTTAAAAAATGCTCTAAGATATGCTAAGACCTCTGGGGAAAGACATCGTTTAGAAGCCACCTTGAGAAATATAAAAACTATGAAAAGCCAACTAAAAGCGTTTCAAAAGAGGGGAGCTGGTCTTACACCTACCAAGCAGACTGCAAAACATCGAGTTCACTGGGATGACTCATCATCTGCATTCAATTCCAGAATAAGAACCGGAATCATTTCAAACCTGAAACACAAAGATCCTGTGTTGTTCCTTAAAGATTGTAAGGCTCTATTTAAAAGACGGGTAATAAATGCTCTGAAAAACGATGAAGCCGTTAAGGTTAATACTGCTTTCGGGGGTGAATTCGAAATTGCTCATGGTGGGAAGACAGTTAATGAGTATAAATATTTTACAACATCCAATTCCGCAATATATCGTGATACTAACATTGATGAATGGTTTGATAAAAAAGTAGCTGAACCGATTGTTAGAGAGCTTGAAGAATTTCAAGAAAGGGATTCTGGATGGGCCTTAAAATCAATCGTTAATTTAGGAGTAAATATTAATAAATTTTCGCCACAAAGGGTTGGTTCGTACATCCCGCTTCCGAATGAAATCTCCTTAAAAGAAGCATGTATTAATGTTAAGAATGAAGATCAGGCTTGTTTTGCGTGGGTGGTGACGTCAGCGTTATATCCTACAAATAAACATCCACAAAGAATTTCAAAGTACCCCCACTACTCAAAAATTTTAAAATTGAAGGGAATTCAATTTCCTATGACAATAAAACAAGTTCCCAACTTTGAGAAGCAGAATGATCTTTCCATCAATATATATATTTTAAAGAAAAATCGAAAAACTTTTGAAACTCTTCCAACTTACCTAACTAAAAATAAGAAAGATAAACATGTTAATTTACTTATGATTCAAGATAGATATGACGATGCTGAAGGACCAGTTCGTTATCATTATGTATGGATAAAGAATTTATCTAGATTATTATCTATCCAACTTAGTCAGAAGAACCATAGAAAATATTTTTGCGATAGATGTCTACATTATTATCATTCAGAAGAAAAACTTAATAAACACATTAATGACTGCTTAAAAATCAATCAAACCGCAACTAAGATGCCTGAACCAGGAAGGAATATTTTGAAATTAAAAAATTTTAAAAATAAGATTTTGGCTCCTTTTGTGGTTTATGCTGATTTAGAAAGTATACTTAAGCCCAATACAGATAAGAATATATATCAAGAACATATTCCTGCTGCAGTGGGGTACTATTTTAAATGTTCCTACGACGATTCTTTGTCCTTCTATAAAAGCTATCGTGGGACAGATTGCATGACTTGGTTCGCAGAAGAAATGAATAATTTAGCTGAAGATGTTAGTACAGTATTTCTTTGTCCATATCCTATAAAAATGACCAATGACCAGGAAAGGGAGTTTCAATCGGACAAGCATTGGCACATTTGTGAAAAGCCTTTCTTACCTGGAGAAACGAAAGTCCGTGATCATTTTCAATTAATATCTGAAAATAACTATCGAGGTGCTGCTCATGAAGCATGTAACATTAATTATCAGGATTCACATACTATTCCCGTAGTATTTCATAACTTGAGCGGATATGATTCTAATTTCCTAATGTCAGATATCGCTAATAAAACGCAAGGCCAGATAGATCTTCTACCCATCACAAAAGAAAAATATATTTCATTCACAAAACATGTTGAGAATTTTAAGATTTAGTTCAGATTTATCGATAGCTTTCGATTTATGGCATCCTCCGTCGATAAACTTTCTTCATATTTATCTGAATTTCCCAACTTAAAATCACAATTTCTCGATTTACCCAATGAACAGTTTGAATTATTAACGAAAAAGGGAATTATGCCTTATGATTATCTGGATAGTTTTGATCGTTTCATTGAAACTTCCCTGCCTCCTATCGAATCCTTCTATAATAATTTAGATGACAAGCCTTGCCCCCGAAGACTTTATAAAAGAGCTCAAGATGTTTGGTCAGCTTTCAACTGCTCAACATTAGGTCAATATGTAGATTTGTATATGAAGACAGACATTCTTTTATTGGCAGATGTTTTCGAACAATTTAGAACCAGCTGTATCAAAACTTATAAACTAGATCCCGCTCACTACTTCACCCTGCCTGGATATACGTGGGACGCGATGCTCAAGTACACTGGACAAGAACTGGAACTTTTAACTGATGAGGATATGCATTTATTTATTGAACGGGGAATTCGCGGGGGATTGAGTCAAGTTTGCTCGAAACAGCGAGCTCATGCAAACAATAAGTATATGTCGACTTATGATTCAACGAAACCTGATACATATCTAATGTATTTTGATGTCAACAATCAGTATGGTTGGGCTATGAGTCAAGCTCTCCCGTATGGCGGTTTTGAGTGGGTTGATGATGATGACGTTACTAATTTTGATGTCACTTCGGTACCGGATGAATCACCTGAAGGATACATATTTGAAGTGGACTTGGAATATCCTAAACACTTTCATGACCTTCATCGAGACATACCATTTTGTCCTGAGCACATTAATCCTAAAACAATGAAGCCACCAAAGACGTTTGAGGAATTAACTAAGTTGATGGCTACCCTTCATCATAAGAAGAATTATGTTATTCATTATCGTGCCTTAAAGCAAGCTATATCATATGGTTTGGTTTTAACAAAAGTCCATCGAGTACTTAAATTTAAACAAGCACCTTGGTTAAAGTCTTACATCGATCTTAACACCAACCAAAGGAAGGCATCAAAGACTGAATTTGAGAAAAATCTTTTCAAACTTATGAATAACGCCGTCTTTGGGAAAACGATGGAAAACATTCGTAAGAGAATTAATGTTAAGCTGATTACACAGTGGGATGGCCGATATGGTGCAGAAGCTAGAATAGCTAGTCCAATGTTTAAAAGTTGTACAATTTTCAACGAAAGTTTAGTTGCGATTGAACTTAGACAAGATCAGATATGGCTTAATAAACCTATATATGTTGGACAAACTGTACTAGATCTAGCTAAAACTACGATTTATGATTTTCATTATGGATATATGAAAAATAGATTTGGTGATGGATGCTCTGCCCTTTATACCGATACGGATTCTGTTATTTATGAACTATCTAAAAATCCATATGAAGTAATGAGAGAAGATTGTCAACAATATTTTGATACTTCAGATTATCCTCCTAATAATTCGTATGAAATTCCTCTGGTTAATAAAAAAGTTCTTGGTTTGATGAAAGATGAAAATAATGGGGTTCCAATGACTGATTTTATTGGGTTAAGATCTAAATTATATGCCACTAAAACATTAGTTACCAGTAATGATATCACAAAAATGCGAAAAAAGTTAGAAAATGAAGATTACGATGAAAATGAAATTGTACAAATACTGGCGAATTTTGGAAAAACCAAAAAAGCAAAGGGGGTTAAAGCTAGTGTCGTGAAGACCCTTATAACCTATGAAGATTATGTGGAGTGTTTAGATAGTTGGAAACATAAAATTGTTGGGCAGAATCTAATACGCTCAGAAAAACATTGTGTTTTTACCATAAAACAGGAAAAAATTGCGTTAAGTTCAGAGGATGATAATCGCTATCTCATATTTGGAACTTATGAAACGCTGCCTTGGGGACACTAGTTAATTCCTATACCTATGGATGTCGATTAGTTATTAAGTTTTTTAAAATTTTTGTATGTTTTTGACTAAAAACAAAATGTATATAAGACACCTATTGTAGTATGTATATTTAAAATTATAATCATTTAAAATTTTTCTGTAATATATTATGAATTATAATAAAGTTTTTAATATTTTACACCCTATGATCCTAAATACTTTACCGTGATTATTAAGGTTATTGTTCATTGTATCTTATTTTTCTTAACCCTTGTATATATTTTTTAATTAATCATAAACAACGGGACGTTTTATTTAGTTAAATTTTGAAAAAATTAGTTTTTTAATTATAAAGTAAATGTGATTTTCACATTGAAATTCAAGCTACTAATAATCATATTTTGTCGCAGAGGACACTAAGCGGTTTAATAGTTGAGATATCGACAGTAACGCCGCCTACCGGGTCCAATTATATTTTTAAATCATCCAGGAAACCACACAAAATTTCAATCCAAATGGTTCATAAACCCTTACAGATGATTTCAGAATCGTTTAGGTTCGTTTAGGTATATTCAGGTATAAATAGCAATACAAACAAACAATTAAATCTTTTCTCTTTATAAAATTAGTATAAATTAGACCGCATTCGAAATGTTAACGTTTTCTCAAATTCTCCCATGTGACCACTTGATAGTATTTTTACGTAGCTAACTTACAACTTGTGTAGAAACACTTGCAACAACCCATTCGCACACATACCTAGACATGCTTCCATACACAGATATACTCACACATAACCCCTGTTATAACGTAGGCAACATACAGTACATCATGTATTCATTAACCAGCCATTCTCACCTACTCCTATTTGACGCATGCGCAGAACGAGCTTGCGAGCAAAATATGACCATGTTGGACCTTAGATTTTCTTATGGAGATTTACATGTAAAAATGATCGATTTTGGGCTCGAACCGGCCTTGCCTATCTACTGAGGTTGTTACTGATTTATCCACATTTCCATTTTTAAACTGTTTAAAACGATTCATATCTCGTAGAGGTATTTGCCGAAAAATTTATTCTGATAACGCAACCAATTTTGTAGGAGCTAATAACTATTTGAGTAAATTTGCCTCTATGTTTCAAGAGGATGACATTCATAACTTCTTACTTATGCATAGAATTGTTTGGTCTTTTATTCCGGCAAAAAGTCCCTCTTTTGGGGGTTTATGGGAAAGCGCTGTAAGAATAGCTAAGTCGCATTTAAAATCTATATTAAATAATGATTATTTAACTTTAGAGGAATTTTTTACATTTACGTCACAAATCGAATCTATTATGAATTCACGACCGTTATCCCCACTAACTGAAGAGTCAGAAAACTTAGAAGTGATCACGCCTGGACATTTCTTGGTCGGTGATTATTTGTATGCACTACCAGAGCCTAATATTAAAAATGAACGAGAAACTATTAGTTCGAGATATAAAAGGCTACAGTTTCTAATTCAAACTTTTTGGAAAAAATGGTCTCTGGAATATTTGCAAAATCTTCAGAAACGAAACAAATGGTACTATTCGAATCTTCCTGAAGATCTTTTTGGCAAGTTGGTACTATTAGTGGATAATGATTTGCCTTCTCATACCTGGAAGATTGGAAGAATAATTAATACTCATCCCGGTAAGGATGGAATGATAAGAGTGTTTACACTGATGACCTCAACTGGTGGAGTCAAACGTAGTGTCACCAAGATCTGCTTGTTGCCTATATCTGTTGAAAGATATTCTGCTTCCAACGGGGGGAGTATGAAGAATAAATTTTAGTCGCTAATAGTTGCTATTTGTATATTGTTTTATTGGTTGTTATGTATTATGTAATTGAAAAAAAAAAGTCATAAAATTTGAACATTTGTCATTATATGAAGGGAATAGAAAATAATTATTAATTAACGAACTACGAACTATTTTCACTGTTACGAGAAAAGCTATCAAGTGATATCGTCAACAAGCTGCGAGTGCCCTGGACGATAAAGGCAAATAAAATGAAAAGAGGTAGAGCGTTTTGACATTTTGACACCAAGAATATCTATATTTGGAACTACTATATCTAAGGTTGAAACTGAGAAGTTGCTGGTTACGTTTTGTAACAAATATATGCATACGCCACCTCCGGTGCGGTTTTCTCTGTCAGATCTGAAAATAGTATAGCCAGTGATACCAACAAGTGAGTTAGGGATTGATGATTTTAGCCAGGTTTCACTGACAAGAATAGCATCTGGTTTTAGTAATTGAACAGAGCATAAGAATTCATTATTATTTCCTTGTTTGTTGTTAACATTTTATTTAACAGAAAATACACAAAATACGCAAGGATAAACAAATTTATTTGAACTAAACTAAAAGAAATAAGAATATGTTAAACGCGAAAATCTGTGTCATCTTTATACCCAAGAGACACGGAAGACTTTTTGAAGAAAACGTTTTACTAAATGGAAAATAAACGAAATAAGGTAGTTTAGGGATACTTAATAACGAAAGAGAGCTTTTCCAAGACTATGTTTTACGATATTTTTACTCTACTATTTAAAGCCTCGCTCTTATAGTCAAGCAATTTGAATTCAAATCGCTTCAAATCAAATTACCTACTTGATTTAACTTGACTAATGTAAACGGAAGTTTTCTTAATTTAAAAAACTTTTCCAAGTTCTTAATAATGTTCTAATTTGTTTATTATAGTTGAAGTCATTTTTACTTGACTTGAAATAGATAAAATAGAAGGCCTGTTTTTACTGCAGAAAAAATGGTTAATTTGTTAAATTCATTTGTAATTTTTATTACAAATAGAAAAATGCGTATGGAATATTCCATCAAAGTAAATTGAAAACTTCATAATAAAAATTTAAAATATTTAACTCCAAGACTTGATAAGACACAATAAAGGATGTGCGAAACGTTGTAATTCAGTGTTCTTTATTTAATACATTAACCTTTACCCAAGAATAAAAAGAAACATATTAAAATGGTTAAAGAAAATTAAATACATTATATATATATATATATATATATATATATATATATATATATTGTTATGATCTCTATACTCATATAATTGTATTCTTGTGACTCTTCAAGGTTGGGTTCTTCGATAATATTAAACTAAAAAGTCCATCTCAATTTTAACATCATTTAATATATAAATATATTAATTCTTTACAACACTTTAAAAAACAATATAACATTCATCATTTATCCTGTCATAAACTTAACACTAATTAATTTTAAATGAAATTTTGCCCTCTTTTCCTAAAATCCCCGAATAACTATTTCTAATATACCTCTATTACCAGCTGATAACAAATTATACCAGAAATACTTATCTTTATAAACTATGCTTATTTTATTTTGAAAATCCAATCTATGCAAATATCCAATTAATCTTCTCTATATATATCCATTTTATTCCATATTTAACTCTACCATATAGTTATTATAACATTCTATTCATACATTAATCTTCTTTTATAATTTTTATATTTATATTCATTAACATTCAGTATTTATCTTCATTTTCAATTTCTATTATTATTATATTTACTTTATAATGGTTTTTTAAATTTTTAAATTCTATATAATTCCCTAAACTTTTTCTCTGACTTTACTCTCCAAAATTCTCTGACATTCTATCAATAATTTTTTTTTTTTTTTTTTATTTATCCCCCTAGAAACCTCGCAACCCAAATTTTTTTTTTTATTTATGATTCCTTGATAATTTGCATAAATTGATTATTCAATTCTAATATCTAGTTAGTCTTAATTACATTTATATTACATATAAAGACCAACTATTGAATACCATAACAATTTCCCAAATTTAAAATTTTATAAATTTTAGAAAAAAAATTTTAATAATTTAAAATTTAAAGTATATAACAATTAACATATTAACACAAATTCTGAATACTCTAAGTTTCTTCAAAATACCTATATAGGCTTTCAATATTAAATACTCCTCTAACATTTCTTGTTATCGGATCTTCAACAATATAACTATTAACACCTTCCTCATTTACTATTCTATATGGTCCTTCAAATATAGCTTTTAATTTCCCTGATTCATTTTTCTTTAAATTTCCACTTATATATGCTTTTATTATTACCAAATCTCCTTTCTTAAACCTTACAGGATATTTCACTTTTTTCTTAATTTTTTTATAATATTTTTCCCACACATCCATTAACCTTTTTCTTACTTTTTCTATAATTTCATCATATTTTTTTCTTTCTTCTTCTTCTTCCCAATTTCGTTTTGGTTTTTGGCCTAACATTAAATATGTTGGTGTTTCTTCTGTTATTACATTTGGAATATCATTGATATACATTTCTACTTTATTAATATAATTTTCCCATTCTTTATGTTTCTTTCCATTTAAACTTATTCGTAAAAATTTTATCACTTCTTTTAAGAAAAATTGACATTTTTCTTTATTTACTTTCAATCCCGCTAAATCCAATTCTTTTAACACAATATTTAAGTGTTTTTTATGTTCTTCTTCACTTTTTGAATAAATTAATATATCATCTACATAATGAACAACAAAATTTTCATATTTGTTTAAAATTTTATGTAATGCTTTAACCAAAGCTGCACATGCACTTTGTATACCGAATGGTACTACTTTAAATTGATATACTACACCATCAATACTAAAACCAGTATATTTCCTACTACTTTTATGTAGAGGTATTAACCAAAAACTATGTTTTAAATCTATTTTACTAAAAATTTCAATTCCTGTTATTCTACCAAATATTGCTTCAATATGCATAGGTTTCTCATATTGTGGTATTGAAAATTTGTTAATATTTCTAGCATCTAGACATAACCTTAACTCTCCATTCCCTTTTTTCACAACTACAATTGGATTAATGAAAGATGTATCACTTCTCTCAATTATATTATTTTCTAGCATTTTATCTATTTCTATAGCTACTTGTTTTCTATATTGATATGGAATTGGATAAGTTTTAACTCGAAAATTTTCTATATTCTTTACTTCAAATCTGTGAGTATATTCTTTGGCAGTATTATTCTCTAATGTAATTAAATTTTGATATTTTTTAAATAACAAATTAATTTCATCTTTATATTTATCATCACTTTTTATATCTTCTCCTTCTTTCATCATTTCCCCATTAATTCTTAGTTCATTTATATGTATTATCTCCTCATTATTGTTTATTTTATTTAATTTGATTTGTTCTTCTTTCAATTTTATCCAACCTTCTTCATAATTAATAATAACATTCATTCTTTCTAATTCATCAGTACCTAATATTATATCATACTCCATATTTCCTATAATCAAACCTTGTATTTTATATATACTATTTCCAATTTTAATACTAATATTTATAGTCTTATTAATTTCCCCTAATTTTTTTCCATTAGCACCTATTAACTTAATTCTTGGAATTTTAATCATTTCTTCTAATTTATTATCCTCAATAATTTTTTCATTTATCAATGTTGCTTCTGATCCGGTATCTATTAAAATTCTAATTTTCTTATTTTCTAAATTTCCTTCAACAACTACTAATCCAATTTTATCTTCTAATTTATTATTATTTTCTTCTAATTTTATAAATTCACTAGGATGTATATAACAACATTTAACATTAAAATTTTGTAGGTGCTTATTTAAAAATTTTCTTGTTCTGGTTCTACCCTAACATTTTCTACATTTTCTTCTATTTCTCTACTTTGCATATTAATTTGATTTATTCTTCTAGGTACATTATTGTTTCCATTTCTATCTTCTCGATTATTATTATTATTATTATGAATTTCATTTATATTTCTATATCTTGATCTTTCATATCTTCCATTATTTACATTTTGAAAACCATTTTCATTTCTGTTATTTCCATTTCTTATATTATTATTATTATCCATATTATTTCCATTTCTATATGTATTTCCGTTTATACTATTTCCATTTTCTCTCCCATTATATCCATAATTATAATTTCCATTGTTTCTATTACGCATTTCTTCTCTTACTCTATTATATCCATTTCTGTTTTGATAATTTCTAAATCTATCATTTTCATAATTTTGTGATCTATTTTCATTAATCTTTAAATTTCTTTCAACTCGATTTAAATACTCAATCAATTGTTCTTTTTTTTTAATATTTTGTATAACTATTGTTTCAGAAACTGTTATATCATAATGTCTAGAAATATATAAAATTATTTCCTCTTCTCTCATAGGAGGTTCCAAATATTGTGCAACATTATATAATTGTAACGCATAATTAGTTAAATTATTCCCTAATCTATAATTGAATTTTCCGAAATATAATTTTTCCCTACTCACCCCTTGTTTTGATTCACCCCAGAAATATTTAAGAAATTCCCTTTCAAAATCATTAAAGGTTAATATTTCATTTTCCTGTGTTGCATACCATAATGCAGCATTATCTTTCAAAGAACTTCTTATAATTTCTTTCCAATCTCTTTTGTTCCTAGTCTTAGTTTTAATCATATTCATATACGTGCATGGATGTAATATACTGATATTCCCTGTAAATTTTACTGCTCCTTCTCCTCCATGTATTATCATATAGGAACCATCCTCAGTTCTTTCATTTTGCATTTCTTGTAATTTTTTTGTTTCATCTTCAAATTTCTTTGCTACTTCCATTACATTCCTTTCCATAGTTTGTAGTATTCTTTCATTTTCTTTCTTATTTTCATTTTTCTGCTCCTTCACATTTTTTTCTATATTATTAATCTTCTCCTGGTGTATATTACCCATTTCCTCCATCGCCTTAATTCCATCTTTCAATTGATCGACTTCTTTTTGTATTTTGATATTTTCTTCTTTAATAATATTTTTCATTTCATCTTTAAATGTTTCCATATTCTTGTTCATATCTTTTATTTCTTTTTTTATATCTTCTCTTATTTCTTTTTTCATAGAATCCATTTTTCTATTATTTTCATCAAATTTATTTTCCAAAAATTTAAACATTTTCTCCATCTCTGTTTCTTGATGTGGTTTTGAACTAGTCGCATCTCCTATCACATCAGCTTGTACCACTTGAAACATTGTTTTTTCTTCTCCTTCCGACGATCCATCATTACTTTCTGTTTCATGCATATTTTCATTAGATTCCTGTATTCCATCTTCTCTCCTTCTATTTCTTCTATTTTGTCTTGTATTCATTTTATTCAAATCTTTTAATTATTTTATATATTTATTTAATTTATAATGTTAACTTATTATATTACTTTATTATATTTATTCGATTTGTATTTAGTTTTAAAATTTTCAAAATTTTATGGTCTTTATATATAAATATAAATATACTTAAAACTCTCACCTAATCCTCTTATTTCTATTATAATGTATTTATGTTTTATTTCAATTCTTCACTGTTCTAATTTTCTAATCACTTCAATTGTCTATATCACCCTCTCAATTTCAATATACTGTTCTATTTTAAACTGGATTCTTGTTTTATTCACGCCACACGTTGGCTCGCCATAATTGTTATGATCTCTATACTCATATAATTGTATTCTTGTGACTCTTCAAGGTTGGGTTCTTCGATAATATTAAACTAAAAAGTCCATCTCAATTTTAACATCATTTAATATATAAATATATTAATTCTTTACAACACTTTAAAAAACAATATAACATTCATCATTTATCCTGTCATAAACTTAACACTAATTAATTTTAAATGAAATTTTGCCCTCTTTTCCTAAAATCCCCGAATAACTATTTCTAATATACCTCTATTACCAGCTGATAACAAATTATACCAGAAATACTTATCTTTATAAACTATGCTTATTTTATTTTGAAAATCCAATCTATGCAAATATCCAATTAATCTTCTCTATATATATCCATTTTATTCCATATTTAACTCTACCATATAGTTATTATAACATTCTATTCATACATTAATCTTCTTTTATAATTTTTATATTTATATTCATTAACATTCAGTATTTATCTTCATTTTTAATTTCTATTATTATTATATTTACTTTATAATGGTTTTTTAAATTTTTAAATTCTATATAATTCCCTAAACTTTTTCTCTGACTTTACTCTCCAAAATTCTCTGACATTCTATCAATAATTTTTTTTTTTTTTTTTTATTTATCCCCCTAGAAACCTCGCAACCCAAATTTTTTTTTTTATTTATGATTCCTTGATAATTTGCATAAATTGATTATTCAATTCTAATATCTAGTTAGTCTTAATTACATTTATATTACATATAAAGACCAACTATTGAATACCATAACAATATATATATATATATATATATAAACAAAGTGCCAAGAAAATGCGTATTAATATAAACAAAAGGGGAAAATTATTGGGCATGTACGCAAAAAGGATCATAGGATTACGAGTAAGAATGGTAACCGCAGACATGCATGTTTCTGGCTCATTAGCCGTCATCAGTGCGGCATAACCAAGTAGGGCATTGCACTTGGCTAGCAAAAGTGTTGGGTACTTGGGAGCAAAGGATGTTGGGAAAACATGTGTAAAGAAACATAAAAACACAAAAACAACGAAAGCTCACACAGGAGTCCTATCGCCATTTTGTGCTTTCGGCCAGCTGTGCCAATGGGTTTTCGGCTAGCAACTAGCGTCGCAACGTTGGCGAAACGGACTCATTGTGTTTGAGTCGTTCTTTATTTCATATCCTGGGCTTAGAACGACTCAAACACAATGAGTCCGTTTCGCCAACGTTGCGACGCTAGTTGCTAGCCGAAAACCCATTGGCACAGCTGGCCGAAAGCACAAAATGGCGATAGGACTCCTGTGTGAGCTTTCGTTGTTTTTGTGTTTTTATGTTTCTTTACACATGTTTTCCCAACATCCTTTGCTCCCAAGTACCCAACACTTTTGCTAGCCAAGTGCAATGCCCTACTTGGTTATGCCGCACTGATGACGGCTAATGAGCCAGAAACATGCATGTCTGCGGTTACCATTCTTACTCGTAATCCTATGATCCTTTTTGCGTACATGCCCAATAATTTTCCCCTTTTGTTTATATTAATACGCATTTTCTTGGCACTTTGTTTATTTCATATCCTGGGCTTAGAACGACTCAAACACAATGAGTCCGTTTCGCCAACGTTGCGACGCTAGTTGCTAGCCGAAAACCCATTGGCACAGCTGGCCGAAAGCACAAAATGGCGATAGGACTCCTGTGTGAGCTTTCGTTGTTTTTGTGTTTTTATGTTTCTTTACACATGTTTTCCCAACATCCTTTGCTCCCAAGTACCCAACACTTTTGCTAGCCAAGTGCAATGCCCTACTTGGTTATGCCGCACTGATGACGGCTAATGAGCCAGAAACATGCATGTCTGCGGTTACCATTCTTACTCGTAATCCTATGATCCTTTTTGCGTACATGCCCAATAATTTTCCCCTTTTGTATATATATATATATATATATATATATATATATATATATATATGTATTTTTCCAAGGAGAAGGTTTGTATGATATGCTTATTGATGCCAATCGCCACCAGGTGGACCTGCAGAGTAGCAACTTCTGCCCCGTTCAACCGATTGTCGTGAAAATCAGTGTGATGATGTATTTTTAATGGGTAAGATGAATATGATATTCGTATTAATGGAAGTTACCACCAGATGGCGCTTCCATGTATCAAGTTCAATACTGATTAGTAGATATCTATACGAATTCGTATAAATATATAAGTTCGAAAAATATATTTTTTGTGCGATAAGTACTCTATCTCTTGTTCTCTTTTATTTTTCTTAAATTTATTTATTTGTTGGCGTAGCAACGCGCGCCGGGTACATCTAGTCTATGCATAAAATGTCCACATGCATATCACTTAGTTTTTGAAAAGTATTTTCTACTAGTTGTTTTCTTGCGAGAAATTGTTCATTTATGATTGCACTACTTGGATCATTTTTGTGATTTTGAACAAACTTGTCGATTCGTTCCAATAAGACAATTGCTTTATTCTTTTTAATTTTAAGCCGATAAAAAAAATAATACAAAATGTGTCTAGTGCCATGCTGTCAGAATAATCCAGATACACAACCTGGATTTGTGCTGGTTAGCATTCCTAACTCTATTATAGGACATATATATATATATATATATATATATATATATATATATATATATATATATATATATATATAAACAAAGTGCCAAGAAAACGCGTATTAATATTAAAAAAAGGAGGATAACAGGAATGCAACGCAACAAGGACCATGGTTACAAGTAGGAATGGTAACCGCAGACATGCATGTTTCTGGCTCATTAGCCGTCATCAGTAAGGCATAACCAAGAAGAGTATTGCACTTGGCTAGCAAAAGTGTTGGGTACTTGGGAGCATGTCTGCGGTTACCATTCCTACTTGTAACCATGGTCCTTGTTGCGTTGCATTCCTGTTATCCTCCTTTTTTTATATATATATATATATATATATATATATATATATATTGATATGGATTTTTCTTCGTGGTGCATGTTCTTTCGATAAAGTGTTGGAACGTGGTCATGATTTTTAAATCGGTTGTCTTGATTAATTATTTTTGTGTTTGGATTGTTTTTGTTTAGTTTATAGATTGTTAGGTTGTTAGGATTAGTATTGATTAGATTGTCATGAACTGTAATTGAGAAAAAGTCATTAATAAAAATAAAGTCGTTAAAATATATGGAATTTGATTAAAAATAGAACAAAAATTAATATTTCAATTAAAATAAAAAGAATAGAAGAAAAATATAATAAGAAGAGTTTATAAATAAGAAAAAAATAATAAAATTATTGGAAAACCAGATAAGATCTCAGGTACAGAAAAGCAGTGAGGTCAGGGCTGGAAAGTGGTAGGAGGAGATAAAAGGCAAGAAATAGAAAGTATTGGAGCAGAAAGAAGCAGCGAATAGGAAGAAATCAGAAATTTGAAGGTATAGAGAAAGGGTTGAAGAACAGAAAAAGGAAGTAGAGTAGAAAGAAGAGGAAGAAAATAAATTTTTATATTTATATTTTTTGTTGTAATTTATTTTAGGACAATCAATTTGGAAATCTTGAATCCACGACCGATAATTTTATTGAAAGTGGGTGTTCCAGAAGGAGGATCTATATCAATATATATATATATATATATATATATATATATATATATATATATATATATATATATATAAACATGCCCAATAGTTTTTTCCTTTTGTTTATATTAATACGCGTTTTCTTGGCACTTTGTTTATATATATATATATATATATATATATATATATATATATATATATATATATATATTTATATATATATATATATATATATATATATATATATATATATATATATATTTATATATATATATATATATATATATACGAAGGGTGCCAAGTATGCGTATTTATAATAAACAAAAGGGGTTCGTTGTTTTTGTATTTCTTGACGCATGTTTCCCCAGCATCCTTTGCTCCCAAGTACCCAACACTTTTGCTAGCCAAGTGCAATACTCTTCTTGGTTATGTCGCACTGATGACGGCTAATGAGCCAGAAACATGCCATACCATTCTTACTCGTAATCCTATGATCCTTTTGCGTACATGCCCGTTAATTTACCCCTTTTGTATATATATATATATATATATATCCTAGCAGACATACCTGACTATACAGGATTTATACTAATTTGTAACTAACTATTGGATTTATTTCAAATCCCAACACATGCCTCATAACTTTTTCCAATATATGAAACACCTTTTATAAAATTTGTTGGTGATATTTCACCATTTTTATATTTGCTTTGTTATGATTTCAGCAATACGTGTTTTGGTCAATCAACTTTGCTTTGTATTTTTTTAGGAAGTATAGTACTATTTATTTGAATATAAGTCTCAGTTTAAAATAGTATTAATAACTTCAAAAAACTTAATAAATATGGATGTGAAATATAAAAGTTATTGTTAAACTTGGAGTAAAAACTCTCAAAAGTATTTTTGTTATTCTTTGTAGAATGACTGCTTGTCAACTATGCCAAACATTACATATGGCATTATGAATAGCCTGCTTAAAATTTATAACTGCTGGTTTTGAGTTCAGTTAAACTAAAGGCATCTAGTTTGTGAATGCAAGCAATACGCTATATGCATATAACGGCCGTAGTTAATTACATAAATTGAAAATAGCTGGTTCATTTAAAAGTTTTCAAATTTAATTTTTTTAAATCTGGAATACTTCCTATAACGACTTTGGTAACTTAAGATAAATCTGACGTCGGGCATTATTTATATTTTTCATTATATAATTTGGTCATATTTTGCAAAATCACCGACATTTTCCTTTTTAAACAAAATCAATTATTTTGGAAGGCCGCTCTAATTGCTTTTCGTTTGCAATTTTGCTAATATTCTTCCTGCAGTTTGTTTCGACACTGTTACTTCCATGTTTGTGTTGAGTCTTCTTCTGGCTAAGAATTTTCGCAGTTGTAAATAATTAGGCATTACCATGTTTATTACTAAAGCTCCAAAAAGTTCCTCCAGAGTTTTTAAAACATTTTTTATAAGTAACTGCACTACGTGTTTAAATATTTTCATGTTATTTTATAATAAATTCGAATTTTTTCATATGTTATGTTCTAAGTATTAATATCAAATTTAAACGGTCTACTAACAACCCTATTATTTAATGGGCATAAAGAAACCTTTTATGATTTTGTCTTTATAATTTCCATAAATATTGTGAAATACCCAATATGTATGCTCTCTTAAAATGTAAAATGATTTTCCGCAATTTAGCTGTCAAGAATATAATTCTTATAGTTTGTAACGTTCGATTGGATTGTTCTAGTTAAAGAATTCACCAGACTATTATTTCCGGGTCTATATTTGCTGAGTTTTATTTTCATGCAATCGCCTTAATTATTATTTATATCGCTAGTGGTGTTATAACAACTGTCCTTCCCTCGCACTACGATTAGAATTTTAAGTTCATTTTACTATCCGATCGCTGGGTGGTACCTCCTCTTCAATACAAGTCGATTCTAGTGTTTCATTTAATTATTTTATTTGTAGCAGTTTCTTAAATTGGCGTGACATTTTATTATTACTAACAACTAATTTCAAGTAGTAGATTTCGTACTGGACATTTTTTCAATTAATACAGTTTAATATTTTTAATTTTTTTTCTGTTTACTGATTTTGACTTCAGTTGTTAGCATTCCTGATTTTGACTTCCCTGGTACCTTAGAGGTGCTGGTCAGTGTGACGAAACTTAGAATGGTATATATTGGTGTACTTATGACACAGGATGGTAGCCAAACTACCAACCTGGAAGAAAGTTTACATCTCTTGCGAGAAATACACTTTCCTGATTCTGTTGCCACATTAGAGGCAAAGTGGAACGAGGAACATCACATACCCTCGAGAGAGGACTGGCACAATGCCAGACTCATTGTTACCGAGGACAAAGTTGAGTGGGCAATATCTAGCTTCTCCGCCTTCAAATCACCGGAAATGGACGGAGTTTATTCAGCCCTGCTGCAGTGGGGTCTGGAGGAGCTCCTTTCTCACCTAGTGCAAATATTCAGAGCTTCCCTAGCTCTGAATTATATACCGAAGATGTGGAGAGAAGTAAAGGTTGTCTTCATACCAAAACCTGAAAGAATGGATTACTACATTCCAAAAGCTTACCGACCTATTAGCCTTACATCATTCTTACTAAAAACGCTAGAGATGCTAAATAAAAGGTACATAAGGGATACAGTGATTAACACCAAACCACTTCATCCCAATCAACATGAATACACAACAGGAAAATCCACCGATACGGCCCTACATCATGTGGTTGGTCAGATCGAGCGATCATTGCACAAGAAAGAGTCCACCCTGGGCGTATTCATAGATATTGAGGGAGCTTTCAATAAAACCACGTTCTCTAAAATAATGCACTCGTTTACTGATCGAAATGTACCTACAACAGTAAGCGGATGGATTCTCAGCAGGCTCTTCATGCGTGCAATAGAAATAACTGTAAATGATGTCAAGATACGAGGCAAGGTTACGAGGGGCTGTCCACAGGGAGGGATTTGATCACCTCTACTGTGGAACATTGTTCTAGACAGCCTAATTCACCGCCTCAATGAACATGACAAAATCTATACAGTAGCCTACGCAGACGACATTGTTATTCTGCCAACAGGAAAGTTTGAAAGCACCCTTTGCGACAGAATGCAAGTGGCTTTCAGAACTTTAGAGACATGGTGTAAAGAACAATCGCTGTCTATTAACCCCAAAAAGACAGAAATGGTTCATTTCACGAAGAAAACGAAACCTAGGGGCTTAAACGCACCCAGTCTTTTCAACGTTAAATTAAGCTTTGCTACAGAAGTGAAATACTTAGGTGTTATCCTTGACAGCAAGCTGACGTGGAACTCACACATAGAAAGCAGGGTTAAAAAGCATTTATATCTTATGAGCAATGCCGCCGAACCATAGGACAGACCTGGGGATTATCCCTCGAGGTCACCATGTGGATCTACACGGCAATCATAAGACCTATGCTAACATATGGTGCTGTCGTGTGGTGGCCTAAAGTAAAACAAACGACAGCTATCAAAAAATTAAACCAAATCCAAAGATCAGCATGCCTTCTCGTAACAAGAGCCATGCGAAGCACACCGACCAGCGCAATGGAAGTCATACTCTGTCTCACCCACCTTGATATATTTGTTAAGGAGGTCGCATTGATGTCCATGGTACGCTTTCGCACGGTTGGTATCGAACCCACTGTAGGGACTGGCACCCATAGGGAGAGTCTGTGGAGGGAATCGATAAAAGTGATACCACTCCTAAAGGCAGACACGGATGCCGTCGCACCAAAAATTGTCTTTGACAAACCCTACAAAATATTAACAAACAAGACAGCAGACCCCAACGTAGTGAACGCTCTGAGCGTATATACGGATGGATCAAAAACAAAGCAAGGTGTGGGATGTGGAATTTACTTTAGATCCTTAAACCTAAAAATAAAATGGGCTATGGATGGCTTGTCAAGTGTGGTTCCGTCAGAACTCACAGGCATAACCATAGCTGCAAAAGAATTAATCAATAGGAACATCATAGGCAGGAATATAAATATAAACATACACTGCCGACAAGCACTACTGACCTTGAATAGACCACGTTTCCCTTCAAGTTTGGTACTAGAATGTCACCAAACTCTAACTGAGGCGAGCCAGAATAACGTGGTCACTCTCAGCTGGATCAAAGGACATGGGAACCCTAAAGGCAACCGCATTGCTAACAATTTAGCAGAGAGTGCTGCGGGCTACAAATATGTTAGCCCTCGCCCATCTACCAAGCTAACATTGTCCGCAGTCGTGGACCTTATCAAACAGCATTCTCACCAAAAATTTTTACAGTGCTGGGATGAAACTACGAACTGTGGACTGGCCAGAGAGTTATTACCTCATCCTGGCGAGAAAACAGCAAAAAAATTTAAGGCATTGACCAAAAAAAAGGTATAATTACCGTAGAAAAAATACTTTTTTCTACGGTTATCATACAAATGTATCATTTTTTGACAGTAATCTCTAAAGAAATGGGGTACGTTGTTCTATCAGATAAAGAAATATCTCATTTCTTTATCTGATAACACAAAGTGTTCATTTCTTTATTGTTTTAACTTAATCAAGTATACTGTGACATTCATGTATTCATATATTTGACTAACAGTACAAGTTGACAGTAATAAAGTAGTGACAGGTACAACAGATAGTTTTTAATACATTATTTAAATTAGATTGTTATTTAAGTAAAAATTTTAAGTAGTGATGAAAATGAAAATGAATTAGAATTAACACCTCCTAAAATAAGAGAAGCGGCAAACGAAGCTTGTCAGAACTTAATTCCCGAAATTTCAAAACATAAGTACCAGAATGCATATGAAAGTTTCGTGACCTGGCAAAAGAAAAAGGCAATAAATTCCGTTTCAGAAACTAAGCTTTTAGCTTATTTTTCTGAATTAACAAATAAATTTAAGGTATGATAACTGTAAATACTGTAAATAATAGTTAATTTTGCTTAAATAATATAACTTATATCGTTATGTTTTGTGTTTGATTTATTTTTGAATTATTGTATAATTATGTGGTATAACCGTAGAAAAAGTATAGCGTTTGACTCGCAAGGAATAACTCATTTCCCACTCGTACGATTTGCAGCATTCGCCTGCGGCTCATGCTGCAAACATCGTACTCGTGGGAAATGAGTATCATTCCTTGCTCGTAAAACAATATACAATATCAGTTTTATTATTTTTCTATATACCTAGCCATAAGCTGCTTTCTTTTATTATTCGTTTTAATTGTCTTTATAGAGTAAAATAATCTTAATTCATAATCTAAATTTGATAAATTAAAATTAAAAACAAATAAAATCTTAATACTATTCCGTATTCATAAAATTATTTTATTGGGTTTGCTTTATAACTGATTTCATTTTTAGTAAAATGATCCAGAACTTTATCAATTAATTTTCATAGTTTCCATTTGCGAGATCCTAAGTGGTAATATATGGTTATACTGACACGTGTAGTCAGTAAAGCTAATTATCACCAAATTTGCTTGGTGTAATAGAAGGCTAGTAAAACCAAATTGTCATTTATGTAAATCCTAAAGTAATTAGTAATTCGTTACAGATTGAATTCTTAAAAAAATTAAGTTGTTATATAAAAAGTTATTTAATGAAAATATATCTGTTTGAAATAATGGCGTCATTATTTAAAAATTGATTTTATAGCAAAAATAACAAAAAATAATATTTTTTAATAGAAGTTTTCAGTTTTTGTTTTTATGAAAAAACGATTCATTTAGGACTTAAATTACATCTTCTTCTTCTTTTTTTTCCTATTTTAAGACAACGTCTTATTTTTTCAAAGTTGTAGCCCAAGATGTGACTCCGATGTCCAGCTTTCGTACCACCTTTTCGGAGGTCTTCCTGGTGGTCTGCATTTGGCTGGTTTCTCTTAATTTGCGATTTTACCTAGTCAATTGTCAGGCAATCTGTCGACATGATCTCTCCATGCTCTTCTTTTTGTTCCGGACCTTTTTACAACATCTTGTATCTCACATTGGGTTTTGAACTCGCTGCTTCTCACTCTAAGGGTTTTTTCCTCAATTAATCTTAGCATCTTTATAACTACACAATATATGTTGCTTAGCTGCCCCTAAAGTAGATAAAAAACATTCAATTTGTGATCAAGAAATCTAATTAGTTGATCTTTGTTGGACTCATGTAAAAATAAATTATGCGAAACGGTTATTTCTGTGGTCAAGTCAATGTTAATGTTTTTTCGTCTACTGCACAATTTTATTTTCTTTATTTTTTCGATTTTAATCTACTATTTATGTAGGTAATTGATAATAAATGTGGATTACGCAACAACGGCTTACTGAGCTAAAAGCTATATGTTGGTTGTCATGTAGTCGAGGAAATAAAGCACTAAAATCAGCAAAACCTGAACAGGAATATCAGGATGCCGACAACATCAATATATTTAAAAGAATATTTAACAAATAAATAAAGCAAAAGATAAAAAAATGTGGGAATCGATTGGAAGTGAACATCATTGTTTCTTGCGAGATCTATTAATTTAAGGTTTCTAGTGTGACTGGCATGACCATCTAAAATAAGCAATACTGGAGATTCTTCTGAGGATTTTACGTGCTGACAAAAATGTTGAAACCACTTTGTAAATAAGTTGGTTTGAATTTAACGTGAAGGGTGACATTTATGTATGGCATCAAGAGGTGCACCTTTCAATAAACGCATATGACTTCTTTTCCTGGGGAATATAATCATGGGTGGAGCATGTAAACCTCCAGCGCTTCTACTTAACCCGCAAGTTATTAAAGACAATCTTTCAACCAATTTACCGTTTCTTTTTTAATTTAGAACTTGGACCATTTGGGATAAAAACACACTGATGCCTGTCTCGTCCACATTATAAATTTTTTCAGGAGGAAATTTGTATTTATCCATCAGTTTTTCTCATCAGAGATCAAATCTCCAGCAAAAGAAGTCCTAAAAATGAGTAAAGGCAATCATTACCCACGCTTTTATTTTTTGCCAAAAAGATATGAGTGATATTATTTTTTATTGCCATAATAGGCTTCTGGACTAAGCCGAACAACTTAGCTTCTATTGTCAAAACGTATTGCACTAATTGTTTCTCTAGTTCTTGTCGTAATGTTGGTTTTCTTACTAGCTTAGCACAAGTCATATCTTCAGCTGATACATCTATTTTACCTGTCAAACGGCTTGAACTTGTTCGGGGTACTTTGTACACTTTGAAATTTTTTAGTGTGCCGATTTTCTTATTTTGCACATATTCGATGGCTTTTTTTATTCACTCCTTGCACCAAGTTTGTTGTTGTCCTTGTTGAATTGGTTTTCGTGGAGCCACTGTCTTAGAAAAAAATTACTTGTATAAAAAAATATGTTACAGGCGACCAATATGGCCTAGTAGTTCATATTGGCCACCTACCTGGTAAGTCATATTGGCCATAGGCACGTATTTAGTATAAATAAAACTTACCTAAAGAGTAGTGAATAATGTGTTTCTAAAATAAAACAACACTGTAATCTGATAGTTAGTCCATATCACTGTGCACTATTAATACAAAAACAAAGATTATTTGACGAAATTTAATGAGTAAAACTTATCAAAAAATAATACCTAATTCTATAAATTTCGATCGTCGCATGCTCTGGACACACGAACACTCGCTGGGACGCAGGGATTAACTTGGCAGATCGAGGGAAGAGCCACGACAATATGACACATAAGAGCACCGCTAGTTTTGGTTAGTTTCGGAGAAAATAATGTATGCCATATTGGCCGAGTATGCCATAATACATATAAATAGCTAATTGTCAGAATTTCACAAAACCTTAAAACTTTTATTGTGACAGAACAGAATATTACATTAGGTTTAAGATAGGCATTCTGTTAAACAGAAAAATAAGTTGATTTCTTATTCACATCGAAGTTATCTTCAAAAAAAAAGGTCACAGATTTATAAGACGTAAACTTTGTATTACGGCGTGCTAATTGTAACAAATGTTTTCTTCGTTTAGGACATATAGGAACGTGTATAAATAATTTGTTACTACATTTGATACATGTACTTCCACACATTGGCACGGCACACGTCCTGTGGGTCGACATTCTCAATTCCAATGGAAAAATTATAAATATTTTAAAAGTTTACTGTGTTGTATCTGACATTTGTTTTGTTTATTAAAGTATTGCGTGCAGCTCGAAATAGGTAGGTACAACGTGATCAACTGTTTCCGCGGGATTTCAAATTTCCAATAAAAAAATATAAAATAACGCTTTTTGTAAGAATACTATATTTTTTATCGGCATAAAATATTTAAAAAACTGTGCAATACTTTTTCCAAAAATTGCCAAGTAGCCAATTGATGATAGATTATAGCAAAAAATGTTTAGAATATAAATATAAAGGAGTGATTTTGAACGATATTTACTGAAAATTTTAATGTAAAATGTTAATTGTGATTTAATTGCTGGTGATTATGATGCAGTTGATATTTTCAACAACAGATATGAAAATGATTTTTATTTAAACATATAAACACTATGGTGATTCCGGATAGTGGTGTATAATATGTTTATTTTATATTTTACTTAAGAAAAGGGTGTAATAAAAACATAACACTTATTGCTGTAGAAACTAAAACATTAATCAACAACAACCCAAATAAATTAATTTAAAAAAAAATGATAACAATGTAAAAATAAAAAATTCTTTACATTAAGGATATTTAAAAAATAATTAGCCGGGGGTGTTACTACATTGATATAGAAACCAAAAATTTGGTTAGATTTTTTTGTCTGTCTGTATTAGTCTAAGAGCTGGCTACGAAAATTGAAAATGATAAGGTGCAGTAAAAATGATTATATAAAAACCTTCCTTATCTATTGTATAGCACGTAGTGTCCACTGCCAGAAGTCTCTCCCGAGGCGGAACGCGTGGGCGGGCGGCCAAACTTGTAAATTTTTGACATGAAAAAAATCATAAGGTGCAGTTTTGAAAATTTTATAGTTTTATAGTTTTTACCAATAGAAATAGTGTAAAATTATTGCCAGAAGTCTAGATCGAGGCTAAAATGTCGCCAGAAGTCATTAAAGTTTTAAATAAATTATTAAAAAAAAATGACAAGGTGCAGTTTTGGCGAATTTGTTTTTATATTATATATTGTTATAAAAAAGCAAAATGTAAATTGCCAGAAGTCTAACTGGTGGCTAAGTAAAGATAAGCTAATTAAATCTTTGCAAATTTTAGAACTGAAAATAGTGGTTCTTTAAATGGAATGACAAGGTGCAGTTTTGACAATCGTTATTTTATATTACTTATAGTTTAAAAAAGCAGTGTATGTAATGACAGAACCCCAAATAGTGGTTAACTATTTAAAAAAAATGGCCCTTGGTAAGCCAGGCGCATCAGTAGATTTATATCAATTGAATATATTAAAAGTATACGTTTTAGAAAAAAATGTTTTAGATAAAAGTTGTAGGTCTCTTTAAGACAAACAAAAAAGTCCCCTAACATTTTTTTGTACAGGGTGAAGTAAAAAAGTTACGAATGTTTTTCCATTTTGATTTAATGTCACGCCCAAACGGCCGGACCGATTTGGCCCATTAACGAACTCGACCGAGATTTTTGGGTGTTTGATTTTTGTACCAAATTTCATTTTGATTCGTTAAGAAATGCGACCGCTATCGTTCCACAGATTTCGTTATATCGGAACTATACATACATACGGTGAAAGAAGTCTTACTAAATAATGAAGAATCTAAAGCTATAGTATTAAATTATTGCATAATATAAAGGTCTCATAATATAATTTATTTATAAAAGTATTATACGTACCTATTTCAGATGACGAATCAGATATAGATAATGCTAGCGATGAAGATGAAAACGATCAATCCGATTGTGAATGTTAAAAAATATTGGCAGTATCAATTATTCATTTTTTTTTATAATAAATAAACTAATGAAAACAAGATTGGGAAAATTCTTTATATTCACCAATCATTCTTTTAAGTATTAATATCTAAAATTGTTTTTAATAAAAAAAAACTGTTCTATCACTGCAGTAATTTATTTATTATTTTTCATATAGTTAACCACTAGGGTTCTGTTATTACATACACTGCTTTTTTAAACTACATATTTATAATTAAAAGAATAATATATTCGAGAGTACCAATATTATTCATCATTCACAATCGGATTCATCTTCATCGCTAGCATTATCTATATCTGATTCGACATCTAAAATAGGTACCTACGTATAATATTTTTATAAATAAATTATATTATGAGACCTTTATATTATGTAATAATTTAATACTACAGCTATAAATTCTTTATTATTTAGTAAGACTTCTTTCACCGTGGATGGTAACTGCGGGCAAGGAGGCAAAGATGACGAATAAATTTTTTTTAATGTTTTTTGAATGGCTCGTTTACATCTTTTATTTTATAATTTTGAAAAAACATTTCACATCTCGTATTGTTAATGAATTATTCAAATGTTTTTCAATAAATTATTAAAGTCTAAATTTTTGTTAAATGATAATTGCAAAACGTTTAATTTTTCTATCACTTCAGTAATATTTAACTGTATTTCTTATTAGTAGATTTATATCTACTATTCAGCTGGTTCACAGGTCACGACTTCCGGAAAATTTCACTACAGTTTTTCGTTTTGGGCCCCCCTGACCTCAAAAACACCTTACGTTCAAAAGTTTATATATATATACTTATATAGTTCCGCAAATATAACGAAATCTGTGGACACGATAGCAGTCGCATTTCTTAACCGATCAAAATGAAATTGGGTACAAAAATCAATCGTACTCTCGATTAAGTTCGTTAATGGGCCAAATCGAACCCGCCGTTTGGGCGTGACATCAAATCAAAATGGAAAAAAAATCGTAACTTTTTTACTTCACCCTGTACAAAAAAATGTTAGGGGACTTTTTTGTTTGTCTTACAGAGACCTACAACTTTTATCTAAAACATTTTTTTCTAAAACGTATACTTTTAATATATTCAATTGATATAAATCTACTGATACGCCTGGCTTACAAAGGGCCATTTTTTTAAATAGTTAACCACTATTTGGGGTTCTGTCATTACATACACTGCTTTTTTAAACTATAAGTAATATAAAATAACGATTGTCAGCACTGCACCTTGTCATTCCATTTAAAGAACCACTATTTTCAGTTCTAAAATTTGCAAAGATTTAATTAGCTTATCTTTACTTAGCCACCAGTTAGACTTCTGGCAATTTACATTTTGCTTTTTTTTTAACAATAAATAATATAAAAACAAATTCGCCAGAACTGCACCTTGTCATTTTTTTTAATAATTTATTTACAAATTTAATTACTTCTGGCGACATTTTAGCCTCGATCTAGACTTTCTGGCAATAGTTTTACACTATTTCTATTGGTAAAAACTATAAAACTATAAAATTTTCAAAACTGCACCTTATGATTTTTTTCATGTCAAAAATTTACAAGTTTGGCCGCCCGCCCACGCGTTCCGCCTCGGGAGAGACTTCTGGCAGTGGACACTACGCGCTATACAATAGATAATAAATGTTTTTATATAATTATTTTTACTGCACCTTATCATTTTCAATTTTCGTAGCCAGCTCTCCGTCTATATGTTTGTGCGCGCATCACATGATCCGATTCAAATGCGGTTTTCACAGATGTATTTGTATTCTTTTATCTAAACATCTAGTGTATAAAAAGATTCTCCCCTTACCTCTTTAACAGGGTGGGGGGAAGAAATTTTTATACAACAATTAACACGCCACGCGGATACCACTAGTTACACAATAAAAGTAAATCATACAAATTTATTGATTACAAAAGCAAAGTCGATAGGAACTACATATAAACTTTATCTCAAATACCAAGCTGACTTACAAAATGAAAATTTAAAACTTCAATTTGTTAACTATGAAAATTATCAAAATACTTTATTAAAAAAATACCAAAAAAAATGCAAAAAGAGCAGATACTAAACATTTATGGAAAGCTATAAATGAGATATTTAGGTAAATCAAACAAGAAGCAATCTACCAATAAAATTTTTAACATAAATGTGACAACAGTAAAAGAAACAACAGAGATTGTAAATATATCCCATATACCATGCAATTCTTCCTTGGATCCGCTTAGTCTAATCAACAAGTACCTTTTTTGAGAAATTCTCACAGAGGGCACCAAAAATTATGATTTTGGTGTCATTCGATTGGTATTGATCCCTAGAAACTTTTTGAAAAAGTTGAAAATGCGCTCAAATAAATTGCAATAGGTATAAACAAAAGAGTGAAATTAAACAGTATTTTGTTTTTTTTGAAAAATCTCGAAAACAATTAAATATTTGTAAAATTGGAAAAAAGATCTAAGAAGAGCAGAAAATTTCACAAATATAAGTTTTGACTCTCGAAACTGTATCTCCAATATTTATAATTTTAACAGAGCCCTAAATCATTGCTAAAAAGGGGGTATTTGGGGTTCTCGCGCGCCGCTTATTGACGTCACGGTAAACAAAAAAATATATTTAAATATATTAAATATCAATTGATAAAGCTATTTCCAAAGTTTTCTCAAATGACACATTAGAAAGTTGAAGAATTCTTTCTCGAATTGAGGTATCCAGTATACTTCGAATAAATTGAGCTCGAAGCATCATATCGATAATTGTTTTTAACATTGTTGATTACTGCATTGTGTTTTAAATTCGCAATTTTTAATCATATCTTTAAGTTCAGCAACATAGTTTGAAATTGATTCACCAGGGCCTTGCATTCTAGAGAAGAATCGATGTCGTTCTGATAGTATATTAATTTTTGGAGATAAGTGGTTTTTTAATAAGTTGATAAGCTCTTCGTATATCTTAGAAGCTGGTAAATCCAGGGATGTTAAATTAGTAAGTAAAATTTATAATGTTTAGTTCCAAGACAATTTATTAGAACCATTACTTTCGCTTTATTAGTTTCATTATCATTACCACTTAACCCTCTGATTTTGAAAAAATTTTCTAAACGTTGAACGTAAATATCAAAGGACTCCATCGATTCATCAAATGATTCAAAGGAAATTACTTGAGTCTGAAGTTTTTTTATAACATTTTCCTCTTTGTTTGGTTGATTTTGGAGTGTTAAAATGGACGCACTCGAACTGCGCCGCACTAATCTCCAGGTAAAAATGCAATAAAAGAATTTTTAAGCTGTAACCCGAATTGCGCCGAAGGATCTCTGATCCAAGGATTATATTTATTGGGTTATCCCTATAGTTTACCTGCTTATGATAAAATTATTTAAGAATTATAAATGGGTGGAATAATTCATTTAGTATTTCTTTGACATTTGAGTAAAGTGCATACTGTAGTGACCATTGTGTAGTACGAATATTAAAAAAATTGTGAAAATGTCGGAAGTTAATTTTACTTTTATGCAAAGTGAAAGTGGCCATCAACTAATTGAAATTAATGATTACAAATTTAGAAAAACAGATTTAATTAAATCTACAGAAGAAACCAGATAAAGATGTTGTAATAAACAATGTACTGCAAGAATATATACGCTAAACGGAGTATATTCTAGGAGTGTCAATGAACACAATCACGTCGCAAAAACGGAAAAACTAATTCGACAAAAAATTAACAACTCACTTAAAAGGAAAGCCATAGAAAATATTTCTGAAAAACCTGCTAAATTAATCAGGAAAGAAATTGCAGCGCGCAGTGAAATTTTAGAAAATATAACCGTTAAAGATATAAAATATATCCGGAATAATATAACATATGCTAGGCTTAAAACAATGCCAAAATTGCCAAAATTAGCAATAGAATTACAAGAGTTTTTAAAAACAATAAATGTGACAACTTGCAAACAAGAACAGTTCATACTAGATAACGATTTAAGATAAAATTTTGTTATATTTTCATGTGAAAAAATGTTAAATTTATGTGTCAACAAAAAACATTATATATGGATGGAATTTTTGAATATTGCGCAAAATATTTTTACCAACTTTTTACCATACACACGTATAACGAAAGATTTGATGTACCTGTGGCATTTTGTCTTTTAAAGGACAAACAAAAGTCAACTTATTGGTCTGTGCTATTAAATTTAAAGGAAAAGTGTGTATATTATGGATATTTTCTGAAGCCTAAAGAAGTAATATTAGATTTTAAAGTGGCAATCCATGAAGCAATTAGGGAGGTCTGGCCTACAATAAACATTTTTGGTTGCCGTTTTCACTTGGGCCAATCATGGTGGAGAAAAATTCCAAATTTGGGACTCTCCAAAGAATATGAAAATAAAACATTTCTTGGACTAATGTTCCTTTCTCCCATTGAAGTAGGTAATTGCTTTGTAGACGATTTAATGGCAGATAAACCAGATGATGAGAGAATCAACGAATTTGCCGATTACTTAGTGGAGAATTACATTGATGAAAATTCACTTTTTCCACCAACAATATGGGTAGAAAACACCTCGTCTTTAACTAGAACCACCAATACGTGTGAATCCTTCCATGCCAAATTCAATTCGGAAAACTGTTCACCACATCCAAATATTCATTGTTGTTTAAAAAATTTGATGAAAATGCAAACCGATACTTACCTATATAAAAATAAATTCAGCGTTTAAAAAAGAAAAAAAAATATATATTAAAAAAGAAATTTTAAATCAAGAAAAGTTTATTGCATCTAAAATTGAACAATTAAAAAATAAGCAAATTAGTAGGTACAATTTTGTAAAGTGTGTTTCCTATAAATTTGGAGGTTTACATTAATTAAATATATTTATTAAAGTATTATGTATTATATGTATAGTTTAATTTGTATAAAATAAAAATAAATAAATGTATTTTGTTTAAATTAAATTACGGATTTGCGCAATTCAGGAAGAGATTACTTCTGGTTCCCAGGTAAGAAAAATTTTCAGCGCAGTTCAGGTATGGGATTAGTATCTGGGATTAGTTACGGCGCAGTTCAGATGCACCCGTTAAAACAATCCACTTATGGCATCTATTAAGGGAGTTATATTTTCAGTCATATCAATTCTTAAAATATGGAACAATTTCGATGAAAAGATAATATGGTTGATTTCTGAATTTGTTTCATCTCTCGTCGCCAAATTATTATGTATTAATAAACTTGGTGTTGTTAATGACTTTTTATTTTTAACATTGAAAAGTTATTTTATGTCAGCACATACAACAAATGAATATTCTCGAATGTACGCGAAACATAAATCGAACCTAATCAATACACACTAGAAAGAGAGAGAACATTCTCGAATAACCAAGAAACTTTATTTTATAAAAAGGTCCTTTCCTTAGTCGGATTTTTCGTTACAATATTTTCATTTTTATTAGGCATTTTCGGTTTTAAAAAACGACCCTTGACAAATTTGACATATCAATCAAGTGATTAAGAATCTTTGCCTAGATTTGTCCTCTTAAAATTATCTTTTTTATGTATCTATATTTGTATTATTGTTAATAAATATTTGGATATTGTAATTTTCCTTTCATTCGAGCAATTTGTAATTGGAGCTACTTTTATGTTTTCAAGCAATTGATTTCGAGCAATTGCTTTCGAGTTATTTACCAAAACCTAATCTGAATTACGAAAACGGCTCTCATGAAATTTAGTAATTAGGGACAGATTAACACTAAAGCAACTTAATTAAATATCGTTTTAGGTTATACCAACAATTTCAATTGTTTACTGATATTATTGTTGAAATATGTATGTTTTAAATAAAATGTTTATTAAACATAAAAAATTTTGTTTCACAAGCAAAGCCTGGTCCTCCAGGTACTAGCTAGAATCATAGATATACTTCTTATACATATTAGAGATTTTAAACACATATTTTTTACTCTAGAAAGAACATTTCTGACGATAAATAGTAAACAAACAGGTCGAGTGTACACGTTAATTTTTAGTCCGTATACAATGATCGATTTCAGAGGTTAAATCATTATAAATAAATGTGATTCTTGTGCTATGTGCATGTAAGGGTATGTACAATCTATTGGTTTACTTTTCAAAGCATTTTTTGACTTGGAAATATCTGAATTCAAGCATAATGCAAAAATATTTGCATTAATTCAACGATTTAATCCGATAAGAAGGTTCACAAAAAAAGGAACCAGTATATAAATAAACCTCTATAGTCAGGGAGCCAAGTCTTCTCTTTCAAGTTTTATATTCAATATGAACTCTAACGAAATGCCACTGTGTAAGAAATGTAAAGCTAAGATTGCAACGGATTCAATAATCTGTGTATTATGTAAAAACTATTTCCATCCGAGCTGCGGAAAATTAAGGAAAAATGCTACTATTTTGAATGACCATGAAATTATATGCTGCGAAAAAGAAAAAGAAAAAGATATTTCTGACCAAACTGATGATACTAAATTTTTTGATGCCATTGAAGAATTGTCTGGTTCTGACAAAAAAGTTGACATATCTATTTTTACATATATAATAAAGCAGAAAGATTGTATAATTTCTGAACTCAAAGAAAAAATTCTAATTTTGAATGAACAGATAGAGCTGTTAAAGAACAGCATACTCTCTTCTATAAACGAAAAAGATGAGTCAGAAAAATGTGATAAGAAAAATCTTAACAAAATCGATACTAAACAACCAAGAGAAATAGCGTCAACAAAGGAAAAAGGTAGTCATAGCAAGATTACTCCTGGAATATCAGGATACCAAAGGCCGTTTCCAAGTGCATCATTTTCCAGAAATGACGTGTCTTCTGCAATAATAACGGCTCAACACCAACAGAAATTTAATTCTTACATTAATCTAACAAAGGACCCTGAACCATCGGCTTCAACATCAGGGGTTACTTCCAAGCAAGAAGAATGGAAAACAGTCAGTAGGAAACGAAATAAGCGTCAAGTGATTGTGGGCAATCGTGAATCTACTACAGTTGAAGGTGTCCCTGCTTGTGCAGTTCTACATGTTTATAGACTAAGACCCCAGACTGAGTTTCAATGTGAAAAATTAAACGCTAAATTTCCTAATTTGTATAGTTCATTTAAGGTAACTATTTTAGCTAGTAATTTTAAAAAAGCGATGAATGCAGATCTATGGCCTTATCACGCATGTGTGAGTCGTTTTTTATCGAGACACAAGAGGGAAATTCCTCAAAAGATTTAATTTTTAGACCTACATTGCTATTGTTAAATATTAATACGATAAATGACGAGAAAATTTGTTTTTTAGAAAGTGATTTAAACTATTATCGGGATGTCAATATTTTGTGTATAACTGAAATTGGGGTAAAATCTGACCATTTAAATCTCTTGAAAATGAACAATTTCACTTTGGTTACCTCTTACTCTAGGCCTACTTTAAAATGTGGAGGGGTTAGTATATGGATGAAAGATAAGAGCCATACTAAAATAGTCGACTTAAATAAGTACTGCATAGACCAAGATTTTGAAATATGTGCAGTGTCTTACAATTTTAAACATTCAGTGAATATTATCATTAATTGTTACAGATCACCTTCTGGAAATGTAGATATATTTTTTAATAAGCTTGCAGAAGTTTTAGATGCGTTGTATAAACCTACTATAAAATTTATTTTAACTGGCGATTTTAACTTTGATAAGTATAAGAATGTGCATTTTAATAATTTATCCATTCTTTTATCTTCTTTTAATCTTATTCCGATTGTAAATTGGCCTACTAGAGTCACTTTGAATACTTGTACTTTAATTGATCAAATATTTGTTAGTGATCAAAAATATGATTTTTCATGTTGTGTTCTGGACAATGAATTTTCTGACCATCGCACAGTTCTTTTAGATATTGATCTTATCAATAAATCGAATAACTCGGAAACTAACATAGAGAAAAGAAATTTTAACGAAAATAAAATACAGAATTTTAAGCAAACATTGTCAAATACTGATTGGTCACAAATATTTATGCAGGATGATTTCAATGACTCTTTTAAAAAATTTTATAATACATTTTTACATCACTTTGAATTACATTTTCCCAAGCGAAAAGTATGTATTAAATATAATGATAAAAACTGGATTGATTCAGAAGTTATCAAATCCAGTCGAAAATTAAAAGATTTATTTTGTATGAGATCTATCTGTCCTAAATTTGAAGAAATTTATAAAATTAATAAAAAAGCTCATTCTACATTAATGGCCTCAAAGAAAAAGATATATTTTCAGAATCGTATATTTAATTCTAGTAACACAATTAAGGCATCCTGGGATGTAGTATCCGAAATGACCAACAAAGTTAAACCACATGAAAATATCAACATTAAAGTAAATGATGTACTTTTAAAGGACCCACATGAAATCGTCACGGAGTTTAATAACTTTTTCTTGAATTCACCAGTCGAACTTGTAAGTAATATAAATGTAAATCAAACTTGTAATGTAATTGGCACTTTATCGAATGAAAGTTCGTTATATTTAACACCGTTTTGTCCCAATGAATTACTACAGCTGATTTTAACTAAACTCAAAAATAAAAAGTCGTGCGGTGTAGACGAAATTCCAAATTGTTTAATAAAAAAAGTACTCGAAAATATTATAGAGCCTTTAACCTATTTAATAAATATGTCTTTTGAACACGGCTGTTTTCCATCTAATTTAAAGATTGGAAAAATTATTCCAATTTTTAAAAAGAAAGATCCAACATCAATAGAAAACTACAGATCAGTCACTGTTCCTTGCGTTTTTTCTAAAATTTTTGAATACGCATTTATTGATCGACTAGTTTCGTATTTAAGAAAATTTAATATTATTACAGAAAATCAACACGGGTTCCGTCAAAATAAATCCACTAATACTGCAATGATCTCATTTTACAATCAAATCATAGAATATTTTGAAACGGGCGAGTGTCCTGTTGGTATTTTTTGTGATCTCAGCAGGGCATTCGACTGTGTCAATCATGACACCTTATTATCAATTTTGCAAAATTATGGAATACGTGGCGTGGCACTTGACTGGATATCAACTTTTCTCATTGATCGGAAACAATACGTTTCACTAACTAATAGAGAAGGTAATTCTGTAAGAACTATTAACTCCGAATTTATAAACGTTAATATGGGTGTCCCTCAAGGATCCATATTGGGTCCTATTTTATTTATATTGTATATCAATAATATAAATGGATACCTGAATCATCCAGCGTATGTCGCATATGCAGATGATATTTCTGTTCTAGTTTCAGATAAAAACTCTGAAGAATTGGCTTCGAAAAGCGTTACACTTATTAAACATATTTCTAACTATTTTAATAACCTCGATTTATTTTTTAACGCTACCAAAACAAATTTGGTCAGATTTGTCACAACAGGGACAGTCCAGGACTTGCCTATTAATCACGACGACAATATTATTGCTACACATGAGCCTGTTCGCTTCTTGGGAATTTATATAGATGAAAAGCTAGATTGGAAATCTCACTGCAATCATCTGATTTCTAAAATTAATTCTTTAAAATTTCTTTTCATTAATCTTCGATCAGTATTGGAAGTTCATCAACTTGTGATGGTTTACTTTGCCCAGGTCGATTCTCGGCTTAGGTATGGTTTGTGTTTATGGGGACATTTAACCAATGCACCCCAAGTTTTCATTGCCCAGAAGAAAATTATAAGATGTATTGCAAAAATATCTCAGAGAGACTCATGTAAGCAATACTTTAAGGAATATAGTATTCTACCTCTTCCATCGTTATTAATTTTTGAAATGTGTGTGTATATATACAAAAATAAAAAAATATTTATTCCTGTGGAAAATGTACATAGCTACCACACGCGACAATGTGCAGAATTTCATATTCCATTTTGCCGCTTAAAAGTCAGTTCAAATGCTCCCAAATTTCTAGGCCTAAAGTTATTTAATAGATTGCCAAATGTTATCAAAGAAGCATCTAATATCAATATTTACAAAAGAATGTTAAAGACATGTTTATTAGATCATTGTTTTTATTCACTGAGTGAATTTTTGGAATATTTTTAAGTGTGTTGTATCAATGTGTTTTTGCATGTAAGTCTTAATCTTAGTTTTAAACATATTTTTTGTAAATGACGAATCCCACACAGTTGTACTGTCTAATGGAAAATAAAGAATATTATTATTATTATTATAATACTTTAAAAAAAATTTAGTTGCAATAAAAAATATTTAATTATTTAACTGAGGAGACAATCATCCACCTATGTATATTCAGGATTATCAAAACTACACCTTTTTTAGATTATCAGGTAAGCATTTTGTAACGTTTGTATCGTTGGTTTTCGAACATTCCATCCGGACTATAAATATTTTTATATTATCTATTTTTATCGCGTTGATACGAGAGGGGATTGCTAGTTGGTAAGGAGAGAATGGGTCTCGTCGAGAGTTTTTGATTTTAATTCGTTTATTTTATCGATGAATTTGAATAAATAAATTCGCTACTAGCGATTGTATTTGAAAATTTAAATGTTAGTAAAAATACATAAGATATTATATTCACCGCATTTTGGATTATTTTTAACTAATTGAATTAAAACCAAGGCAAAATGGTACTCACCAGAACAGAAGGGCGAAGATAGTCGGGAAAAACTCTGAATTTATTTAAATTCATCGATAAAATAAACGAATTAAAATCAAAAACTCTCGACGAGAGCCATTCTCTTCTTCCCAACTATCAATCCCCTCTCGTATCAACGCGATAAGAATAGATAATATAAAAATATTTATAGTCCGGATGGAATGTTCAAAAACCAATGATACAAACGTTACAATTTTAACTTTAACATCTCTTATTTACTGCCATTCTATTTGTTGTACTAATGAGTTTGTTTCGATGAGACTTACATTGTTTTTTATGAAATGTTTTGTATAACAATAAATGGTCCTAAATTAGAACCTGCGTGTCTTATTTCGTACATGTTTATTCTGATTTGTTATAAATTATCATATAACTAGAGTTTCTTATAACTTACCTTAAAGCAATTTAAATCTAAACTACTTAAGATTATATAGTAAGTGTTTATGTACGGTTATACATAGTTAAAAATTCTCTCTCTTATTTGTCCGACTATTCTTATTATCAATGTTTTTTCTTAGGCTTTCGTTATTTCATCCTCCTTTAAAAAAAATAAACTGGTGTTCATAATTTCCTTAACATTTTATTTTTGTTTTTCCATCTTTACTAATTAGCTCGAGGAAGTTCTATAACTAAATACTAAGTGCCCCTTTGCATAAGTTACCTAAAAAGCTAAGCGACTATCATCTAGAAAATATTTAAATAATATAAAAACTACATTTTTGCATTTTTTTAATTTATTTTAACATTTCTATTTTAAATTTAAGTGCGAAAAGTTTTTAAAATAATAGAAAAAAATATTTAAATAACATTTTCTTACTAAAAACAGTATTTTCTATAGTGAATAGTTAATTTATTTATCAACTTCTGTAATGTACGACAAAAAATAAATTTAAAGGTAGGTATACTATTAAATGTTCTATTTTAATTTTCTTCTACATATTTATAATATTTCACAAGGTAAAAATATTGTGCATTTAATATATAATTTATTTAAAAAATGAATTTAGAAAAGGATTTATTACAATGTTATTGCTATATAATGATAAACTTTAAATTCCGCCATTTGAAAGTTGTTTTTTTTGTGTTTTCTATTACTATATATTTTAATAATTTAAGGTCGTATTTATTACTATTTTTAACTTTTGTTCTTTAAAAAAAATTAATCGTGTTGTTACTAATAAGTCAAGAGAGACATTGATACTAAAACAAAACCAATAAAGAAAAGATAACTAATAACCATAATATAGTCGTTAATGCCGATGACACCCAAATAAAGAAAACAAAAAATATAATAAGATTTTTTAAAAGAATAACTATATAAATTCATTCAATATGATAATAATTGTGGTGCCCGGTTTACATATTATGCTAGCTGACCCGCGAATTTCGTAACGCCATTAATGATTTTTTTATCTAATTTTCGAATTTTTTCCATTTTTATTATTCTATGTTTTTTCGATTAATTTCCGTGTTTTTTATTCTGTTTTTGTTGATTTTATTATATTTTTTTGTGTATCCATGTTTTTACTTCTTTTTTTGTTGTATTTTGTAATTTTTCTGGTTTTATAATCCTTTAGTTGTTTTCTTTTCTATATTTTAAGTAAAAATATTGCTTGTTTAAATATATGAAATATTAACTGAGCAACCTTACCGTTGCCTCATAGTACTTGATTAAGTAAAATCGATCGTTGAAATATAAAAAATATCAACAGCGCCACCTTATGGTAGCGTCATAGTACTTAATTAAGTAAGAATTGCTGGTTTAAATATCAACTGCGTCACCTCACACTGGCGTCATATTACTTAATAATGTTTGTATTTTCCTATTTTTTTTTGTTTAATTTCTATTTTACTGTAGTACGGTGGCCCCATACTACTTAATTAAGTAAAATCTTACGTTTAAATATATAAAACATCAATTGCGCCACCTTATGGTGGCGTCATAGGACTTTTAGTTAATATTTTTTCCACATTTTTTTTTTGTTTATATTTCATTTCACTTTAATTTTTCGTTTGTATTTCTTTTTTTCAATTTAACTTGCGTTTTTTATCTCTTGCTATTACGATTTTTTACATTTTTTTCTTCTAATTTTTGCAACAGTTTCTTTTTTCTAATTATCTTATATGTTTTTTTATCTATTTTAAATTCATATACACTTTTTTTCACTGTTTGTGTTTTTTCCCAGGACATCAAGGACGCTCTTATCTCGCCACAAGTTCTAATTCAATACGATCCAGCCATTCCACTCCATGCAGCACACCTATGTATTGTCAAGTTAAAAGATATAGCACGTTTATTTGTCTTCTGGTCAGGCATTGATTTAGACTTCGAGAAGCTGGCTAAATCCAGCCAGACATGCGGAACCAAACCGGTACCACAAACTTACAGCTCCATTCCTTCCTTCAACTAATGGTCAAGCGGAACGATACGTCCAAACCGTGAAGGATGCACTCTACACTATGAACACTACAAAGGAGATATTGCAGACGAAGTTAAACGACTTTTTTCGCCAATTCCGCAAGGCACCTCACTCCACCACTGGCCAATCTCTGACTCAACTTTTCTTGGGACGCAAAATTCGAACACGTCTCATACTGACGAGACCTGACGATATTAGCACTAGAGTTTTTTTTCTAAAAGGATTTTACAATAGAGTTTAGTTTTTGTATAACACACAATATGTTATTGATGCCTCATAGCCATAAAACTAAATCAAATCGGGAGAATATTTGATTTTGCAATAAATTACTAGCTGAATGGCCATCAATTTGTTTGTAAAAAAATTATAAAGGCAATGTTTTCATACATTTTAGAGAATGCTTTATACAAAATTAATAATAAATTTTGTATTACAGCAGCAAATTAATCGACAATTGTTAATTGTGTCTGTTTAAATTTAATAGTATTATCTAAAATTGTATAAATAATTTTTAAATTAAATAAAATTGTATTTATGAATAAATCTAAAATTGAATAGTTCCAAAGGCTATTTTTTTTAATGCTCGGAACTGTCCAATCGCGATTCTTACAATAATGATGTACATATATCTACAGATTGTTCGAATTTCAATAAATAAAGGTATCGTTATATTATTAAATGGCAACACTGTCATTTTGAAAGTTATTATTATAGCTTTTGTAAAGTTAAACATATCTGCCAAATACCAAACTTTTATTTTACAAGAAAAATACAAAAACTGAAATATATATTTAACTAAAAAAGTAGTTATTTTGGTTTCTAATAGTTAAACATATGTTATGAATAACTACTTGATATAAAGTTTCCTGCTAATCAAATTTTCATTTCAGTAAAACGTTTATCAAATAGATGTCAAAGATAATAACAGTTTAATACTATTATGACGTTTTACAGAGTCTTTGAGAATCAAAGAACATATAGACCGTTTACTAAGAACCAACAACTACTTCCCTGGCTATTTGCCTCGACGGACATTGAATTACAGTTCAAAGTTAAACGGGGTTAGTATATCTGCAAGATAGAACTAACCATTATAGTTTGCAATTCTTAGAGCTTCTGGAAGGATATCTTCCTTGTACTGATGAGGCGCAATACGCCAAAACCGGTCTACAAGTGATATCCTTTCGAATTGCAAACTAAAATGGTTAGTTCTATCTTGCAGATATACTAACCCCGTTTAACTTTGAACTGTAATTCAATGTCCGTCGAGGCAAATAGCCAGGGAAGTAGTTGTTGGTTCTTAGTAAACGGTCTATATGTTCTTTGATTCTCAAAGACTCTGTAAAACGTCATAATAGTATTAAACTGTTATTATCTTTGACATATGTTATGAAGTTTAAAAATATCGATTCACTGGTCTGCAAAAAAAATTTTTTGCCCTCGTTTTTATTATTGTGATGGATTATTATAGATTTAATACTCCTTAGAGAAAAAAAAATGTTTTGAAAATTATGTATGACGTACAGTTTTTTTGTAATGGAATTTTTAAAGAAAACCTTTATATTGGCTTGAAATTCAAATCGTAACTTTAATTGTAAAAATATCGCATATCATTCGTATCAAAACATAAAAAACTATCTAATTAATATCTAGTTCTGAAAGAAATAAAAAAAAAGAAGTAAAAAAGTTCTATATTTTACTTCTTATTTTTTTTTTCATATTTTTCATAGGGGTTTCGCGGTGGATTAACCAGCAAAAATCCGCTAGCTTTGCTTCTGACTATTTTCCATTATAACGTCTTTCTATGTGTGAAATCTGTCACCATGCTCATCTGATACTGCACTAAGATTTGCGGGGAAGAAATCTAGATGAGAGTCCAAAAACTAAAATTTAAGCGACATATTGCATTTTAACGCTTTATATGACGCAAGAAGCTCTTGGTCAATATTTTTGAAATTTTCATCTTTTTTTCCCTAGAAAATTATGACAACCTACTTTTACAAAAGCATTCCAAGATCTTTTTTCAGTGCCATTCAACTTAATATTAAAATTAACGTCGTTCATGAGTTCTCTTCTTTGGGGACCTAAAAAGATGCTTTCTTTTAATTTTGCGTCACTGATTCGGGGGAATTTTGATTTCAGATTCAGAAAGACTTCACCGCCCTTGTCCATTTCTTTTACAAAAATTTTCATAAATTTTATATGTAGCAGTGAAACAAAAATCTCACTATGAACTAAAGGCTTTTCATTTACATTCTTGACTCTGGGCTTTAAACTAGCCCTTTGCGGCCAGTTTTTAAAAACGTAATGTTTATCTCTTGCGCGACTGTCCCACTCGCATAAAAAACAACAAAATTTGGTATAACCTCGTTACAATTTCAGTTAACATTGCCACTACTTTTAGATCAGCACAAATGTTCCGCATGTACTGTAAATATTGATTTTTTTGTAATAACCACATGTTTCCATGATGTCCTTTCATATTTGTTGCATATGCAAAGTGCACTGAAGGATATTTATTGGCATTATGAAGTAAGACAACTTTAAGACTGGTTTTGGAAGAATAAAAAAATAGTCGTTATTCCTCAGGTGCTTCAGGGAATCCCAGTCTTCTTGTCTGTTACGAAAATACGAGACCCTTGTATTTTTATTTAATACATTCCATTGTTTAATCTCGATCCGAGAAGTTGAGCATTTGATAATAATGTTCAAATATTTTAAATCATGTGGTTTTAGTTTACTTTATGTTATAGAATACACATATCACTATAATTTAATGCTTACCAAAATAACTTGTCTAAAACAAAAACAATCATCACGTGACAACATTTTAAAGGACTAAGTGCCATGGTGTCGTTGTCAAAACTGCACAAGCACTTGAAATGGTTTAAAAACAATGTCAGACAATATCATTTTACCTTTCTCCAACACTTTCTTTTAGTTTTTTGTATACAAATGTGATATGTGATATATAAGCTGATTGGAGCAGAGTAAATACAAAAAAGGTGAGTAAAAAAGAAGGCATTTTAAGAATCTGTAAAAATTACTTTACAAAATAACTGTACGTGACAGCAAAAAACGGAAAGTAGATTTGGATTCAGCATGTGTAACTCTTAATAGAAATCCATTTTTTATCTAAAGGAGGATTTTGTTGCAGACCAATGTTATTAGCAAAGTTGCATCAACCGTTTAATATGCTTTATTGAACTTAAATGCACACGATTTAAAATTTACAAATGATTGAATATGAGGATAAAGCAAGAATACAAACACACCATAGGTATCTAGGAAAAATGTGCTGACAAGCAAGGTATTATACGTAAAATGGGCAGACAATAATTAAGAGAAAACGGGCATGTATAAAAAACAAGTAATGAATGTACTTTTTGTTCAAAGAAATTCTTGTATCTCTATCTGGCAGATATGTAATGATGTTTAAATTGGTCAGTCGTCACTAAAACAAACTATTACAGCACATACATTGCATTCTTATTAACTTACAATCATATATGAATTATAAGAAGAAGATCATGATTACATCCTTATGATGAACATATTATGAATCAACCAGACACAAACAACATTTTAGAAGAGAACATTTTGTTTTCTGATCAGGTCACGTTTATAGTAAACGATTATTTTAAGATATCTCTCATGAGATTTTTTAAATTTTAAAAAGTATACTCAATGTTTACATTAAAGGGGAGGCGATGTCGGGAGCTCACAGGCTGAAAGTTAACGGGTGTGATGGTGATGGCACATAGTGACGTATCACATTGTCTTTGATAGATTTTATTAATCTGTCACATAAGTATACATATAAATTTAGTCTTTTATATTAATGATATTCAGTAATGAGAATTGTATTGTACCTACTCTATAGTCCCGTCACAGGGCTGCAGTATAGGTTATATTATATCCTGCACTATGCTTTTGAGGTTGGTGGCTACATAAACAGAGTTTTTAAGAAATGTATTTTAGATAAGTTTTTGGGAAGTTATAATGTATTTTATAAATATTGATTCATTATGTCCACAAATTTATTATAAATATTTTTTTATTCATCGCATTATATATGCGTATAGGTTAGTTCTTCGGGAATTTTCGAGTTCAACTTTTTATTACTTGGTATGATTACCTGGTGCAAGAAGTCAACAAATACGCTAACTACCTACGTGACTACTTCTTGTAATTTCTTTATTTAATGCTAGTTTTTATGACTTTCTTTCTTCGATCTTTTTCTATTAAAGAGGCTTTCTCACCTTGTTGTTAACATATAATCGTGTCAAAATATTTGATACTTCACATTGCAATTTAACCTATAAAATGGATACGAAAGTTCGGATTTATAGTATAGTAGATGCTTTAAGCATATAATGATTTTGCTAAATCATTCCCATACAAATTTCTAAACCCGGGCGGTTGCATAGAAGTATAACTTCTACTGGCAGTCTCACTGACTGCCATACCCGTTTTTTTATTATTTATTAAAGTCAGAGCTGGTTTTAACACGTGCTTTAAGGATTAGTTTACTCTTAATAAAGTGGAAAGATGCGATTTGTCAAGAACTGATTCTACTTAGTTGTAAATTCGATAAAATATTGAATTTGGAAGAAAAAATTATCCCCATAGAACAGATACCGTCAATTCAAGGGTATCTGAAATCTTCTTTTAAATAGATAAGTAAGTAATGAAATCTTTAATTAACGTAAGTTTTTAATAACTTTTATTTAAATAATTAATTTAATTATTTAAATTTGTCATAAATCATTTAAACCGGGTGTTTGACTATAATTTGCGGAGTTTGTAGTTTGGCGCCCTTAATTGCATGTTTGGGGGAGACTGGTAATCCTCGTAAAAGGTAACCCAAGACTTAGTTGAGCTAGATAGGGAAATAACGCCTCTTTAGGACGTTTTAACGTTACACAACATTATGAGTATTTGCTAAATTGAAATAAAATTTTATTATTTTATAAATTGTTACTTTTTAATATCATGTAATTGGTACTAAATAAAACTTTGATGTACAACTTTACAAACTCCATAAAAAAGGAATTAAAATAATTGTATTTTTATTTATCAAAGTCAACAATGGCGTGTTATCTCCAAATTGGGTTCTCATGTAAGAATATTAGTGTATGTAAAAATAGCGATTCAATATACTAATAGATACCTAAGTCCTTAAATTTAAAAAAAAAACTTATTTGATGTTTATTTGTTTAAAATTATAGTTCGTCTCTGTACCTATATAATTTTCAGAATTCTGCTGATTCTAATTTAACATTAAATGTCATCTAGGAAAGTACAAACGGTAATAAAACCAGTTAAGGTTTAAAACAACACCATTTTCATTACTTTTTATGAGAAAAAGGCCAATTAATACAATTTTATTACTTCGTCTTGATGCTATAAAAAATATTTTAGTATCTACTAGTGGAAGCGAATGGATTTATTCCAGTGCCGTATACAGAAAAAGGTCTATTTAATAATACCTATAACCCATATAAACTTAATTATTTTAATTTTATGTATAGTATAAACCTTTCCGGATTTAAATACAATCACATCCAAACAGTGCGTAATATAGATTTAACCGTAAACCCAATGCGTTTTTAGGGGTGTAGGTCACTTGCGCGCCGCGGTCACTTTTACGGTTTGCTAGACCCCCATAAAGGTGGCTGACCCAAAGTGGAAAAATTTGTCGAAATTTATGTCAAAATTAGGTGCTTTTTAGGTGCTATTTAGGTGCGCAAAACAAAAATTAGGTGCACTAACCGTTTTTGAAATATTTACGAAAAACCATGGGACCGCCAGCCTTTAACAACCTAGCTGACCCATAATAAAAAAAAACAAAAAACTAGGATTGAATAATCTTTAAATTAAGTGCTAATTAAGTGCTTTTTAAAACACGAAACATGAAATAAAAAATTTAAAAATTAAACGTATTAAAATTGAATATATTGATTGTGTATGGCAAAATGGCACATTTCTTCTTGCACTTTGAACCAAAATGGACATCGGCAGTTTAAGAACAGTTAGAAATCGGTAAAAATTTTTTGTCCCGTAATTTTTTTAATGGATAATTCGGAAGGTCACCACTAAAAATTTTTTTTATTTTTTTTTTAACTCGGACCGCTGAGCTGAGACTTGCAACCGGTCATTTCCGGAAATGATGATTAATATAAAATTCACGTTGTCAGAGATTTAAGTGCTCATTAAGTGCAATAGTTTCACGAGCAAAATAAACTGCTAATGAGCAATTTCAACTGAAAATATTTGACCAAGTTTTCTTGTGTCTCAACTAATAGTATCAATTTGCACTTTTTAAGATCATTAAAATTTTCTTGTAATTCTATTACTTAATAATTCTCTCGTCCGAAATGAAATTATTTTTTTAATTTTTTGACCTGGGATCACTGAGCTGATACTTCTTACCGGTCATTTCCAAATATAATAATTATTATAAAAAACTTTTTGTCAAATATTTAAGTGCTCAGTAAGGGCAAGAGACTCAATAGCAGAACAAACCGCTGATGAGCCAAGTCAACTAGAAATTCTTAAGTCTTTAACAAAGTGTGTCATTCTGCACTTTCTAAGCACTTAAAAACTGGTACAAATACCTACGAAATAATCCCATAAAATTTCCTTAGTTTTTTTTGCGCGTAGCTCTGGTAATTAATTGACTTTTATCTCGAATCAAAACTTCTCTGCCGTTTTTTATCTCTACTCAAAATGAAGCGCACCTATCTGAATTACTCAAAAATTATTTATACCATTACTTTTCTACTCCAAGACATTTCAACTAAAAAATTCGAACAAGTAAAAAACGTCTCAATAGGTTATTATTTTTTTTATTTAAATTTTTGCTAGAAATGTTCTATCTAAGAGAAAAATTAAAGTCGTAAAACAAAGGAATCAACGAATGTTGAACTTACCTATTTAGCCTTGCTTATTTTAGAGTAGAGATGGAAAACTATCATTATTTTCAACAATTATCTCTAATTGTTATTTCAACTAGTAACAATTTTCAAAAAATTATTAATTTTTCTATTAAACAATATTATTTTCAACACTTTTTGTAAATCAAATTTAGTTGTACTTAACATAGTAAACATTTTTTTATAACCGACCGGTTGCAAGTCTCAGCTCAGCGGTCCGAGTTAAAAAAATAAGATAAAAACAAATTTTACTGGTGACCTTCCGGATTATCCATTAACAAAATTACGGGACAAAAAATTTTTACCGATTTCTAACTGTTCTTAAACTGCCGATGTCCATTTTGGTTCAAAGTGTAAGAAGAAATGTGACATTTTGCCATACACAATCAATATATTCAATTTTAATACGTTTAATTTTTAAATTTTTTATTTGATGTTTCGTGTTTTAAAAAGCACTTAATTAGCACTTAATTTAAAGATTATTCAATCCTAGTTTTTTATTTTTTTTTTTTATTGTGGGTCAGCTAGGTTGTTAAAAGCTGGCGGTCCCATGGTTTTTCGTAAATATTTCATAAACGGTTAGTGCACCTAATTTTTTATTTGCGCACCTAAATAGCACCTAAAAAGCACCTAATTTTGATATAAATTTCGATAAATTTCTCCACTTTGGGTCAGCCACCTTTATGGGGGTGTTTGCTAGGAGATTATGGTCCCAGCAGGTAGGTAATAGGACACTTGCGCGCCAGGCATAATTATGGTACCTGATAATCCTGATACCTGGGTAATAAAATTAATTATTTATTAATGATCCCATCATATTTTATAATATAAACTAACAATTTAGAAATTTTGTGTTATTCCCCTTAAAAGTGCCAAAGGGTTTAATAGTTGCTTCTTAATTCTTCACCATGGAAACGATGCTAAGTGTGCGAGGAAAAAAAATAATAGTTTTGGATAAATACACCTTTCGTAAAGATAAAGAAACTGTTATGGGCGTTACATATAGGTTTACCCAAAAAATTGTAAGGCTTCAGTGTGTGTCGATAAGTCAGAAGAAGTTTTACTCCAAAGAAATAATATTTTCATAACCATCCCTGCAGTGAAAACTTGGACGTAAAGGTAATATAATCTATACTTTTAATAATATATTATTATACTTATTAAGTAGTAATTTATATGTAAACAATTGTTTTTTTTACTGCACCAGAAATTACAAAACGGTCTTAAGAGAAAAGCTATGGACGATATATCAGAAACTAAGCAATAATGGTATTAACCAAGGACCTATGGACATAGACGTTACAATTAAAGATATACAAAATATCCGGAAAAGTATTTACAGATCAAAAAGAAGTGTTTTACCACCTCTACCTCGCTCTAAAGAAGATGTTCACGATGCTCTCGAGTCCTGCCGCTGCACAACCACCAAAGACGAAAACTTCTTGTTAATCAATAACCGAGAGCAAAATATCATTTTTTTTCGTGCCCATCAAATGTAAGGTATTTATGTTCCCGTCAAAAAATCTACGTTGATGGTACTTTTGAGTACTGTCCAAAGTTTTTTATACAGTTATTTACTATACATACAGTGGAAAATGGACACTACATGCCACTGGTATTTATATTGCTGTCCAATAAGAACTTTGAGGCCTTTAAATTGTTAGACAATTACTGTAATTCAGTCAATTTAGGTTTGAAGCAATCAGAAATTGTTTGCGACTTCGAAAAAGCGATACCTACACGTTGGTGTGAAAAAAATGTGCCCGGAAATAAAAATTATTGGATTCAGATTTCACTTAACCCAGTCATGGTTTAGGAAAATACAAAATTTAGGGCTGGTTGCAGAACACAAAAATAAGGAATCGGAAATAGGTCGGTGGTTACGATGGACCTTTGGATTGCTATTTTTAGATCCCGGTGAAGTAGAAGATTGTTTTGTTGAAGATTTGTATTCAGAAATTCCACAAAATGAGTCTGTCATTGTAGCATGTCCAAAAAACTCTAGGCAGCAGATTTTTATTTTTTTTATTTTTTATTATTTTTTCTTACCCAAGCCGACCCTGATCATATTACCTTCCAGAAAATTCTCGACTTTAACGGTTTAACCGTCAAAACTATCGATTTTTCTAGACTGACCAATCAAATCGGTTGAATAAGATCATGTGGCGCAGGAGGGGTGGTTTGAAGCGACGCGGCTTAATTTCTACCGCGATTTTGGAATCCAGTCTAAGTTGGGTTGCTGTGCTGATAAGTCGTTATGTACAACCCTTAGATTCAAATACCGGCAAATTTCCTTTAGATTTGCAAATAATTACTTGCTATTTAGTGTTTCTAATTAATTTAAAGTCAGTGAGTGAGTGTAGGACCTCTCTGATGAAAAAGCTGTCTTGATTACCGACGAATCACCAGATTCTACTGTACCGTATAAATTGGGTGTGGCCCATTTAATTCTCCTATTTAGGAAACAAACTGTAAGTCTTTTAATATAATTACTATTTCTTAACTACCAGAAAAGATCGGGATACCATTTATTTTTTTGGCACAAAAACTTAATTGTGATCCACCTGAATAATATCCAAGTGTGGGTAATTAGCGTAAGAAGTGCTCATAAAATCCACAGTGAAACCGGTTTTTATAGAAAAAAAACCAGTATCTTATCGACAGACTCCTAAAGTGTGCAAAGTTCGAAATAGTTCATCGCATACAATATGTTTCAGTTAACAGTGAAAGCGTTGCGCAGGGTCTGACTAAATATTTTTGTAACACATTTATAGTAAATTTTTGGTTTCTTAATGTTTATCTAAATTTAATTGTTTTATTATAAATTATTATATGGTACCCCAAATCTTTTACTCGAGTAAAACATCTCTTAAGCTAAAAGTGATTTACAATTTTTTTATTAACGTTTGATACTTTTCAATTTATTTTTAACATCACATTCTGCTTAAATGGGTACACAGAAATAACAATATAAAAATACTTAGCTGTTATTGAATGTGTAATATGGTTTCTATATGTGATTAAACACTAATGTGTTTTACTGTATTTTACCTTATTTAATTGTTGATATTTTATATGTCTATTTGTTTCGTTCATCTGTTTGACTTATTACTACACACAGTAATAAATATTGTTTATTGTTTATTTATATGTTTTATTTTCTGACCTGGTGTAAGTTATTCTGATCTAATCTCATTAACCACAAGAATAAGACGTATTTCACTCATAAATTTTAGCTTTTGACTTGATCAAAATACATAGAGCTGTTGTGATAAGTAAGAACAAAAAGTAAGTATAACTTTCTCTTTCTAGTTTTTCTAATAAAAGTGTTTAATTTAAAACTTTAACCAGAACATCTACCGGGTTACTCAATTTTACCGCATCTTATCTCACGTCCCTTATATCTTTCTTATTTTAACTTTATCTATAACATCTGATACATCATTTTATCCAACATCTATATTTAATATTTTTTCCATCTGGGTTTCTTATATTTCCCCATCCTTATGATAAAAAAATAAGTGGCGCCCATTTACCTTCCCCTTTTTCCATCATTTCTCTCATTTTCTCTTTAGTCCCCTTTACATTCTTTTATCTTTTATTTTTTCTAGTAAATATATCCCCTAATATCTTTCCAATATCATATCATCTAGCTCATTCGAATCCACGCTCGCTCTCCTCCTACCCCGTGAGTGCCATTCGCATTTGTTAACCTCGATAAACGAGCCTTTTAACATCTAGAGAAAAAAGAGGTTACATCATAAAATACGCTGATTACTTGGTTGACAATTATATATCCAGTGATTCTACGTTTACGCCAAATATTTAGGAATTTTGTTCTAGCACTACAGAACGAAGCACGAATACGTGCGAGTCATTTTACAGCAAATTTAACGCAAGTTTTTACAACTCTCATCCAGATATTTTTAAATTTATTAATGTTCTAAAAGATGTAAAACTAAACACGTATATAAAGATAAACAGCGTTCATTTGCCAATAACTGTTAGGAACATTAATTACAAAAAACGGAATGAATACGTTAGTAATTTAATTAATTTATACAGAAATGGACGTATTACTAGATATAATTTTGTAAAATCTATTTCATACCAATATGTTAAAAAATAAAATCTTAAATGAAACTATGAAACTATGAGTGTATTATTTCCTATTAATTTAAATTTAAATTGAATAAATGTTAATATTAACAAGCAGGTAATCGGCGCGCAACCGTCCTATACCCCAAAGGGATCTGGCGCGCAAGTGTCCTATGAAGATTAGGACTATCTCAATATTTTTCTGACCGCGGCGCGCTAGTGACCCATGCCCGTTTTTAGGAGCACTAGATAAAAACTAATTAAGCATAACGACCTTCGCTTGCGGTTGAAAAACAGTTTGTTCTAAAAATTTGTCAAGAGTAAAAGAAACGTTATAACGACAACCGCTGCTTTAAGAAACTGAAACATGGACCATGAATTTAAAAGACCGATACAAAATCGAAAAGTAGGAGATAAAAAGTTATAGACTATTATAGAGGCATAAAAACAGATGCATATGTAACATGTGCTATGTTGTACTCGGTCGCTCGCATCTAATATATTGCTATTTATTATCAGCAATCGAATTAGTATAGTTCTTTGTGACAGTATTATTATATTAAAGCATATTCGAAAAGCTACAAGTAAAGTTTTCATTAAATATCCTAATTATAGTACTAAACATTATATCACTTCACAACGATGCAAATATTGCTAAAATAGTAAAGATATGAACTATGCGTTGAAACATGTCGCGTTAGTAAAATAAATTAGTGTAGATTAAAGTTTTATTTGCAATAATATTATATAGTATGGATCTACACCATGTATCGGCTAGATCAATTCAACATAGTAAGAATTGTGTTTTTGTGCTCGAGTATTTTATTACCATTAAGAACCATTCCGTTTTGTCTACATTATTTTACGATGTTATCCAAGTCAGATTGCACTTTTTGGTAGATAAGATAATTATTGATACAGGCATTTAATTTTAGTTCTTCTGCAAATTTTAAATATTTGGAAAAGTTAAAGCATAGGTACCGATGTCATTAACAAACAGGTTGAAAGAATGGGAGTAGACCGCATTTAACAAATAACTCTCTAGACTAATCGTTTTTTATACGAACTATTTGTAACATAACTTTTTAACCAGCTTAGCAGAGAAGCAGAAAATCCCATCTATTCTAACTTATTAATTAAAAGTTTATGAGTAACTCTGTAGAATGCTCTGGAGAAATCCGTGTAGTTAGCTTTTAGTTGCTGTTTTCGCACTTAACGATCGCTAAAAAAGCAACAAAAATTTAATAATTTACTTCTGTGGATTTACCAAAAACAAAGCAAAGTTGTTGGTCAACTAGGATGCATTCTGTAATGGGCTGAATCTGATAACAAATTATGCTTTTAATTAATTTTGGTATAGTATTCAAAATGCTTATGGACCTGTAGTATTTAACATACCTCTGTCATATTTAAAAATTAAAAAGATGAAAACAGTGAGCTGGCTAAGTTAAACTTAGGTAGAAGTTTATCAGGTAATGGACCCTTGTGGACACTTAAGCTACATAACCTTTTATAAACATCAGATATGGAAATATAACAGTTACTTATATTCAGAACATTATTATCAAATATATTATTATTATAATTATTAGCAAGGTTTCATTAACTATCATTATATATAGTTAAAAAATACTGAGCAAATATATTCGACACAATGGTGCCATCCGAACCAGATCTGCCGTTAGAACTAAGTGTGTTAGGAATAGAATTATTATTTCTTTTAAAGTTTACAAAGTTTAAGAATGTTGCTTGGTGTGACTTTTCCAATAGATCTGACATATTTACATTTTTACTGTTTTGACAAAAGTTTGACTAGGTTTTGAGTCTAGTGAATTCCCTATAATCTTGAGGTAGACGAGTAATTTTGTATTGTCTGTGAATTTTTTTTTGATATTTTAAAATAGTATTATACGTTACAAGTTCGGTAGGTGACTTAATACAGTACGAGTTAGTTTACGGACGAGGCGACGTAGGAGCCGAGTTTGGAAATGAAAACGAGGACTGTAATAACACCTAACGACCATGTATCGTATTATATTTTATTTCATCCTGTTTTTATAAATTAATAAATTCATAAAAATGTTAACAGCAGTTCGTAACTTGCCTAAAAATAGTTCGTAACTTGATTAGTTATGTCAAATTACCTTGAAAGCCATCTGTCACTGTCAAATAATTTTATTATTATTAAGGTTTAATTGTTAATATAAAATTAAATAACATTGACTTCCTTTTAAATATGGATGTAAAAATAAGTAATTAATTATTTTATTTTTATTTTATAGTCATTATAGTGATTTAAATGTCAAAAATTAAAAGTAATTGTCTTCCCTTAAGCAATCAGAACCAAGTTGCTAGGCAACACATTATAGTACCTGATACCGTAATGTTTTACTTACCGGCGCCAAATTGATTATAGGGAAGTGTATTTACTGGACAGGATGAAATAAAAATATTTGGCATTGTTAATTATTTGTAGTTTCTCCTGATGAAGCCGTAAATAAATGGCGAAATATTAAGAATAAGAAAATTTGATTTATTTACAACCGAACCCACACCCAATAATTTCGATTTGTTTGTATATATATATATATATATATATATATATATATATATATATATATATATATATATATAAAAGACAGATAGAAACAATTCTATCCGAAATATTATATTTATACAGATTGAGTTTTGAATTCAGAAATTGATGTTTTAATCAAATTTTACCAAACATTAAAATTTCATAACAAAAGGATTGTAAATTTTCACGTACCTCATTTAGTTTGATGCGAATACCTTGACAGTTTCAGTAGAAGATGGAATAAGTCGGTGATTTACCAAAGTTTTGTTTTGGATTTGTGGTAAACCTTGTATTAAATAGTAATATTGTGTTCTCCTTTTTTTTCTTGAGTTGATCTTTTTTAGTTCTCTTGGACTCCTTTTTTTGGGTTATAAGGATCGATGGATATCTTTTTAAAAAGTGTGTTAACCTCATTGATGTCATCAACTGATTTAACTAGATTAAAAATTTGAACGTCGTTGGCGGTCATAAAGCTCGGATATGTTGTCTTTATTCCATTTACAGTTTCTTAATTTTATTATCCTTATCATGTCTCAGCTAAACCATTTCATATTTTAGAGCAGTCACTTGTTTTCCTAAGTTGTTTATCAACGTAACTGTATACTTTCGTTCAAAGTTATATTTTTTTTGCAATCACACTAAAGTACAGCAAAAAATGGCGACAAAAGATAACCAACTAATAGATACAACATAGTAGTTGCCAAATGTAAACTGAAACAAGTGCTGACCACAGCAGAGGCGACAGTACCCTTTCCTGCGGACAGCCCCTTCCCACTGTTGCCTCAATGGACGCCTCACCTAACTTGGACACTACGATCCTATGCGTTAGGTTGGCATACACCCATTGGCATACTAGTGGGGGGACTCCCCTCCTTGAAAGTGCGTCGGTCACTGTCTCGGGTCCCACATTACTGAAGGCTCCTTCGATGTCAATAAACGCCGCTAGGGCTACTTCTTTGTCTTCAATTGACTTTGATAATAGCTTGTTTAAGTCATCCAGCGCTAGGTTTGTGGATTTTCCCCGCTGGTATGCATATTGACGATCACTTAATGGGTTTTCCGTTAAGATTTCGTCCCTTATATATCTATCGATCAGTTTCTCCAGCGTTTTTACTACGAATGACGATAGACTTATTGGTCTGTATGACTTGGTTGTTTGGCCCGTCATCTTCCTCACTTTAGGGAGATATAAGACTTACACCTTCTGCCACACAGCTGGTATAAATCTATAGGCCAAACAAGCCTTAAAGATTTTACACAGATGTGTTATAATTACATCCAGCCGTTTCTGGAGTAGGGCTGGGTATATTCCATCCATTCCCGGTGTTTTGAATGGAATGAATGTGCTGATAGCCCATCTGATTTTTGCAGGTCGGTTATTTCGGTAGCTAGCCTCCAGTCATCCCTTGATGGCCTTACTGGCCTTTGACCGTGGCCTGCGCTATCCGTTCCCGCTTCCATAAACCGTGAGCCAGGAAAGTCTGCCAGTTTTAGCATTCTTAAACTTTCCCCCAATGTTTTGCTGTATGATCCGTCCTCCTTTTTGAGGAGGCCGACCTCTTTCGCTGTATCATCCTTAGCCAGGACCTTGTGGATTCTTGAACATGCAGGGGCCGTTTGGACTTCCTCGCAGAACCTCCTCCAGGAGTCTCTTTTGGCTTTTCGGATTTCTTTATTGTACAGCGTTAAATTTTGTCGATACTCTTCCCAGTTATGAACGGTTTTGGCCTTATTAAACAGCCTTCTCACCTGAGCCCTTAGCTTCTGTAGGTGTTCGTTCCACCAAGGATTGTTTCTTGTGTACTTTCTTGTCTGTTCCGGGCAGCTTTCACGATAAGCCAACACAATAGCCTCGCTTACCATGTCCGCCTCCCGGTCCAAACTGGACACATCTCTTATTGACACCGTTCTGTCCTCGAGATTTTCATTGAGGGAATTTACATAGTCCTCCCAATTCGTTCTCCGTTTTCAATCTTGTTATAGATGTTGTTTGTGCAGAGGGTCATATCAAGGACCTCCCTGCGCGAAACTGTAACAAACGTTGGCTTCTTGCCCCTGTTTAATATCTGTAAGTTATTACTAAGTATAAATTGTAACAGATACTCACCTCTAGGGTTGACATCCGTACTACCCCACGCTATGTGATGAGCATTGGCGTCGGCCCCCACGATCAATGGTAGGTTTTCCCTCCGGCTGTAGCTTATGATGTCCATTAGGTGGCCTGGAGGGCAAACCCTGTCTTCTCCAGGGAAGTACGCTGAACAGACCATTAGCCTTCTGATGCCTTCTTCCGTGGATATTGACAGTACGGCTGCAACAAAATCCTCAGTGCATAGCACCGGAATTAGCTTACATCCAACTGTCTGAGTAAACAATATACAGGCACAAGGCCTTATAGCCTTTGTGTCATATATTAACTCACCTTGGTGCGGTTTTAGGCATGCGACCCTGCCTCCGTATAGCCATGGTTTCTGCAGGAGGGCTACGTCCACGCCTTCTCTCTCAAATCTCCGACACGCTATGGCCGATGCAGCCTTTGCATGTTGGAGATTTGCCGGCAGGACTCTTGCACGTTTTAGGATTATAATTATTTATAGTAAATTACTTCAGTAATGTTTTTGGGTAATGGTCCTGGTAACACTTTTCGCCTACTGTTGTAAATATTTTTTCTTACATATTCTCGATCTTTTATGGTAGTTGGTAAATTAATTTCTAATTCACGACGTATTAATTATGTTGGTTTTTCTTTAATGTCTTCGGTAGCTTTTCTTTTACAGCTCGTTGTCACAATATGGCGGTTTAGTTTTGATACATCAGCTTCGTGATTATGAGTAATTTCTTTTTTGTAATTGTATGATCCGGTCCGATTGTAAAAACCTTTGTAGGACACCTAGCTCTTCTTTTCTCTTTTTTTAATATTTTGTCTTTTTTATATTTAAAATGATTAAGCACTAAAAGATTATGTCCGTAGATACTTCGAATTATTTTAAAATCCATTTTTAAAATTAAACAACAACCTTAAACGCTTTCAATAAACAACTTTGCTGAACCAATTTTGAGCAAATACTGAAATATTTTATACTTAAGAAGTATTAAAATTGAGTACAATTTAAAAATTTATAAGGAAATTTATTAAATTGGGAAATTCCTTAATCTCTATAGGTACCTACTTCCTTAAAGATTTTGCAGGTATAATAGCAACCCTTTGCACTGGTGGCACAATTACCTGTGGGATTATAAAACCCACAAATTTTTACAGGTACTAAATTATTTCTGGTGGCACAATTACTTTCGCCATAATTAATGCATCTAATAATACTTTGTAGATTCTGCTAGTGTTGGAAATGATTCTGAGTCTTACTTAAATTCAGAGACAGAAAAAAATGAGGATTATTCTGAGTCAGAAAGTGAATCTGAAGAGTCAGTTGAAAAATAATTATTATTTTTTATTATAATATATTTTAAACCAAAATATTGTATCTTAGTTTAATAAAACCTTTTTACGGAAATTATGCAAATTATGTATTTCGAATTTCATTCATACCTAATGATGATAAATACCAATAATAATAATATATAAAATAATAATAATAATAATAATAATTTCATAAAAAATTTTTGGAATTTTAATACTGAATAATGCCACAACGACAATTATACTGATTGCGTATTAGAATTACAAAAATTATTCGGACAACTAATTTTACCCAATAGTTTTTGTCGGACAATAACATTTTTTATCAAGATACGTCTTACATGACATTTCATTTGTTTGTAAATAGTAAATATAGAGGTCGCATGTAATCGTCGACTTTGGAGCTTCCGACAGCTGTAGTGCCCTTTAAAATTTGTCGGACAATTTTATGACTCCATAACTTTGCCAGGTTTGGGGTGTCGGGCGCGTAAAAATACACCCTTTTATTGTCAAAAAAATGATTTCTGTTTTTTGCATAAAAAAAACTTCCAATTGTCAGAAAATATTCACGGAGGTTATAAAGTTTTTTAAGAGATTAAATAGACGACTTTTCACTGAATTCCACTGAAATTTTTCCGTAATAGAAAAGTTGTCCGACTCGACATGAATAATTGAGTAAACGAAGTCTCATGAGGGAGGTAATCATAATATTTTTAAGTGTGGGCCAAGGGACTATAATGTTTAAAAAAATTTCAAATATTTGTAAAATCGTAAATATCCAGTGTCTAAATAATACAAGCGAAGTCAGATTTTGTACAAGGCAGTTGAGTGAGTTGTTTGCCGTTGCTGAAAAGCAAAAACTATCTTTGAACGGAACTATACAGGGACGTTCTTAAATCCATGGCGACACTCACAGCAAAAGTGCATTAAAATATTTTTTTTAATAATCACAGAATCACCCAGAGCAGTGCAAATATTATTAACAAGCACCTCAGAATAACAACTGTCACAAGTAACACACTTATCATCTTTATTTATAGCATCATGACAAGTGATTACTAGCCATTATTACCTGGTCTATAACAATAATAAAGATTCTTGGCTTATCGCTTACATAAAACAAGTTTTTGTAAATCTTGTCACGGGTCAAATTCGCTCTAGTATAACTAAATTGCTTACCTTATGAATTCTCCGTTATTAAGGATTAAATCGTGACAGGTTCAGGTTGATTTTAGTTCGCTTATAGTTAATCATCAACTTATAAATATATTCTGGCCACAAATTATTACTAATATTGTTTTAAAAGTCTATTTATTAAATTCAGAACAAATTGTGGGTTAGGTGATTGTTTTGAACTACTGTCATTTTGGCTTACAACGAGGCGAACTCTTCTTTTCTTTTTTTTGTCGTAAAACTTAGAATGTTGTCGTCTGCAGTTCGTTATTTTAGCATCCGACATATAAGGATTGGATACGAACGAGGAATTGAGTAAAACTGGAATTTTTGGTGTTATCTTGTTAAGTAATAAGATCTGTTGTTATTAAACGATTACTGTTTGCTCGTAAGTTGGTAGCTGTTGATCCTACGTTTATTGTCCTTACAGTGGTAGAGGCCATTCTCGAGTCTGACAGATTTTATCGAAAGTAGTTGATTTCTCTGTCCTTTCTGTTATCTGCTTTTGATTAAGAAGGTTGTCGAATACAAGCCAGAAGATTTTTGGTTTAAGTTTTAAATCGCGGTGAATCCGTAACAATTAATTTTGGATTTTTGAAACTAAACCTTATTTTCCATTTTGAATCGCTGTGGAGTTTGTTCCTGTTGTTATTTTTGGACAGATTCTTTGGAAAAAAACCGCGTGGTCGGGATTTTTGTGAAATCTTCTGTGGTAAGTAAAACGCCTTTTATTCATGTGGTTTGTTCAATCCTTATGGTTTTCTCTTTTCTTGTTTTATTTCCGACGAAACGTAGATAGATCACGAAGCAGACAGTAGGTAGATTTAGAGATTTAAAACCGTTCAGACGGTGAACTGTGGTAGAATTCCCGCAATTAGCAACGAGGAGATTGATTTACCCGTCTACCAGCTAGGGTGTGACTAGCTTAATGAAAGAAACCCTATCTTAATAGGTGAGTTACGATATTTTATTTTTATAAGATTAATAACGCCATATGGTCGCAATTTTAGTTGTAATATCTTTATTTTGCATATGTATTTCTTTGTGTCTTGTATGTAGGTTTATTTATGTGAAACTAGACTCCTTTTTGCTTATTCTTTTACTATTATTTATTAATTTTATGTTAAATTTTGATTTAATTTATTGTTATAATTTTGTTGTGACTAGCTAGTCAAATTTAAGTTTGTTGAGTACATTTAAATCATTAGTTTTGATCATTAATTGTAAATTCAGAGAAGTCAACTTCTAAAATGTTGTATTATTCATTTAAATTCATTTTTATTCTTTCATTGTAGTACAAATTTAAGTTAATGTGTTCAAATTGTATTAAAGTTATTAAATCAAATTATTTCAAGGAGTCATTAAAATCTGTTTAAGCTATTGTTAATACCAAATTACGATTTTAGGGTCCTAGATACAGGCATAAGTTCTAGTTACGGGCTCAAGTTCTAGTTACAGGCTTTAATTTTGGGTGCAGACCTGATACTTAGTTCGAGCTTAAGTTATTGTGGTTGGTGCAAGCCTATTGGTTTTGGAACAGGCTTGGTTTTTGGAACCGACCTAAGTATTAGAGACGCCGAGGATTAACAGATAAGCCTAATTAGATTAAGTCGCAACTATAGTTAGTTAAGATCTATTTTTCTTGTTTTTTTTTATTGAGTGTGATCACACATATTGATAAATTTAACTTTTAATATTATTCATATATTCTTATTTTATATAAATATCAATAGCGTTGTCAAGCACGAGGCTTGGCAGTTGTGTAAATTCTTAATTTTATTAAAGAAGGGTCTAGTTGATATTTTGTTTTATTTAGCTCACTTTATCGTTTTTTTTTATTGTGCAATTCAAATAGTACTGTTTAATATTTTGAATTTATTTAATTATCTCCAGTGGGTGAAGTAGTGCCTGGAACATCAGGGGTTTCCGATTTTAACCGTACAAATCGGTGGCGCACTCACTTTATTTTGGCACTTACCCTCTACGGCTGAGCTGGGCACAATTTGCCAGTAGAGAAACCACTACCGAACTCAGCTGGAGTTGAATTTCAATGAATTAATTTATTTATTTTTCAAAATTTGATTTTGTTTTTACTATCATTAAAATAGGTGGCAATCTATCCTTTCTTGAATTTTAATAAAATATTGTTCCAATTCGATTTCAAAATTTAAATATTTAGAAACGATGTAGCAGAACCGCTTAGCAATTGCATAAAAACTGATGTATCCAAAATATTATGGGAAGAATAATTATTTACATAAAAAACCATTTTACACCGACCTTGTATTTGTGTACTAAAATTATAGTTTTATGCATTTAAACAAATAAAATGTTCTATTTGGTACATAGCAATAAATAAACCAACTTGTCACAGTAACGACTAAACTTGTCTTTAATTTATTTCGAATATTGTCGCACATTTCATTATTACGATCAACAACTAACATAGATAAGTTCGCATTCATTATCGGCCGTTTTACTATATATCACATAAGATAATTTGTTTGTATTATTGTATAAAATCAACAATTGCATAAAATTATAGTAATATTTTATGTACAAAACATACAATGTGGTGAGAAAATATACATTAAAAAAAAAATAATCCAACCATTTAAAGTACGTTTTTTCAAATCCTACCTAGGTATGTGTGTCAATATCTTAGTCTGTATCAGGCACCAAAAAAAGATTTAATAAATAATAAAAGAAATTTCATATAACACCTCCTGTTATTTATTGCAACCATAGAAAATGATGGTCACAAGAAAAATTACAGTTATCTCTCCATTCTTACCTAACAAAAATTATAGTTAACAAAAAGACTCTAATTTAATAAACTTTTATTTCGACGCTCCTCATATAGCTAGTAATTTTCAGTTTTCCAGAAATTTTAAATTTCATTTTTATCTCTGCATCTTCCGTTATTTTCATTATTTCTAAGTGTCTGCCCCGTTTTTTTATGTGTTAAAATACTTCTGCTTTGAAGCTAAATGAGATTTTCGAGGCTGGTGATTCTACCATTTGGTTTTCCATAAGAATTATTTAAATATGGATTTCAAAGGAAATTTATGGAAATAATCTTTAATTTTATTTAAGCATAATAAATTAATATAATAAGTAAACTACTTACAATTAATTGGTTATTATAAAGGAAAATTCAGATTTTCTTACCCGTTAAAAATGATAACCTGCGCATGGCTGGAAAAGGATGATTGCCAGATGTATCCAATATATCTAACTGATAAATTTCTCCTCTAATTCTATATAGCTTTCTGTGAAAGTCTTCGATTGTAGGCGTGTAACATTCTTGGAATTTTCCGCCCAAAAATCGAGCTACGAGACACGTTTTACCAACTCTAGCTGAACCTGCAATTAAAATACAGTCTAAGTATACAGAGTACAGAAACAAGGTAAATAATTTTAATAATATGGATTATGAACAAAAACGCGACAATTTTGTACCGTTTTAAAACGGATCTCTGACATTTATTCAGTTTCATGCGTCTTCGTCAACTTGGAATGATTTTATAATACTAGCATAAAACAAAACTGAAATAATACACAAATATAAATTAGTTAAGCTGCTAAGCCACAAGATACAACCCGGAAGCTGTATTAAAATTTTGCCCAACACTAAGTAAGTACTAAGTGTATAGATCAGTTCTTGGGTTTAACGTTTAGTTGTTATTAATTGAAAGTGTCTTACTGATGCCAATTTAGTAAGATGATTTTGATTTAATATTTACTTAAAAATAAAATAAAAAACTTATTTTAACTTTTAAAACAATTAATTGCGACAAATCCACAACCTAACGTAAACATAACGTAAACGTAAAAACATAAATTCAAGCATTTAAAATCAACTACAAAAGATATAAAAAATCCTTTGAGCAAAGAAGACATTGAAAAGACGGAACTTACAAGAAAATCTAAATAATTTAATTGATCTTTTGTATCATGACGTATACTTTGGTTCAAAGTTAACTTTTGCTTTTTTCGCATTCACATTTCAGTAAACCAAAAAAAAAAAAACGACGAACAATAACCAACTAATTAATACAAAATAGTAGATGCCTAATGTAATCTAAAACAAAACATGTGACTCTAATATTCAACACTAGTTATTATTTATAAACCTGTGATGCTATAACGGGATAGCTGAATAAGAAAAGGACCTTTACTTAAAAGGCTGTTTTAGGTTATGTATTCCAAAATCTTCTAGATGTAGTTATTAGGTTAGACCATGTTTTCGTAAAGACATGGTAAAGACTAGAATATTTGTTTTTCTATATAAGGGGATGTATTAGCAGTTAAGTGGAGTTCAAATAGTTCATTATCATTGTAAAACTGTTTAAACGTTATTCAGCAGAGTTCTTTTTATTTGTAACAATTTTGGTGTTAAAGTCCTCATAAGCGTTTCAATACTTCGAATTAATGAATTCTTGGTGACATTGTTTTTGTTAACCCTTGTTTTACAAGAGAATCTTTTATCGCTGTTAACTCCTAAAAATTCGCAATTTTTATCTGTCGCTTTGGCCAGTTACTGGAAACTATTGGTTTATAACAAGTGTAAAATGAGCCTACGTAAACTATTATCACTAGTTTTAATCTATTTTAAGAGTAATATTGGGGTAGAAAGATGTTTATTGGGTTGGCTGTTAGCCTGTGTCACTGCGACCTTTGCAGATCTATTGTGACCACCCATTATCTCTAGAATATGATTAGAGCACCTTTTCCAGCCCTGCCGTTAATAGCCTTTAGAGTGGCCTCTTTGCATATTTTGAAGTAGCCGGTTTCTCCTTTGCCAGTACTAGATACTGCGTCCTTGCAAGGCGTTTACATTGGCATAGCACATAAAATGCGGTTTCCTCCTCTTCTTGACAGTATCGACAAATGTCTTTATCTGCTAAGTTCAGCTGACTCATGTGTTTTCTGAGCCTACAATGTCCTGTCAAGAGACTGACAATCATTCTGACATCGTTTCGTATTTGTGATAGCAGCTCTGTAGTAAACTTCGCCGAGTGGCCCTTTATGAAGACTTTGACTTGTTGCTTGCCCGGTGATTTTTCCCACCATTCCTGGGCCTTCTTTATCCTTCATTTATCAATGGCTGTCTTTCTAAATGTGTTAGCAACTCTGCCGAATGGTTCCGGTCGAATCATCGGGGTATTAGCTCCCGCACGGGCCAATTCATCAGTCTTCTTATTGCCTCGAAACTCTGAGTGTCCTATCTAATATTGGGGTAGTTTATTGTGTTTTGATTTGGTATTAAAATTTTATTTTGTGAAAATCTTCTTTTGTGGTAACCTGGCGTATTAAAAACCTTCTAAAAATGTCTTAGAAGCTATAAAAAACGAGGAAGGTAATACCAATAAATATGGTATGTGAATGTCACCCTTTGCTCAAATGATTTTTTACAACATGTAAAAACAATTGATGTTGGAAAATAATTTCTCAAATTATGGTGTCATAAAGCGAATCCACATATTAACAAAAATTTCTAAGCCATCAAGAAGATTAAAGTATGACGAAAAATATTTGAAAAAACAAAATTATGAAATTTATTCCAGAAATGTTATACCGTCTTTTTAAATGATTTTAGAAGTTATAGCAGTTTCTGGTTATCCTTTTAAATCAACCAATTCCTTGAAAAAAGTTTTGCACTCTAGGATTTAGATACCGAACCTTGAATAAAAGACAATCGATTATGGAATCGCAAAGAATTATTATGGCCCGTAATATGTACGACCTTATTCGAAACATGGTTTGGGGAGCAACTGTTACAAATTAACCTCAAATTCAGTCATAGTGAAGGACGATGATCCTTACCATTCACGACAGAGAAATTCCAAAAGTAAATCTCGAAAAATTTTATTTTTTCGTACCTAGATAGCGTAGGGCCAGCTTATTCTTTAACAGCTTTAAAAATAAGATTTTCTTTTTATATTAGAATCTTTAAAAGTTACACCAGGTTATGTTGTCCATGGCATGGCTGAGCAATTGTAATTCGTTTACAACCTTATTATTTTGTATTTAAACCCATCGAGTTGATTTGGAGCAATATTAATATAGAAGTTAGAAAGAAAAATGTAACTCTAACTTTATCAGGAATTGGTTGCAGATGTGACTATGTGCTTAAAATTGAAAATACTTATAGAGTACTTCCGGTTCATTTCTGTGTTATCGATTTCAATAACACATCTAGTGAGGATGATAGTTTTAACGAGGATTAGTTTTTTTTTTATTTTTTATATGATTTAGAATCTAAATTTGTATTATTTGGTATTTATTTTCGTTGTATGTTTAAAACCTGTGAGGAGGCTTGCGTGCTGTAATCATTTTAATTTAAAGTCAAACTAATTTTACAAATATTTGTTAAATCGTAAATATCTAAATAATACAAGCAGAATCATATCCTGTTAAGTGAATTGTTTGTTTTTGCCGAAAAGCGAATGTTACCTTTGAACGAAACTATACTATCATAAAATTAAAATAAATCTGAAAACACCTATAGCAAGTGGTTTATAGTCAATATGTAAATTATTGATCAATTTTAATTTTTGTCTTTTTTTCATCACACCTAATTACAGCAAAAAATGCTGACAGCGATAGGCAACTATAATAAATGTACTTCTACTTGGTGGAAGGTCAGACTTCACTTGTATTATTTAGATAGTTGATATTTACGATTTAACAAATACTTAAAATATTTTTAAAGATTAATTATAATCTGAGATGTATTAGTCTGATTATAAATTACCATGATTAATGCACGCAAGCCTTCTCACCGCATCAAGGTTAAATCTCTCGGGAAAAAATAGGTTAAAAACCTACAACGAAAAATGGTACCAAATTATACAGATTTAGATTCTAAATCATATAAAAAAATTCGAAAATAGGTTGAGCTTAAAGGCCATCCCTGCAACTTTCCGCTAATTTTAACTGCAAAGCTATAGTGGTGTATTTTTGTAACGGGATAACCTTAAAGGAAGGGACCTTAATTTGAAAGATTGTTGTTGACAGTTGATTTTTAGAAGTTTGTAAAAATATCAACTGACCATTTTAAATAATGTTTCTAGAAAATTCTAGAAACTTCTAAACACACTGACTAGATTAAATAATGTTGTATATAAGGGGATGCATGGGCAGTTAACGTCAGTTCAAGTCAAGTGTTCAGAAGAGTTCATTGTATTGTCAAGTAGTTAGACGTTATCCAGCAGAGTTCAGTGTATCTTAACAATTTTGTAAATAAATTGTGTAAAAAGCCCCCATACGTGTTTCAAATTGGTGTCAGGTGTGAGGTGAAGATACAAGAATGCCTGGAAAAAAGATAAATGAACTATTGGTGGCTGAGCTCAGAAGAGAGCTCGAAGAATTGGAGTTGGAAACTACTGGAAGCAAATCCGTATATTTAAGAAGGCTCCGTGAATACTATGTAAATAATGATTTGGACCCTGACGCTGTGGAGTTCGAAGACCCAGTTCAAAAAGCAAATTCTGAACTAGCTCAACAACTTTCCCGGCTGCAAGAAGAACAAGCTCAACAACTGTCCCAGTTGTCCAGTCAGATAAGCAGCCAGCGCGAAGATATGTCCCAGCTGTCCCAACGAATGACGAGCCAACAAGAAGAACAAACTCAACAACTTTCCCGGTTGCAAGAAGAACAAACTCAACAACTTTCCCGGCTGCAAGAAGACCAAGCTCAACAACTTTCCCGGCTGCAAGAGGAGCTATCAGGACGCATGACGAGCCAGCAAGAGAAGCTATCCAGTCAGATAAGAAGCCAGCGCGAAGAGGTGTCCCAGCTATCACAACGGATGTCTACCCTACCAGAAGAGTTATCCAGTTCCTTCTCACAGCAAATATCACATCTTCGTGACGAGCAAAATCAGCAAGTTGCCAACTTGAATCAGCAAGTAGACAACTTGAATCAGCAAGTGGACAACATGAATCAGCAAGTGACCAACATGCAAGACGAGCAAAACCAGATCAACCAGCAAATGCAGTCCGAGATAAGAAAGCTTCAACAAGAACAGGAAGCTAGCCGCCGAAACCAAACCATCCACCACGGCGACGGAGATGCAAGAAGGATGGAAACCTGCCACGCAGACGTCGAACGACAAAGAAGCGAGGAGACGACCCATGTACGAACGACGATGAAACCCCCGACCTTCGACGGGAAGACTTCCTGGCCAAATTACCTGAAACAATTCGACGCAGCGGCCAGAGCTAATGGATGGTCATCCCAGGAGAAAGCATTGTCCCTAACCGTAGCTCTGCGAGGCGAAGCTTTAGACGTCTTGCAATCATTGACGCCGGATGAAGCTGACAACTTCGAGTTATTGGTAAATCGTCTAGAGATGCGTTATGGTCAAACTTATCTACAACCGGTGTACCGAATGCAGTTAAAGAACCGAAAACAGAAAAATGGAGAAACTATCCAGGCATTTGAAGCGGATGTAGCAAGAATGGTACGACTTGCATATTCAAATGCAGCGGAGGATTTCCTGGAGTGCCTAGCAGTCCAAACCTTCACCGATGGTCTTCGAGACGTCGAGTTGCAGCGCGCTGTATGGTTGGCGCGGCCGAAGACTCTTGTGGACGCCTTGACCATTGCCCTGGAGTTTGATGCCGCGACAGAGGCCTCACGTGGAGTTGCTCGACTAAGGGAAATCACCGGTAACTACGACCATGCCGTTCATTCCGTTAGCGACGTTGAAGCGGAAGTAGAGAGATTAATGAAGTTATCTCCAAAAAGAAGGCGCCAAGTGAGATGCTGGAACTGCGGAGTACTGGGCCATATAAGAAATACTTGCCCCCAAAAAGAAAAATCTTCTGCTGAAGTACCCCAGCAGCAGGAAAACTAGAACGGGTCGACTCCTGGAGGGCGAAATCGACCCCAAACATTTCCGAAGCCCCTCACACCATTAAATTGGCAACTCTGCGACATCACGTGGACAGCTTATATGTGGATGGCCGCATTGATGGGAAGAACTTTAGCATGCTGGTAGACACTGGAGCTACAAAAACTATCGTTCGACCATCCATCATTATGCGAAAGAAGATGTGGCCTACCAGTTGGAGACTGCGTACCGCTACCGGAGATTCTGCTAGAGGCTACGGTGAGATACAGGTGACGCTACAGTTTGGTTCAACCTCTCTTGTTTACTCAGTGCTGGTGGCTGACGTTGATGAAGATGTTGTTCTGGGCATGGATGTTATGCTCCACTGTGGTTTTCATTTGGATCGTCGCCAACGTATCCTTCGTACTGGTAATGAAGAAATATTCCTGCACCAAAAACAAGTTGACAATGCCTCGATTAAGCTAATCGATGATATCGAACTTCCGGCAAGCTGCGAATGTGTCGTCACAGCGTCGTTGGATGGACTGGAGCCAGATGGTGCCCCAGCCATGATAGAGCCGAAGAACCATGACCATGAATTGGGAAAAGGACTCCTTGTGGGTAAGACTCTTGTTAGATCCGCCAAAGAGGTACCCATCCGAGTTATCAACTTGAACGATCATCCAGTTCTTCTCCGAAAGGACACGGAAATGGGAAGTTTAGAACCAGTAATGGTCATAATTCATAAGATAAATGTTACGGAAACAGATGAGACCAACGAAATTGAACAATTAATGACAAAATTAGACCCCTCTTTGTCAAAATTAGAAAAGAAACAGGTAAGAGATCTACTTTACCGGTATAAACCCGTATTTGGTTCTAAAAGTAAACTGGGAAGAACTGATGTTGTACAACATAGAATTGACACTGGTGATGCACGTCCGATTCGACAGGTACCCCGAAGGATGCCTCAAGTTAAAAAGGAAGAAGCAGACAGAGCCCTTAAAGAAATGATTCAAAATGGCATAGTCGAACCATCCAGTAGTCCGTGGGCTTCTCCTGTGGTATTAGTGAGAAAGAAAGACGGATCAATGCGGTTTTGTGTCGACTATCGAAAGCTAAATGATGTCACTAAGAAGGACAGTTATCCTCTGCCAGGGATTGATGATGCCCTCGACGCTTTGGCGGGTTCTACTCTGTTTTCTACCTTGGACCTTAAAAGCGGATACTGGCAAGTTAAAATGAATCCTGCAGACAAAGAAAAGACTGCCTTTACCAGTGGATCAGGGTTATGGCAATTCACGGTCCTTCCATTTGGCCTCTGTAATGCTCCTGCGACGTTTGAACGACTAATGGAGAACATCCTGCGGGGTTTGTTATGGGAAACTTGTCTAGTTTATCTAGACGACATCATCATAATGGGTAAGACCTTTAAAGAGTGGTTGGTTACTTCAGCAAAACTTTATCGAAAGCTGAAAAGAACTACTGTGTAACTCGGAGGGAACTGTTAGCAGTTGTAAAATCCGTCGAACACTTTTATAAATATCTGTATGGCAGAAAATTCCTGAATAGAACAGACCATGCTAGTTTAAAGTGGCTACTTAGCTTTAGGAACCCAGAAGGACAGATAGCAAGATGGCTCGAAAAACTGCAGGAATATGAGGTTGAAATCGAGCACAGACCTGGAACCAGACATCGTAATGCTGATGCACTTTCCAGAAGACCATGTCGACCTGATTGCCCCCATTGTACCCGTATGGAGCAGAACGAGGAAAAACTTGCCTTAGTTAAGGTTGTGCCAGAAGACGAGAGCTCTATGCTGGAGGAGCAACAAGAAAACGATCCCGTTCTAAAAAAGATTAGGGAGTGGAAGAGAATGGACCGTCGTCCTTACACCATCAAGAAGAAGATTAACGATGTCATTTATCGGATCGTGAAAATTCCCAGAGGGAAACCCGTCGTGGTCCATCATGATCGTTTGGCGCCTTACCAGGGAAACCACAGTGGAGATGCGCAGCAACTCCAAGAAGATGGTTTGGCTGGCTCAGGGAGTGTGCGGGATTCCGATGTAGGAAATAACATTCCAGGAGGAATGAATCTAAGGAGGGGGCAGTGTAACGGGATAACCTTAAAGAAAGGGACCTTAATTTGAAAGATTGTTGTTGACAGTTGATTTTTAGAAGTTTGTAAAAATATTTTAAATAATGTTTCTAGAAAATTCTAGAAACTTTTAAACACACTGACTAGATTAAATAATGTTGTATATAAGGGGATGCATGGGCAGTTAACGTCAGTTCAAGTCAAGTGTTCAGAAGAGTTCATTGTATTGTCAAGTAGTTAGACGTTATCCAGCAGAGTTCAGTGTAACTTAACAATTTTGTAAATAAATTGTGTAAAAAGCCCCCATACGTTTTTGTGCTTTTTGTTGGAATGTTTAAAAAGCCAAAACTTTTTAACGCGTTATTCGATTTTGATTTTTATGACGGCATTCGACGCAGTTTGTTGAGACCTAAAAATTTTATTCGAAGTGCCAAATCCATTAGTCAAAAAATCTGAAAAATTTCAAAAATAAACAATTTTTTGAAATTTTTCGACAAAGATCTCTCACGAACGAATCAACAGATTTTGATTTGCAAAACTTCATTCGACGTGGTTTTTTAAGCTTGAGAGCTGATAAGGTTATGAAATTGATCGATGTAATAGCCAAAAAGATATGCCCAAAAAAACATCATTTTTACAAAAACAAAATCTTTTTTTTTTTAATTTCTCGAAATGTACCAGTCCGAGTGGGTTTAAACTTACAAGGAATCTAAGTTAGATGGAACTCTTTGGAACGCTTTTTAGTTTACTTTTTAGTTAGGCTTGCGTGCATTAATCATGATAATTTAAAATCAGACTAATACATCTCAGATTATAATTAATCTTTAAAAATATTTTAAATATTTGTAAAATCGTAAATACCGAGTATCTGAATAATAAAATTAAAGGCCAACACTGTACCAATTAGAAGTACTATTATTATAGTTGCTTATCGCTGTCGGCATTTTTTGCTGTAATTAGGTATGATGCAAAAAAGACAAAAAATTAAATTGATCAATACCTAGTAGTGTGAGTTAGATACTCATTCAGTTTAATGTTGACTATCTGACTTTCAGATAAAATAAATTAAAATATTTAAAAAAATGTCTTGTTGGCAAGATCAATTGTGATAAAAAGGACAATTTCCAAAGCAAAAAGTACTTAACAAATGCAAAAAAGCAGTTTTATCAGTGAATAATGCTAAAAAGTTAAAAAATGGAAAACAAACTATTGAAAATAACCGATGGAGTAGTCGACGCATTGTCAAATTACAGAAGTTTTTAAATGTTTATCTTAAAAGTTTACTTTAAAAAAGAATTGAATAAGGTTATTTTACCATATAGAGCAATATTATAAAATATATAATTATTTTATTTATTAGTTGTTTATTGATAAATACTTTTTAAAAAAATATCACTGTGTAAAAAAAATGAAAAATGTACTTAAAAGCAAAAAATTAAATTTATATTTCTTAAAAAAATTGGAAGCAACTGGGCATCTGATTTCAATTTTCTTGAAGTCAGCTCTAATGGTTTATATCTTTGTAAAAGATTTGAGTTACTAACATTCGAAATCTACAATAGCGAGTAATTTGTCATTGGAGCCGACTTTAAGGAAACCGAAATCAGATGCCTCGTTCTTCCAATTTTTTTAAGAAATGATGATTTTATTCCTGGCTTTTTAGTGCCTTTTTTGAAAGCGGTTCAATTTTTTTTTAATTATTTACTTGATTAAAAAGTACACAATATCAGTGAAACAACATTTACAAATAGAAAATACAAAAACAATAACAAATTAAATATTTTAAAAAATGACAATAACTTTTATCTGTCTATTGGCACGAACCCATTTTCAAGTTTAATTTAACAGTAAATAAATACGAATCCATTAAACCACCCGTAGCGAAGTGAAAAGCTGTATCAACTCACAGTTACAGTCCAGTCCTTCTATCCTTTTGTTAGTTTATGCAGAATATTTAATTTTGATTTTGGCGAAACTCATAATAACGACGGTTTATGTACGTTTGTAAAGAAGTAACAGAGATAGTCCAATTGAAAAATCCAATTTTTTTCTCCTTTTGTTTGCTATCTCTAGGAAGAAATATTTTGGAACACAAAAAAGTTTTGCTATTAAATTTCATGTGAGACAAAATTGGTTGCAAACTAAAAAAATGCTATAATTGCAAAATGAACAAAAACCATAAAAAGGGGTAAAAAATAAGTAAAAAACCAATGTTTTTTCAATAATCGCTTTTAGGTATTAAAAGCCACATAGAAACTTAAAAATTTACCTAAATAGTTATTTATGATATGAGTGTTAAAAGTGAGGTTTTATTTTGTGAGTGAAAACGTTTGTGAAATGAACGGAGCGAATTGAACAATTTCACGAACAAAATAAAATCACTTTTAACACAAATACCATACAATGTTTTTTGTACAACTTCCCTATTTTGATAATGAAACGAGCGAATTTTCAATGACAATGAACCAAACCGTGTTAAAAGTAAACTAAACCGTGTTAAAAGTAAAGTTGTTTACATGGCAACGTGTTAAAAGTATTTTTAACACGCTGCTATGTAAACAATCGTTTTTAACATTGTTTGCTATCATTAAAAGTGTCACTTTTAATGACAGTTGTACAAAAAAATATTTTTGATATAGATAGATAGATAGATATTTTAGGGGTTGGCTGTTATCCTATATCACTGCGACCTTTGCAGATCTATTGTGAACACCCATTATCTGTGGAATAGGATTAGAGCACCTTGTCCAGCTCTGCCCTCTTAATGAGACTTAATAGCCTTGACAGTGGCCACTCCGCATAACTTGGAGCAGCCGGTTTCTCCTCTCCCAGTACTAGATAACGCGTCCTTGCAAGGCCTTCACATTGGCATAGGACATGAAATGCAGTTTCCTCTTCCTCTTGGCAGTATCGACAAATGTCTTTATCTGCCAAGTTTAGCCGACTCATGTGTTTTCTGAGCCTACAATGTCCTGTCAAGAGACTGACAATCATTCTGACATCATTTCGCCTTTGTGATAGCAGCTCTGCAGTAAACTTCGCCGAGTATTCCTTTATGAAGAGTTTGGCTTGTCGCTTGCCCGGTGATGTTTCCCACCACTCCTGGGCCTTTTCTAGCCTCCATTTCTCAATGGCTGCGTTTCTGAATGTATTAGCAACTCCGTCGAATGGTTCCCGGCCAATCATTGGAGTGTTAGCTCCCGCACGGGCCAGTTCATCAGCCTTCTCATTGCCCCGAAACCCTGAGTGTCCTGGTATCCATGCCAGTGTCAGAGAATTTTGACTAGCGGCATGTGTCAGGGCCTCAACGCTGTCCCACACCAGCTGTGAGCTTATTTGTGCTGAGACTATCGCCTTTAGAGCTGCTTGGCTGTCCGAGTATATGACTACGGTTTTACCCGTTATACCCTGACTTACGATCTCCGTTGCACAGTGTTGTATGGCCGTTACTTCAGCCTGAAACACTGTGGCATACGCACCTAGACTTAGTTGGATTTTTATTCTGTGTCCTCTACTGTATATACCTGACCCTGTGCCTTTCTCAGTCTTTGAGCCATCGGTATACCAAATTGACTCCCCTTTGTTTGGGGGGCCATTGTTCCATGAGTCCCTTTCCAGTATTTCTACTCGAAAGTTTCTCACAAAATTATACATGGGGACTATCCTGTCCTGAGGCATACTCATTATTTGATCTGCCTTAACCCTATTGTGTAACTCTGCTTGCTTTTTGCCTTTTAATAAGGTAATGGGGGCCTGGCCTTGTAGCAGTCTGTGAGCAGTTGCCATAGCCTCACCCTGAATGTAAATGTGCAATGGTGGTAGGTTGAGTAAAACCTGTAGTGCGTCCGTTGGGGCGGTTCCCATGGCACCTGTAACATTCAGACATGCCTGCCTTTGAATGCTTTCCAGCTGCCTGATCACCCCGGACTGCTGCGTTCTACTCCACCACACCACCGAACCATAGGTTAACATTGGTCTAATGACTTGTGTATACAACCATAGGTTCATTTTGGGGTTCAATCCCCAGTTCTTGCCACACAATTGTCTACACCTACCAAGGGCTATTGAAGCTTTATGTGTGACCTTTTGAATGTGTTGCTTCCATCATAGCCTCTGGTCAAATACCACACCTAGGTATTTGGCCTCTGTGGCCATTGGAACCAGCTCGTTATTGAGCGTTATTGGTTGTAAGCCTTGTAACGCTCTTTTATTTGTGAATGGGACAATTGATGCTTTTTGTGGATTGACTGTTAGGCCTTCATCCTTGCACCACTTGTACACCATATTCATTGCGGACTGCATCCGCTCTGAGACTGTACCCAGAAACTTCCCCTGAATAATTATGGCCATATCATCTGCGAAACCTAGGCAGTGAAGGCCTTCATTGAGGAGTTTTTGATATAAAAAACACTGCCCGGCGGGCAGTAAAGTAGTTCACGGGCGCTAAAGTGGCACTTTACGTCCGCTAAATATATATAATAATCTGTACTTTACCGCCCAATCGTGCATAAAATAAATTCATGCGCTCCTTATAGCGAAGCGCTGACAAATTTCAATTATCTCATCTTTTAGTGGACCAATTTTTATACATTTTTTAAACTGGGGTTCCATGGGTTAATTTATTACTTACTCTTTACTCAAAAAAAATGAAAGGTAAATTATTGGTTATATTTTTACTTTTAAAATCATAACAAATTAATGATTAGGATTTAGGATCACAATGTGCTGGTAATATTTAAGGTAGTTATCTGTAAGAATAAAAGTTTGAAGTATAAATTATTTCTACTTAAGCAATATAATATAATTTCAGGATGGTATATTTTTGAATCGTCATTTAGGTTAATAAAGAACTTTATTGTAAATTCTCAAACATATAAGTATAATCCATTTTACCGATTTTGGCCGATGCCGATGACGGAAATCATACTCGAAGTAAAGTTAGACTTTCATCTCTCTTAGATACAGGCAAGTTATAAATTTAAATGAGGATGTTTGTTTTTTATTTCAGTACTTATGTAACTGCATCTTGTCTTACCGGTACCTATATAAAAAGTATTCAATACGGAAGTCTTTACTTAGTTCATATAGTAACTGTCATGTACGTCTCGTTGTTAAAGCGTTGAATTTAATAGTTATTGTTAGGTCATATTTTTGTAAAATTTAAACCACACTGGCAGTTTTAGAAACTTTCGTTTTAATGCAATAAAGAAAATGCCTGAAATTCTATTTATGGAGAAAATCGACAATTTGTTCTCAACTGGTTAGAGTATTTTAAGAAGGAGAAAGAAAACGATGAAGCTTTGGTACCTTTAACACAAATATCAGCGATTTTTTAATATCAAAGGTTCTAAATTAGAAATGCTGTTCACAATTTTAAATCCACACTTTTAACTGAATAATATATGTATTGATTTGTTTTTTTGTGTGAAAATTTTTTGCTCAATTAGAAATCCAATGAAATCAATTAATTTGTGGTCATCTGATTGAATACAACCAATAAAACCAACATTATACTGAAAACAGATCCCATGGGCTGTTTTCACTCAATCATGTAGCTATGGATATCTACATTTCGTTTCATTTCGATTTTGACATTTTAAATATTCAATATTTCAAAATGTCACGATTTGGTTGGGTTATTACTACTGATAATTAACCCGTCATGCGTCACAGTGACAATTAATAAAATTGTTGCTTAAAACAGTCTGGAGCTATGTGGAACTAACTGAATTACTTTGATATCTATCCAAAAATTGGAAAACAGTATTTACAGATGAAGGAGAAAACTTAAATTTGAAAAACACTAGCTAAGTGAACTTTGAAATATAAATATTTTTCATATAAATATCCTTTGTGAAAGAGTTGTATTGCTTTTTAAATTGTAATTCAGTTTAACAGTTTTACAATACTATAACGTTTAGAATGCACAATAATTTTTTCAAATAAAAAAAAATATATTCAAAACCTTGAATAAATTAATTTATGTGTCGTACTCGATTTTGACGCCGCGCAATCAATCTAAAAATAATGTTGCGCGGAGACCTATTTTCAGGGTTTAATTAAAATAAATAATGGAGATATAGTTCCGAGAGCTGAAAGTTTTTTATTGGAAATTTCCTCCTCTTTCAAAATCTTTTTTTTATTTCTTTAATATTAATAGTTTATAAAATATTTACAAAAGACGGAATGCCATTGTTTTTTTCATCTTTAATTGTTTTTAACTTTTGCAATTTTTTATGTGCTAATACATGCTTTCGGTACATTTTTTTTAGACGTCATTCCGGATCCAATGAGCTATCGCACATAATTTTAAGAGTAGTATCATTTTCAACTTGTCGAGCAGACTAATAAACTTTATCAACATTACTTGATTTCCAACCTCCTAAACGTTTTATATTGAGAACACCTCCACCATTATTTACAATTAAAGAAGCTGCTGTTCGACGAAAACAGTGGCCAGTATATGTTTCTATCTTGTTTAATTGTAAATAAGTGGCAATTTTTTTGGAAAATTCAGCCACAGAATTGTGTGTGTGTGTGTGTGTGTGTGTGTAACAATGACACATTTTTCTTTTTGTAGATCCACATGATCTAGTTTCATTTTGAATAGTTCATCAGTTCGACAAACGCCGGAGATGTCAATTATTAAAGTAACTTAAGAGATTTATGAATAAAACTATACCTAGATGTAGGTGATAATTTGCAAGCTATACATATCTTCTAAGAAACAAAATTAAAAGGTGCATCCTGTAAAAATATTTCAATTTCTTGATTTTAAATACACTGAATTTTTTAGGTTTATAAGCCACATTTTTTTTAAACGATAGTAGTTCTATATTTTAATACATCCATATTATGTTTTGTTCGTATTGTACCCTTTAGGATTAAATAAATAGACCAAAGGGTGGTAGGTTTCTTTTTTTGAGCAAAAATATTGGCAAAATAATCCAATATGCAGTTTTCAGAAGTTCAGGTTTAAACTCCTTTTTCAACATACCACTCGTGGTAAATTTCCTACGTTTTCTCATACCTTTTTTTTACTTTTGTCAGGTAAGTTATTTAACGTCATCGCTTGAGCAGCCTCACGTATTTCTGGGGGTGTACAATCTTTTTCATTGTCGGACATATTGCAATACTTTCAACTACAAAATTATATTTAGGGTTAAGCGTGTGCAAAAAGTCCTTGCTACTCTAAATACCAGCAAAGTAAGCGGCCTTGTTGAAAAACCAGCTTTACTCTTTACTGCTCCTGAACTAGCGCTAGTTTTTACGAAGCTATTTCAACTATCATATGATACTGGTATGTTTTCAGAATCCCGGAAAACTGCTTGAGTACAACCAGTCCCCAAGAAAGGCTTCAAAACCCAGCCTTCTAACTACAGACCCATAACTCTTCTATGTGTTAATAGCAAAACTATGGAGAAATATGTGATTTACGAGATCCTGAGCTACCTTAAGACACACAACCTTTTAAGTGACAGGCAATATGGTTTTCGCCAAACATGGTCTACAGCCGATCTGCTAGCATATGCAACTTAGGTCTGGAATGATGCCATCCATTGCCATGGGGAGACTCAAGTAGTATCACTAGACATCTCAAAAGCATGTAATCAAGTGTGGCAAGCAGCTCTCGTGAACAAACTGCCTTTATATGGACTCTCGCCAAACCTTTGCAGATGGATATCTCTCTCTTCAACTGGCCCATTCAAGTTGCCGTAGATGGACATTCCTCCAACCTCTACAAGATCAACGCTGGAGTTCCCCAAGGATCGGCTCTAGCTCCCACTTTATTCCTTTTACACATCAATGATCTACTAGAAGGCACTAATAACCCGATACACGGTTTTGCAGATGATAGCAACCTACACTGTAGCAAAGCGCACATCCGTCCCATATCCCTAGATATTCTGGAAGAGGACAGAAGATCCACAACTGCTTCTTTTAATCAAGATTTAAAAATTATAGACGAGTGGGGCAGAAAGAATCTTGTTAATTTCAACGCTTCCCAGACAAAGACATGTTGCCTATACAAAAAGGCAAACATACGACTTATCCATCAAAATGAACGATCAGACACTAGTAGCAAGGGACTCCATTACGCTGGTTGATATAACGATCTCCCTGGCCATCATATTGCATCCATAGCAACTGCAGCAGTAAAGAATTTTGGCTTTCTTTTCATAGAACGAAAATGTTTTTTGTCATCCAACTTAGCTACTGTTTACAAAGCCCAAATACGACCTAATCTTGAATACTGCTCGCATGTATGGGGATTGGTAGCATCATCAAGGCTCAGAGTTCTTGATGCAATACACAAAAGAGTAGCTTGACTTATAAACGACACTAGTATCACCAAAAACATAGCTTCATTGTCCCACCAAAGAGCAGTGTCTATTCTCTCCCTGTTTTACTGATACTTAAATGGATTTAGCTCAAAAGAAGTCCGCTCTATAGTGCCTTCACTTGCCAGACAAGCCAGTGCAACGCGACGTGCCAACTCCATGCACCCTTATACTGTTCAGTTCCAGACATCAAGAACATTTTTTTCTGACTTATATTATTACAAAAAACAGCTTTTTGGGTCAAATAAATGGCATAAAATTTAAATAATTTAACAAAACGCTTTTAAAAATTTTATCATATATAAGGCACCAGAAAACAACTTTAAAAAAAAATTAAAGCCTTAGAACAATTTTTGCAATAGTTTTTTTCTAAATTTTGATTTTTTGCATTTATCTAAACAACAAATAGGTAGAGAAACAATTTTAAAATCTAAAAGATGGTTATGACAATCAACCTTCAAAACAGATGTTTTTCAGTAATAAAAATAAAATAGCCAAACGTACATTTTTTCACACCAATTTGTTTATAACCAAAAACAGGAATAAATCTTACGCAAGAATTGGTTAGAATATGTTAAAATATATAATAATACATCAAAAAAACCTACCCTGGCTTTTGTGTGTCACGACGAAAACCTGAATACCCTGCACTATAAGTAAAGGGATAAAAACACACATCTGTAACGTTTAATTAGTCTAATTTAAAACCGCAAAATTGCAAAAAAGAGTTAGCTAATATAACTGCCAGATGTGGATTCTACAAAATAATGTCTTTCATGGGTGCTGCTGGTTTTATTATGAATGGGAGTGGCCTTAAAGAAGTCTTTTGTGAACTTTCTGTAGAAAATTCGGTTGAAAACATTTTGGATTGTCATGCGTGTGCTAGACCGATTAGGGGACATCTGTTTATACCTACATTTAGCTCTAAGTCAGAACTCAAAAGTCATTTCCCATGAATGAAAATGAAGCAGCATTAATTGAAGAAATTTTAAATTCAGATAAAAAATATTTTAATGAATTAAATTTAGATGAATTTTAAAATTTGTATAAAAAATGTTTACACCATGTCGATCAATTACGAAATATTGAACTATCAACAAAATTATGACTACAATATTATAATATGTTAAATATTATGAAAAAGTTCGTCCAAAGCGTAAAATCTGGTGACTGGATTTTATACTTAGAATGTATAAGTATAATTTTACCATTTTTTTTAAACAACCTCTCATTTTTTTCACGCAAGTGGCAATTTTTAATGCAACCGGCCCTTTTTTATATGCTTATTCATGCCAACTCTACTTACAAGGTATGTAGAACTTGGAGAAGAAAATGGGTCCTACTGATAAAAAGTTTGTCCAAAGGCGCTAATTTACTGTGAGGCGATAAGAGGTGTTGGGACGGATATCGACATGGGTATGGAGCAAACTGTAATGCGCCCTTTAAAAATCGAAGAAGGTCTCACACATAGTAGAGGAATAACAGATTCTAAAAAGGCCAAGTGGGTATTGACAATACCCGCTGCTGTTGATATCTTTGATTTAATGCAAAATTTTAGAATATTTCTTTCACCTCATCCGAATAACATGTGGATGCCCAAACATCTCGTATTGAACACATGAACACAAAACATTTAAAGCTGTGAAAACGTTTTTACTACATTGACATCAGGTATAACTGAAGATGAATAAATTAATTTTTCAAACGCCTTATATGTTGTTTTAAAAATGGTGAATAACATAAAGGGACAAACATTCTGCTCTTGAAAATTTAAAAGAATGAATTGCGTTATACCATTGCAACAAGGTACGATTTGCGAGAAAGTCAAAGAAATAATTATAGATCCTACATTAATATTTCAAAGGATTTTCGTTGCTATACACGATAAACAACCTGAGTTAGAATCTTACCTTGCATATGAATTCGAGCAGTTTCGCTTTTCAAAGGTGACCTTCTTAGAAAATCTGAAAATTCTAAATTATACAATTGTTCTAAAGCATTAAAGAAATTTTTTTATATACTGATTGCATTTACTTTGTAGATGACGAACTTTTGCAGCACAAGGTACTTTGACTTTTAAATGAAACTGTTGAAAATATATTTAAGGAATATATTAGTTATACGTTTCATGTTATTTTTATTTATTTTTGTAAGCCCAGTAAAGGCAGTAAATCAGAAAAACTGTGTAGGTATATGTGAATCATTAAGTCCATTTATGCATACTTTTAATGGATGCGACACAATGTCAGCTTTTCATTAACATAGTAAAAAAAATCTAAAAATTAGTCTGCGATAATTCAGAAGACCAAATATTTAATGAAACAAATATTTATCATTGACAAATTCAAAGGCCTGGATTTAAAATTATAACTGCAATATATATATATATATATATATATATATATATATATATATATATATATATATATATATATATGTATATATATATATATATATATATATATATATATATATATATATATATATATATATATATATATATATATATATATGGGTTTAAAAACTATAGCTATGGATTTAAATTACGTAAGATATTTATGTTTTAAACCAAGTGGTAAAAAGATTTTTTTTTGTTGTTGGTAGCTTCAAAACCTGCATTAGAAGCGGTTAAAACATCAGGAAACATTAGGAAAATTTTGTACAGTCCATTATACATAGTTGCAAATACAAAACAATTGCACAAAATCTTGAGGTTAAGTTAAAAATAGGATAAATGTTCCAATTATTGCTCCGCTTGTCTGGAGCAATCATAAGTATCCTAAGACTCCCAAAAAATAGTAATACATTTTAAATTAAATGATGAAGGATTGAGAGACGATAACGAAGAAAGATAATTGCATGAAGAAATACAAAATGTTAATCAAATGCTTCAAGTAGGATAGATTTTACAGTTGTATCTTATAAAATTATTTTCTTTGAAATATTTTAATATTTAACACCTTTAATAATCAAAAAAAAAAAATTAAGTAATATTGCAGAAAATATTCATTTATACGTTAAACATAAAAAATAAATAATTTTAAGCTTTTAAAACTATCTATCATATGTTAAAGTTTTAACTTACGAGACCCAGTTTAAAAATAGTATATTGTAATACAAGTGTTACAATGACAGGTTTCGTAGTACGAGTTCAGTTTGTGAAACGAACCGCGAAGCGGTGAGTTTCGCAAAGAACGAGTACTACATAGCGTCATTGTAATTCGAGTGTTACATACTATTTTTTATAATAAACTTTTAAAAGTATAAAAAAATAAATAAAATGAGATTTTTCCGAAATATTTATTTATGTTGGCAATCGTGACAGTTTTGACACTTGTCAGTTTTAATGATTTTAAATTTGAATGTTTGTCAAATTTGTATAAAATATTCCGAATTTAGCAATAACGCTGATAATGTAGTTAATAATTTACTACAACATAGGTACTTCTTGATTTACTACCTGAACTCTTTCGTTGAAAATCAGTGCAGTGCAACCAATTGTGTAAAACAAAAACAAGTGTTACAATGAATCTATTTCGATACTGTTTTTATTGTCGAAATAGAAACTTTGTGAACCTGAATTATAAAAAATATGTATAAAAATTGGTATACTAGAAACTGAGATAATTGAAATTTTTCAGCACGTCGCTATCTTAAACACGTATTTTTAAAAGGTTCCTTAACGTTTAACCCTCGGACAAAATAACCGCGACATAATAACCACAACAAAATAATTGACGACAGGATAACCAAACAACAAAATAACCATGTAACAAAATCAGCAAATAAATATAGTTGGTTCACATTTAGTGTGCCTTCATTAGAATTTACTTTATTATAATTAAGTTAATTAATAAAAATTAAATTTTATTTTACCAGTTTAACGATTAAATTATTTTTACACTTTTTACATAAATACATTTATTCTCCTTATATTCCGTCAGCCGACCCCTTTTCAAACTACCTGAGATCATAAATTTGTTTATTGCTCTGATTTTATCAGTGGGTACTTTTAAGGGTGTATTGCGATTGAGCGCAACCATAGTAGACCCCATGGGGTTAAGAAATATTACCTGAAATTTTACGTTGCGATTGAGCGTGTTACAGTATGACCATCCCGCGGAATCAGCAGAATCGGACGGCAACAGCCAGACGCAATTCAGCAATAAATTTAATATTTAAATCGATTATAATCCAATATAAAATCAGTCTGTAATTATTTAAATTAATTGTTAAATCTTTAATTGTGAATTTCGAAAAAGTGTTAAATAAATTTTGTGAGTTTAGTTTTTAAAAAGTGATTTTTCGGAAACTAAAACTTAATTGGCGCAGTCAGTAGGATTGTAGAAGAGTCTATCTGAAGATCCTCGTCGTTTTCAAACGTTTATCTACAATCCAGAAAAGAACCAGGAGCCCACGGGAAACATTAACGTTCTCCAGAAGCTTGCGAGTGCGAAATTTTTTTTTTCGCTACATTCATATACAACAAGGCCAAGGAATGCAGTACGGCATAATCTTGATCCTGTAAGCATTAATTATCGTTTTATGTACATTTCATGACAGACTCCTCTGAATCCGACACAGATCATACTGTCACTGATACAGAGCTAGATTATATAGATACACCTAGCATAATAGATTTTAATATCAGTAGAGAAGAACTAGAACTAAGTAACCTATTCAATAGTTTAAATCTTTCAAACATATCAGAAAACTTAAATATGGCACCACCAGCATTCGACATAAAACAACTGAACCTATTACCAGCCTACGACGGTAATCCAAATGGACTGTACGAGTTTATTAAGGTATCAACAATCTTATTAAACCACTACTATGACGCAGAACATCCAGAGTCCATCCAGAACAAATTTTTAACCATTGGCATCGCCAGTAAACTTACCGGAAGAGCGAAAGAAATTGTTTCAATATATGGGTGCGTTAGTTGGGACGAAATAAAAGAAACTTTAATTCAGAATTTCGGCGATCAACGAAATGAGAATTCACTCACTAGAGATCTGGTCAATATGAAGCAAGGATACCAGGAAGATGCCAGCCAATTTTATGAAAAAATTATGGGGCTTCTTAACACCATCACCAACTACGTAGATATCCATAATGAAAGTGCAGAAATAAGGGCAAGCAAACTCGATTTTTCCGTCAACAAGCCTTAACCTCGTTCCTAGCAGGACTTAGGGAACCAATGGGATCTACCATAAGGGCAATGAGGCCACCAACTTTGGCAACAGCGATGCAATATATACAAGAAGAAAATAACATCCGTTATTTACAAAGAGGCTACCACCAACCATCTGCATTCGGAGCACATTCCAACCTAAAGTCGTCTCCACAGCCACCAGGGCCCATGCGATTACAGTAAGATCGCCCGAATCCACAACCATTTCAATGGAGAAATCCAGCAGTCTTTACCAACCAAAGATTTCGGTATCAACCACCCAGAACTGCGAACGTACAGCCTTTCCAGATGAACCAAAATCCATTTGCGACAAATCAGCAATTTTCATCTGTAGCCCCGAGACCATTCTTCAAGATGCCAAACCAGCCGTTCGCCAGGCCAAATTTCGAGCCGCCCAAACCAGCTTTCCAAAATTTTAAACCACCAAATCAACCGAATTTTGGTACAGCAAGGCCCGGTCCATCTCAGCAACCAAAGCCAACACCAATGAGCGTCTGCTCTACTGCAACTTTTAGCAGACAACCAACCCAACGAAATGTCAGAGTTCCACAACCAAACAGACCCAACTTCACCTTTGAAGAACTATATAACATAGAACAAGGTCCAGAAGAATACTATAACGAAGAAAACTGCGACTACTACGACCAACAAAACACCACAGAAGAGCAACCTTTTGATGAACCCGAAGAATACCTATACGAAGAGGGAAATTTTCCAGAAGGTCCAAGAGAAAACCTACAAACATAGTAGAACTACATACTCTTTACGATAAAAAGGAGGTACCTTTTATCCAAATAACAAATCCTCCTCTTAAATTACTCATAGACACAGGTTCAACAAAATCTTTCCTCAATCCAGAAGTTGCTTCTCAATTCTACTCCAATTGCATCAACTACGAACCTTTTGTAGTTACTTCCATTTTCCAAAACCACAAACAAAATTATTGTGCAACAATACCCTCATTTCCAGAATTTTGTTCTAACAACACTCTAAAGTTTTACCTCTTTAAATTCCACAAAACATTCGATGGTCTCATAGGCCTTGACAATTTAAAAATCTTACAAGCTCGTCTCAATTTTCCGAAGTCAACTCTCACACTTCTTCATTCGACTCTACCAATACATTACTACGAAACCAACAAAAAGCAGTTCTACTCCATACAAGTCGAACCTTATTCAGTCACACGTGTTCGCCTACCAGTAAAAGAAGCCAGTGGTACCATTCTCCTGCCAAAACAATACATCCAAGGTGCAAAAATCAAGGAATCACTTACCAATGCCCATGAACAACTAGCATGGACAGAAGTTGTTAATCCGACATCAGAAATTATCCAAATAGATCTGTCAGAACAAGTAGATAGTATACCTGTTAATCTGCAAGAGTTTCATATTTACCATATGGACACTAGCATACAAGAACAAAAGAAAACCGAAATTGCAGAGCTTTTACGAACAGATCACCTTAATTCGGCAGAACGAGACCATATCGAGAGACTATGTAAAAAATACTCAGACATATTCCATAAACCAGACGAACCACTCACATTCACCAACCAAGTAAAACATCAAATCAGAACGAGAGATAAAGTACCAGTGTATACGCAATCCTACCGATATCCTCACGTTCACAAAGAGGAAGTGCAAAAACAGATATCCTCAATGTTAGAACAAGGAATCATAAGGTTTAGCCAGTCACCATGGTCCTCTCCAATTTGGGTTGTACCAAAGAAACCTGACGCCTCCGGAAAGATCAAATGGCGCATAGTTGTTGACTATAGGAAGATTAACGAGAAAACCATAGATGACAGATACCCAATACCCAATATCACTGACATTCTCGACAAATTGAGACGCTGCCAATACTTCTCCACTCTAGACTTGGCAAGTGGGTTTCATCAGATTGAGATGGCAGAAGAAGACATCCCTAAAACGGCATTCAATGTAGAAAATGGTCACTACGAGTATTTAAGAATGCCATTCGGTTTGAAAAACGCCCCAGCCACCTTCCAAAGAGTCATGGACAATGTTTTAAAAGGCCCACAAGGACAAATCTGTCTGGTATACATGAATGATATCATTGTGTTTTCAACATCTCTACAAGAGCACATGGTAAACTTATCCAAAATATTCCAACGTCTCCGAGAAACCAACTTCAAAATTCAAATGGATAAGTGCGAATTCCTTAGAAAGGAAGTGGGATTCCTTGGTCACATTGTAACACCTGATGGTATAAAACCCAATCCATTGAAGATCAAAGCCATTATGGACTACCCAGTACCAAAAACAATCAAAGATATTCGAGGTTTCTTAGGTCTCCTTGGATACTATAGAAAGTTCATAAAGGATTTTGCCCGTATCACCAAACCTCTAACAATGTGCTTGAAGAAGGATGCAAAAATTCGCCACACACCAGAGTTTCTCAAATGCTTTAACACATGCAAAAACATCTTAACCAACGAGCCACTACTCCAGTACCCAGATTTCTCTAGACCATTTAATCTAACAACCGATGCAAGCAATTTTGCTATAGGAGCCATATTATCACAAGGACCAATTGGCAGTGATAAACCAATTGCTTATGCATCAAGGACTCTCAATGAAACTGAATTAAAATACTCGACCATCGAAAAAGAAATGTTGGCAATCATTTGGGCTACAAAGTACTTCCGACCTTATCTGTTTGGAAGAAAATTCAAAATCCTGTCGGATCACAAACCACTCCAATGGCTCTTCTCACTCAAAGATCCAAACTCCAAACTAGTTAGATGGAGACTTAAGCTAGAAGAATTCGACTACGAAGTGGTGTACAAGAAAGGCAAAACTAACACCAACGCCGACGCCCTTTCGAGAATTGAAATCCACACAAAAGAGACACGAGATGTAGAGAGACCTTTTTCGGAAGCAAATGAAGACAACCTCTCATTGTTTAACCATCCAGGATCCACGCTAGACATTGACGAACTGCTGAAAGAACCTGTCTCCACACCCACAAAAGCAGAACTCGAAATAATAGATGATATCCTAAAGTCGAGTGAACAACCATATATTGATCTACCAGTTGTACCAGATAGAGAAGATGACATTGAGAGCAATGCAACTCGCCATTCAGCCCAAGAAAATCCAATTTTGGGAATTTCAATTTCGGAAAGAACGCTGAACTATTTCAACAACCAAATAATTCTAAGAACAGTCAATTTTGCTCCAAGACCACCAATCACGCAAGAAGCTTTCCCAAACAAAAGACGAATGTATGTACAAATAGGGCTTGACAATCCAGAGACCGACATCATCAAGCTTTTTAAAGATTACCTAGATCCCAAGAAGAAATATGCACTGTTGTTCGAAGACAACACTATTTTTCCAATAATGTGTGAAACAATTAGAAAGACGTTCAAAAATTCAGCATACGATCTCATTAAATGTAACATACTACTAGAAGATATCAACAACCCAGAAAATCAAAAAGAGATCATAACCAACTATCACGAGGGAAAAACAAACCACAGAGGAATAAATGAAACTGAATCCCAAATCAGAAAACGATACTTTTGGCCAACCCTAAAGAAAGACATAGAAGAGGTCATAAATTTCTGCGAAATATGTCAAATGAACAAATATGACAGAACACCTGTAAAACCAAAATTCATGGTAACACCGACCGCTTCCAAACCACTCGAGATAATCCACCTCGATACATTTCAAGCTAGTGGACAAAAGTTTCTTACCATAATCGACTCATTCTCAAAATATGGACAAGCGTACCCCATCGAAGGAACAAATGCCATAAATGTATTGAATGCTTTACTGATTTTCATCACTCACCACGGGCTACCCTCTCTGATTATCGCTGATAGTGGAACAGAATTCAAAAACGGATTGATGCAAGAATTTGTGAACACCCATAAAATTTCAATCCATTACACCACCCCGGACAATCCACAATCGAATGGACAAATAGAACGGTTTCACTCTACCTTATTGGAACACCTTAGAATAATTCGAAGTACTAAATCTACGTCAAGCATTAAAGAACAAATGCCATACGCTGGATTGGGATACAATAACTCCATACATTCGACAACTAAGCATAAGCCAATAGACATTCTAAATGGTCACCTAGATCCAAAAGACCCTTTCGATGTAGACATCAACAAAACCTTAATAAATAACTATACTCAACAACATCGAGAGAAAACAAAAGAAATCTACAAAGAAATTAACAATAGAATCACCGAGTCTAACGAAAGAACAATAAACAAAAGGAACGAGAGCAGAAATAGTCCAATCTCATACAAGCCATATAGCAGAATATATACAAGAAAAACGGCCACAAGAAATAAACTCTCTCCAAAGTTCACTCCAAAAATAGTTGCAACCGATCATATCGTGACAGTAGACACTCCCTCCATGACCATCCATAAGAAAAACATCAAACACCAATCTCAAAAAGTAACTAATCAGCAACACTTTCCATAGGATCACAGCAACATCAGCGCTGGAAGTAAGAATTCAGAACCTAAAAGACAATCCCGGAATTCTTCCAATCAACCTGGGACCGGCAAGAATTCAGATTAGCACACATGACTTCATCCACTACTACCCTTTGGAACCCATCGAAAAAGAACTCACATCAATAGAATATCAATACCAAGAAATTACTGCTGCAATTCAAAACGGGCTAAGCTATCCATACTTTCATAGCTTACAAAACTTTGACCAAGCTCTTAAATACCAACTAAAAATCGTAAGAGAAAAATTTTACTCCATCTGCCCCTATACAAGAACAAAAAGAGGACTTATCAATGGTTTAGGAAGTATCATCAAATCCATCTCAGGCAACTTGGACCAAGAAGACGCTATATACTACAACAACGCTATCCAATCTCTAAAAGAAAACCAAGAGAACATAGTATATCAGGTCAATAATCACATCAGCCTACATACAAAAGTCATAGAAAAATTCAACGAAACACTCACACTAATAGCACACAATCAGGAAACAATAGCAGAAGAAACATAGATAATCAACTCCCAACTAAATAAGTTTGTATTCGACTTCAACCACTATTTATAGGCAAGGAATGTCTTAGACCAACTAAACCTAATTCTACAAGTTATCCTACAAACACTAAACGATTTGGAAGAAGCAGTAAATTTTGCGAGAACCAACACCCTCCATAACACACTTCTAAAAGAAGAAGAACTGCACTGGATTATAAGTTCAATGCTAGAATACCACTCAGAGAACCAAATCCTATATCTCAGGGAAGAAGACCTACCGAAATACTACAACATCATCCAAGTCGATGCATTCTACAGCAACAATACCCTAATATTTATCCTTCACTTTCCAATTTTACATGTTGATACATTTACACATCTTCATCTTTTCTCAATCCCCACCCAAAATCTGTCAACAATAATCTCCCCAGCTCCTTACCTCATAGTAAATTCCGAGTTTTTTCAATACCTCGACGCACCATGTAGAAAACTGGGCCAAGAATACCTTTGCAAAGATCAACTCTTACAAGTGGGTCCAGAGAACGACGATTGTATAGTCCAAATTCTCCATCTTCAACACACAGAAGCAAGCTGCGAGTACATACCAATAAGCATCAACAGCACCATAATCGAGGAGATATCAGGCGCATATTACATAGCGATATTTCCAGTTCCAACCAAAGTGTCAACTCATTGTACCACGTCAGAAGTGTCCGAACTCCAAGGAGTATACCTAATAGAACTACCAACTAAATGTGAATTCCGGACAGCTAAAGAAGGATTCATCAATTCACAAACCACCATAGTCGAAAAACCTCTTACTCTACCAAAAGTAAGAACGGTCAACATCGAACAACAACCAAACGTAAAACCTCTAAAACTTGGTAAGGTTCAACTAGATGAGTTACACAAGCTGATCCAGGAAGAAACTCAGCTTCAACCAATTAAAATCGACCAGTGGAATGCCACCACTTCTGGGTAACACCGCTATATATAGCAGCTACAGCCTTGGGTATATTCATAGTATACAAAATCTCCTCCAAAATAAGAAATAGAGACCACATGAGACAGCAAGAAGCAGGGACAGAAGAAGATAGGGCAGTTCCAGAGAGAAAAGTTTTGTTCGTCCCTTACAAAACTTCTTCAGGGGATGGAGATGTTACAGTATGACGACCCCGCGGAATCAGCAGAATCGGACGTCAACAGCCAGACGCAATTCAGCAATAAATTTAATATTTAAATCGATTATAATCCAATATAAAATCAGTCTGTAATTATTTAAATTAATTGTTAAATCTTTAATTGTGAATTTTGAAAAAGTGTTAAATAAATTTTGTGAGTTTAGTTTTTAAAAAGTGATTTTTCGGAAACTAAAACTTAATTGGCGCAAGGGAAGGATTAAGGTAATTATATTTTTGAAATGCATTTTTCAGAACTTGAGATTGGATTTTCCTAATCAAAATATTTGTACTACCTTTAGAGTGAATTTCTTGAATGATTTTCATTCTTCTCATTAGGGGCCATCCATAAATTACGTCACACGTTAAAGGGGAGGGAGGGGGTCGGCGTAGTGTGACATTGTGTGACAAGGGGGTGGAAGGGGTCCTTAATTTCGTGACGTCACATTTCAAGACTCATTATAATCACAGAATGAGTTTTGTGCACTGTTGTTAACTTCCCGATTATCAATGTTTCTATATTTTAACTGTTAGGGTTGGCTGTAAGAGATTTCTCTTTAGAGATAATTCCTCCTTTGTACATTACCATTTTGTTTTTGTTGTATTTTTGGACTGAATAATAAACAGGCTAAGGAATTGAAAAATGATGCGACTTGGTACGCAAATCATGTGCGTGAATCACAATATTTATTACAAATAGTAAAATGCGAGGTTGTCTCATGTTGTGGTGTACGACGATCTAGCCTTTGGCGACTGTTACAAGAGGGGTTTTTACCGCCTCCTGTTTTAATTAATCAGACGTCAAGCGGTTATGTAACCATAGAAAAAGATGACTCCGAAGGTAAATTCGCTCCACTGTTACTTCAGCTAGCTTTGGATCTTCGAGCATCAACACATTTGAAGCAAGTTCCGTATGATAGCTATTGCCCCAGTGTCGAGACATACTTGTTTGAGCGATCATGTGGCACCTGTGGTCTATATTTTGCATCATACAATGCCACTAATCAACACAAGCAATTACATAAGAAATGTTTCCCATAGCAAAGCTTCGTCCTAAACGAATTGCTGCTAGACGTGCCAGAGAAATTCTTTGTTTGGATAATGACGATAATGCGGTATGGTTTGATGAAAAAGATGTTGACACATCGAATCTTCCTGACATTAAGGTGATATACTCCAACATTTTGGCGCGAAACCTAGAAAAAACAACGATACTCAAACAAACCCAGTACAGAGAATAAATGTAAAAATTTTGTCAGGTATACATTAACCCTGACATTTAAAACAGATACTGATTCACCGAACTGTACTGGGAGGTTCATAGTAGAGGGCGTTTTAAATCAAAGAATAGAATATTTTAAATCTGTATTGCGTTTTTCTCAAAAATTTCAAAATATTTTGATATGAAATTTTAGTCATGAATAGTTCGTGTCATTTTACGTGGTAGACGCATGTGTTTATTACAAAAATTATTTTTTTTCTCTATAAACCATCATAATTTTCTTTAAGTTATCATTTATTCAAAATAAAAGTATGCGTCTACCACGTAAAATGAAACAAACTATTCATTCCTAAAATTTCATATCAAAATATTTTGAAATTTTTGAGAAAAACGCAATACAGATTTAAAATATTCTATTCTTTGATTTAAAACGCCCTCTACTATGAACCTCCCAGTACAGTTCGGTGAATCAGTATCTGTTTTAAATGTCGGGGTTAATTTATATCTGACAAAATTTTTACATTTATTCTCTGTACTGGGTTTGTTTGAGTATCGTTGTTTTTTCTAGGTTTCGCGCCAAAATGTTGGAGTATATCACCTTAACAACCCCAACGAGAATGAAGTGGCTGCTATGCCAGTTATAAATAATTTAAAGGAGTGGGTTCAAAATCCATGGACTCAAGATGATTAAGTTTGTCCTTTAATTAATATAATTAATCGTTTTTATTTTGTTAATTCGTTTAAATGTTTGATTTGATGTTAATCTTATAAAAAATAGTTTAAATTGAAATAAAAAAATTACGAAACTGCTTTTTTAATTAAATAATTATTTCTAGGTGTAAAAATGTAAAATTTGTGACGTCACACAAATGTGACCAGCTGTGACAAGACGGGAGGTGGGGGTTAAAAATAATTAAATTTGTGTGACGTAATTTATGGATAGCCCCTTACTAGATTTGGTGTATTAAAAGAGAGGTGTTTATATTAGAGAGGGTTGTGGTTAAATTTTTTCAATTTTATATTTTATTTTAAAAGTGGAGTTTATTACCAGTGAACGCGGTAAAAAGCTTATAATTTTACATAATTTCACTTTTCGGAAAGATAGAGTTCAGAATAACTGTGTGAAGTATAGGTGTTCAAATAACAAATGCAAAGCCAGTTTAAAAGTTGACCACAGCGAAATAGTGCTATTGGAGGCAATCGGAGAACATAACCATGAAGAAACAAAGAATTTATCAATTAAGGTAATTATAATATTTTACGAATTTGTTATTTAATAAGAATTTTTATCACGAATGGCTTTTCTCGTATACTTGGTAATTAAACTTTTTCTTTCTCGACATTTCAATCCAAGGATTCCCTGTATATATATTTATTAGTATTTACAATTAGGTAGTTGAAGTTGTTAAAAAATTATATTTATTAATATCCAATAATTTTTTCAGAAAATCCAGGACGGTGTCAAAAGAAAAGCAACGGAAAACATTTCTGTTTGTCCAAACAAAATTATCAGTTTGGAAGTGGGCGATGCGGTTCATTCGGCAACTTCAAAAGACGTAGAAAATATGCGTTTTGTGCCAGAAGAGAATTACTTCCAACACTCCCAAAAAATATTAATGAAGTCTTTGACGTAATACAAAACATCGATATGAAGACATCAGCAGGAGAGGAATTTTTGACTTTGGCAAAGAAGGACAAAGGAATTTTAATATTTACAACAAAAAGAAATTTACACTTTCTTTGTGAAGAAACACGGTTCTTTTGTAATGGAACATTTAATTATTCTTCGCAATTTTTCACACAATTTTTCACAGTGCATGTTGTGAGAAATGGACACTATACTATATCCCACTTGTGTTTGCATTGCTTGAAAACAACAAAGCTACGACTTACGAAGAAATCATCCGCACAATAAACATTACATGTGAGAACACGTATAATATATCATTTAGACCGTCGGAAATCACCTGCGATTTTGAAGAAGCAATCCATAAGGCGGCACTAGCTGTATGGCCCAATATAACAATAGTTGGATGCCGGTTCCACATTTCGCAAGCTTGGATGCGAAAAATCCAAAATCTAGGATTGAAAGAAAAATACTCTAAATAGCCAAATAGGGCAATGATTACGTTGGACATTTGGACACGTCTATCTAGAAGACACCGAAGTCTCTAGTTGCTTTGTGGAAGACCTCATGGCTACTGTGCCTGCAGATCCTAAGGTGATAGCTTTCTGTGACTATCTTACAGATAATTATATAACTGAGTCAGCAAGATTTCCAACAAAAATATGGGCGTCGTGTTTAGCCACTAAGGAAAGAAGTACCAACGCCTGCGAATCATTTCACAGCTACTTTAATTCAAAATTTTATTGTACTCACCCAAATATATATTTTTTTTTTAAACGAATTAAAATTAAATTTAACAGTGTTAATATTGAAAAAAAGTAAAAAATATAAAGTACAAGAAGCGGATGGAGTATATTGAAAATTTAATAAAAGAGGAGATAGAGGAGATATGTCTAGATTTAATTTTGTAAAAAGTGTTAGTTATAAGTTATAATAAAATATTATTTTTAAAGTTGCTTGTTTGTTTTTATTAAATCCAGAATTAAGGAAATTTAATGCAGGTTGGTAGTTGCGATTTATTTAATATTTTAAAATTTACTTTTTTAACAGATTTCTTGATATTTTCTAAAGAACATTAATTTTAAAAACCCAATCTTGTGTAAAATTGAATTTGGGCAAGATTTCTAACAACAGACGGATGTTATTAACTGTTCCTTAAGTTTTGCGCTCAATCGCAACATGCCATTTTAAACCATTGCGCTCAATCGCAATGTGCCCACTTTTAAATCCTGCATAAGTTAAGGCATACTAAATGTAATAAATGTGATATTATCAATATATTATAAATAAAATTATATTATGTGATAAAATTAGATTTTTATTAAAAAATTAAACAATTAACAATTCTGATAAAACAACTAAATACATTCATTTATATTTTCATAATAAAACCAATATTTCTTAAATATTCAATAATATTTTCATAATCATAGTCATTAACAATATTTTTTACACGCTCATCAATGTCACGATATGCTTTACGCCTCTTAGCAACGACATTCAACCCGGTATCCATTTGGTTGATAAGATTCGCAGTTAAACCCTGTTCATCAATAATGACCTTATTTTGCAAAACAAGCATGATTTACACGCATTTTACGGTTGAATGAATGAGGCCAACCTTCAGCAGCATTATTTGTACGCATAGTATCATTAATAACGGCATCATAACAATTCCAAAATATATTTTTGTTTAGTGGCTGTAGACGGCGTTTCCCACAACGCGACGATACACCGACCCACGTACGTTCAAAATATTGAAGTAGTTTGTCCAAATCTTCTTCATTATTTAAATAAAATTCAGATTTAACAATATCCTGATATGCTTTATTCACGTCATGAGTAGGCACATATGCAAGCGCTGTTAACATACGGATACCAACAGCGTACTGGTCGTCAGTATTATACTTCTGCTGTAATCCACAGGACTGCACATGTCGCCAAACACTTTGACCAAAGTGAAATAAACATCTAATAATTTTAGCTTCCGCAAAACATGCTTCAAAAGCATTTATAAACGCCATTTCATAGACAACCATCATTCGACTAGGATTTAAATCAGGTTCATGAGTCTTCAATACGGATAACATATCAGAATACACTTTTTCGGATTTACTAGGCAACAATACGTATACTAACGGCAGCAGCTTCCCATTTCTTAGCCCATGTATGGTATACAACGGTTGAAATTTAGATGGCACCGATGAATATGTACCGTCTCCACACCATTGTCCACAATATTAGTCAATGCGCTCAAATTATTCCTCGTTGCAAATATAATCATCCTTGAGTTTCTCATTCCACTGTCATGAAATATGAAGTATTTAGCACTAACTTTCATTTCATCAGGTATTATCAAGGATCGAAGCAAAATAATAAGAACAATAAACATAAACATTTTGGAACGCGAGAATAACTAAAAGATATTACATTTACTAGCAGATGATGGATGGTATTTCCAAAATAGAAAAAGCTTTTACAAAAGAATAATTAAAATATAAATATTTTGTTCGATTAAAATAATGAACATAAATTTATATTAATATATATATTGATGAAGCGAAAGATTATTTAGCATTGGACATTATTTTATTTACATATGCTATAAACTTGAATTATTTTCGCCCCTTGTTTTTTAGTTGTTTTAATACGTGGTTATTTTGTAGTTGGTTATTGTGTCTTTCGGTTAATATGTCGTTTAATTATTTTGTCGTCAGTTATTTTGTCGTGGTTATTATGTCGCGGTTATTTTGTCCGCGGTTATTAAAGCGTGTCACCTTTTTAAAACGGCTAAAATTTCTATTTCCACCACAGCATCACGTCGATTTTTCTGTATTTTTAAAGTATTAAATCAACATTTGAACCAGGTTGCACACAAGAAAATAATATTGTAACGGGATAACCGTAAAGGAAGGGACCTTAATTTGAAAGATTGTTGTTGACAGTTGATTTTTAGAAGTTTGTAAAAAAAATCAACTGACCATTTTAAATAATGTTTCTAGAAAATTCTAGAAACTTCTAAACACACTGACTAGATTAAATAATGTTGTATATAAGGGGATGCATGGGCAGTTAACGTCAGTTCAAGTTCAAGTATTCACAAGAGTTCATTGTATTGTCAAGTAGTTAGACGTTATCCAGCAGAGTTCAGTGTATCTTAACAATTTTGTAAATAAATTGTGCAAAAAACCCCCATAAGTGTTTCAAATTGTTGTCAGGTGTGGGGTGAAGATACAAGAATGCTTGTAAAAAAAATAAATGAATTATTGGTGGCTGAGCTTAGAAGAGAGCTCGAAGAATTAGAGTTGGAAACTACTGGGACCAAATCTGTATTGTTGAATAGGCTCCGTGATTCCTACCTAAATAATAATATGGATCCTGACGTTGTGGAGTTCGATGATCCGGTTCAAAAAGCAATTTCCCGATTGCAAGAGGATTTATCCACTCAGATAAACAGCCAGCGCGAAGATATTTCCCAGCTGTCGCAACGAATGACGAGCCAACAAGAAGAACAAACTCAACAACTTTCCCAGCTGCAAAAGGAGCTATCAGGACGAATGACGAGCCAGCAAGAGGAGCTATCCAGTCAGATGAAGAGCCAGCGCGAAGATATGTCCCAGCTGCCCCAACGAATGACGAGCCAACAAGAAGAACAAACTCAACAACCTTCCCGGCTGCACGAGGAGCTATCAGGACGAATAACGAGCCAGCAAGAGGAGCTATCCAGTCAGATGAAAAACCAGCAAGAGGAGCTTTCCAGTCAGATGAAGAGCCTGCGCCAAGATATGTCCCAGCTGTCACAGCGAATGTCTACCCTACCAGAAGAGTTATCCAAGTCCTTCTCCCAGCAAATATCGCATTTGCGCTCCGAAATGTACACTCTTCGTGACGAACAAAATCAGCAAGTGTCCAGCTTGCGAGACGAACAAAATCAGCAAGTGTCCAACTTGCGAGACGAGCAAAACCAGATCAACCAGCAAATGCAGTCCGAGATAAAGAAGCTTCAACAAGAACTGGAAGCTTGTCGCCGAAACCAAATCATCCACCACGGCGACGGAAATGCAGAAAGGAGGAAAACCGGCCACGTAGACGTCGAACGACGAGGAAACGGAGCGGCCGCCCAGGTACGAATGACGATAAAACCCCCGACATTCGACGGAATGACTTCCTGGTCAAATTACCTAAAACAATTTGACGCAGTGGCCAGAGCGAATGGATCGTCACCCCAGGAGAAGGCATTGTTCCTAACCATGGCTCTGCGAGGCGAGGCTTTAGACGTCCTGCATGTATTGACACCGGATAAGGTTGACAATTTTGAGCTATTGGTGAATCGTCTAGAGATGCGTTATGGTCAAAGTCATCTAGAACCGGTATACCGAGTGCAGTTGAAAAGCAGGAAGCAGAAAAATTGAGAAACTATCCAGAAGTTTAAAGCTGAAGTGAAAAAAATGGTACGGTTTGCGTATTCAAATGCAGCGGAAGATTTTCTGGAGTGCCTGGCGATCCAAACCTCTACCGATGGTCTTCGAGACGCCGAATTGCAACGGGCTGTACGGTTGGCGAGGCCGAGATCTCTTGTAAACGCCTTGACCATTGCCCTGGTGTTCGATACGGTGACGGAGGCCTCACATGCAGCTGCTCGACTAATGGAAGACACTGGTAACTTCGACCATGCCGTTTATGCCGTCAGAGAAGTCGAAGCGGTAGTGGAGAGGTTAATGAAGTTTTCTTCAAAAACAAGGCGCCCAGTGAGGTGCTGGAATTGCGGAGAACTAGGCCACATAAGAAATACTTGCCCCCATTGTACCCGCATGGAGCAGAACGAGGAAAAACTTGCCTTAGTTAAGGTTGTACCATACGACGAGAGCTCTATGCTGGAGGAGCAACAAGAAAACGATCCCGTTCTGAAGAAGATTCGAGAATGAAAGAGAATGGACCGTCGTCCGTCGTGGAGAGAGATATCCTCATCCTCTCCTGCTTTAAAAGCATACTGGTCCCAATGGAACTCTTTAATTTTGGACGGAGGGCTCGTTAAAAGACTTGTAGAAAATTCCGAGGGCACAGAAACAAGGAAACAAATAGTGGTCCCAAGAAATGCTGTACCGGAAATTTTAAAACAGATGCATAATGATAGTTCTGGAGGACATCTGGGTATCACGAAAACGCTGCAAAAGATCCGAGATAGATTTTACTGGGTAAATTGCACTAATGATGTTAAAGATTGGTGTCGTAAATGCAGTACATGTGCTGCCAGTAACGGTCCGCACCGAAAACCGAAGGCGGAAATGCAGCAATACCTGGTTGGAAGTCCTTTTGAAAGAATCGCCGTAGATGTATTGGGGCCACTTCCACAGACCGATGTAGGAAACAAGTACATCTTTGTTGTAATGGACTACTTCACTAAATGGGTTGAAGCATATGCAGTTCCCAATCAGGAAGCCACCACTTTAGCAGATATATTGGTTGAAGAATTTGTAAGCCGATTTGGGGTACCATTAGAATTACATTCAGACCAAGGAAGAAATTTTGAGAGCAAGCTGTTTCAAGAAGTTTGCCAAAGATTAGGCATCCACAAAACGAGAACCACAGCGATGCACCCTCAGTCTGATGGAATGGTGGAACGAATGAACCGGACTATAACCAACTATCTGTCAAAAGTGGTGTCAGATTGTCAGAGGGATTGGGATCGACATATTCCACTATTTCTAATGGCAATTCGATCGGCCATCAACGAATCAACTGGCCAAACGCCTGCGAGGGTCCTGTTCGGTAGAGAAATGAGGCTACCATGTGACTTGGTGTTTGGTTGTAAACCTGGTGAAGAAATGGCACGTGAACAATATGTCGCCGACCTTCAGAATCGAATGGAAAATATACACAACCTGGTGCGTGGAAAACTACAATTATCTAGTGATCGGATGAAGAGGTTTTATGACACACGGACAATGGAAAAGAGTTACCAAGTCTGGCTCTATAACCCCCGACGGCGTCGAGATATTTGTCTCAAATTACAAAAGAACTGGGAAGGTCCTTACACCATCAAGAAGAAGATTAACGATGTCATTTATCGGATCGTGAAAATTCCCAGAGGGAAACCCGTCGTGGTCCATCATGATCGTCTGGCGCCTTACCAGGGAAACCACAGTGGAGATGCGCAGCAACTCCAAGAAGATGGTTTGGCTGGCCCAGGGAGTGTGCTGGATTCCGATGTAGGAAATAACATTCCAGGAGGAATGAATCTAAGGAGGGGGCAGTGTAACGGGATAACCGTAAAGGAAGGGACCTTAATTTGAAAGATTGTTGTTGACAGTTGATTTTTAGAAGTTTGTAAAAAAAATCAACTGACCATTTTAAATAATGTTTCTAGAAAATTCTAGAAACTTCTAAACACACTGACTAGATTAAATAATGTTGTAGATAAGGGGATGCATGGGCAGTTAACGTCAGTTCAAGTTCAAGTATTCACAAGAGTTCATTGTATTGTCAAGTAGTTAGACGTTATCCAGCAGAGTTCAGTGTATCTTAACAATTTTGTAAATAAATTGTGCAAAAAGCCCCCATAAGTGTTTCAATATGTTAATTTATATCTACCAAGTACATGACACAAAAAAGGTTCTTCTTTAAAAAACATACCTTAAACCTTCGTACTATTCGTTGTAAATGCCAGTCAATCGACGCCGGCCTAACAGCCCAAAAACCATTGATACATTAGACAATGGCCGCGAAAGCCTTTCACAGTTTACTAATTAACAAATTTTAATGTTGTTTTAATACGCGTCTTTTACTGAACTTTTAATACAGGTTTAAAAAATTTAATTGATAATTGAAAAAGCTGTTTTATTTGCTTATTAGGTGTACCTGCGACGTCGTTTGCCTGGCGTGTTGATTGTTGTTTAAAAATTTCTTTACTCACCCCGTTAAAGGGGTGGGAGTAGAACTTTTTATACACCAGATGTTATGTTGAAAGAAGACAAATACATATGTGAAAACCGCATTCGAATCGGATCAGTAGTTTCCTGTGATACGTGCACAAACATATAGATAGACAGACAGACGTACAAAAAAAATCTAACCACATTTTTGAGTTATATATCGATGTACCCGTGACGTCGTTCGCGTGATGTATAGATTTTTGTATTAAAATTTCTCCCCTCCACACCGTAAAAGAGATGGGGTAAAAGTTTTTATACACCAGATGTTAAGTTAAAAGAAGGCAAATACATATGTAAAAAACGCTTTTAAATCGGATCAGTAGTTTTTATGTGATGCGCGCACAAACATAATGATAGACATACAGACAGACGTAAAATATAAAATCTAACCACATTTTTGGGTACTATATCGATGTACCCGCGACGTAGTTCGCGTGACGTATAGATTGTTGTATAAAAATTTCTCCCCCCACACCGTAAAAGTGGTTTTCCCAACATTTCCTTTCACTGCTCTGCTCCTTTTGATTGTAGCGTGATGTAAAGTATCCTATAACCAGCTCAGGAGTATGAAAAATAACTGTACCAAGTTTCGTTAAAATCCGTTGAGCAGTTTTTGTTTCTATAACGGTTATACAGACAGACAGACAAAAATTTTACTGATTTCATTTTTGGCATCAGTATCGATCCCTAATCACCCCCTGATAGTAATTTTGGAAATATATTTCATGTACAGAATTGACCTCTTTACAGATTTATTATAAGTATAGAAGATGAGCTTAAAAAAATTACAACTGTTTTTAAAAAATCCCTAGGCTCTTCTATTCAAATGGTTTTAATAATTCGAATGTTACTAAAACTTTTTTTGTTGGCTCTGTATAATTTTTAAAATTAATAACTTTTTTAATTTTTAGTTAATTTTTCCTTATAGGAAATTTTATTACAAAAGAAGAAAAAACTGAATTTTTCTAATTTTTTTCACAAATTGTTAAATAAAAAATTTTGAAGTGTCCGCTGAGTCAAATTACCATTTTTAATAATATTTCAAAGCGATTTAAGTAAAAAGATAGGATCATATACGATTTACCCAAATGAGGGTGATTTATAATAGGTGCCGCTTGGACTATGAGGGAGAACGAGTCGTAAAATAAACATTAAAAAATAATGGTTTTACAAATACGAAAAGAATTGACAAATAAACGACGAACAAATTACTAGAAATAAAAACAACTTATCAGTTAAAAGCACATTGTCATATTATACACATATTAAATAATTTTTTAACACATCTGTTTAGTTTTACTTAAATAAGCTTCACTACATTTGATAAATTGTTAATTATTTTTGATTCTCAGATTTTTATTTAAATAAAATTTGTGTTACTACAGAAAGCTCATCATTTTATTTGAAGCATTTTTTAAACAACCAAATAAGTAACCATTTAACATAAAAACGAATTGTTAACAATCACTTTTAAACATGTATTCGAAGACTCATATAGATACCTGTTCAATTTTTTGCAAACCATATCATGGAATAAATATGGTAGTGGGTATCCAATGTAAAAGCTAGTGCTGCTATGAGGGTATACAAACAATAGATGGTAAAGAGAATATAATAAACAATGATAATTGGAAATGTCCCTTATCTATGTATTATCTATATCCGAACAACTATCAGAGTGCTAAAGGTCACTTATCACCAAAGTTCCAAATGTGGTTAAGTTAAATGGTAAGATACTAAAACAACTGTAAAAATTAGTTATAACCATAACGAACTCGCCAAAAAACAACTAGTTCTTCTGGGTGAAAATTCAGATAATATCCAGGATGTAAATGTGAATGATATAAAATCTACCAAATGAACATAGTGCTGTTAATAAATTTTTAACTTTTCACCAACCAATTCACATAAACAATTTAACACCTAAAGATTTACCACTCTTTAATGTTAATATCAATGATTGTCCTGTATTTATAACTTCATATGGACGATCTACACCATTGTGTGGATTTAATTATACCGAAAATCTATTAAAATTACAATCTCGTCTAAAAGGACCTGCAAAAACGTTGTTTCTTTGTTACTGATTTTACCAAAGTGTGTTCCTGAAATCATTGAGACGTTAAAATTGCTCTTCGAAAACCTTCTTCCAAGGCCGAGAACTTAGAAACCTTAATTGAATATGCCATTTCAATTAAAAATCTATGTGCCTCTTTAAAAGAAAAAATTTGGGCGTAACTGAGTATCTTAACAATCCTATGCTGCAGGAATAAGTGGATAAATTAACATCACAAATCAAGATTAATTAGGCATTTTATTCTAGAGGTATTCAACATTTTAAATAATTTTAATGGATTACCAACTTTAATCTCCACTGATCCTGCTCGATCTAAATGACAAATTGACCAATCCCATACACATAATTCAAGCTCTAGTCCACTTACTGCATCTATCACTGTATTGCCAAAATTTAACACAATCATCCTGCAAGTTATGTGATCGTCAATGCAGATTTATAGAAGATTCTCAAAAATTTCAGCAACAAGAGACAGAAGACAGATTGAAAACCTTAAAGAAACTAAGCTTATGTAGATTATGATTGAAAAGACACAGTTTTCCCTGCAAGTATTCTTTTAAATGTAATACAGATAATTGTGTACTAACATTATCCACTCCTTCACAACGATAAGAAAAATTTAACACTATTTGGGTTTCAATTTGTTCCTCTTGTTTCTATAGTTTAGTTTGGTTTAGTTTATTTCGGTATAAGATCAGTTTACAAAGTACCCATAGGGTGTAGATCATGTCAACAAAGAAATATAAAACTTAAAAATACACTGCTTATATCTAAATAGAATATACATTTCATATTAGGTGAACACTAACACCATTTCATGTTGGAAACGAATAAAAACGAATAAAAAGGGCCCCCACCACTACATGAGGTCATTAAAATCCTTCTCATCTAGGAAATCCTTTATGGAATAATAACATTTTTGAGATAGAAAGTGTTTGAGGTTTTGTTTTTGTTTATTTTTTTGGAAAGTTTTAAAAATCTGTGGTAATTTATTCCATATTGATATGACGTTGTAGGTAACATTTCTCTGAATGTATGTACAACGTGCCCTATCTATTATCAGGTCATTTTTCCTTCTAGTGCTATACACATGATTATACTCCAAGCCAGCAAACAGAGAAGAAGAATTATTTATGACAAACACTACACATTCATAGACATACATACTGTACAGTGTTAAGATATTATTGTTAATAAAGATGTTTCTACAGGTTTCAATTTGTTTCAGTTTAAAAATAGTTCTAAGACATCTCTTTTGAAGAATAAAAATTCTATCTGCTTCGCTAGAATTCCCCCAGAATATTATACCATATCTCATTCTTGCCTGAACAAAAGCATGATATGCTGACAGGGCAGTCTCAGCGTTGACTGTATTTACAATCACTCTTAAAGCATAGCAGTTACTTGAAATTTTCCCAGAAAGTTGATGAATATGTGGCTTCCAGTCCAGACGTTGATCAATATGAATTCCCAGAAACGAAAGGCTCTCCACAGGTTCAACCACTGTATTCCCATAGGTAACATTTAGATTATGCTGATTTCGCCTGCTAAAGGTGATTAGTTTAGTCTTATTTACATTTAACAGCAGATTATTTGTGGAGAACCAATCGTCCAACCTGCAAAGAGTGTTTACCACACTTTCACTACATTCAGTTTCACTGTTTGTTGTGCAGATAGCCGATGTGTAATCAGCAAATAACACCAGATCATTCTCAAGAATATTGGCAATATCATTTGTGTAAATGATATACAGAAAAGGACCCAAAATTAAATCCTGTGGGACTCCCTTATCGATAAACTGCAGTTCCGAGTCGACCTGCTCACCAGCTGCCCCAACTTCAACTACCCTCTGCCGTCTATCACCTAAATAGGATTTGAATAGATCTAGTGCCACACCCTTGACTCCACACAGGGCTAATTTCTGCAACAACACCCCATGATTAACCAAGCCTTGGACAGATCCAGACACAGAGCAGCTGTTATTTTTCCATTATTCAGTGAATCTAAGATTTTTTTATGCCTGATACACAGCAGTTATTGTCGATTTCCCTTTTCGAAAACCATTTTGTTGTTTGGCAATAATGCTGTGACTTTCTAAGAATTTGACAAGATGATCATAAATAACCCGTTCAAAAATGTTATTTATATTAGATAAAAAAGAGATAGGTCTATAATTGTCAAATTTGTCTTTTTCATCCTTTTTGTGTATGGGTCTGACCAAGGCCTCCTTCAGCATAGATACGGGTAGATACCAGTTACAAGTGACAAATTAATTATGTGGGCAAGAGGAATTGTCACACTCTCCGCAGCATGCTTCAGCAATGACACAGGTATCCCATCACAACCAAAAGACTTTTTGTTTTTTAGTTTCATTAGGTAGGCATATACCTCATGTTCCGTAACTGGATGAAAAAAGATGCTGTGATTGGACACCCCCATCCTTGAGAAGTCTACCTGCTTGTTTTTATTAATATCGGGACATGCGGTTTTAAAAAATATATTCATTCGATTAAGTAGGTCAGTTTCAGTCTCATTTGGAAAATAACTAAAGATAGAAGCATTTTGATGTTTGTCCTTATTTGTGACATTTTTTATTAGGGACCAAGTTGCTCTGGTCTTATTTTCAGCATTTTTTATATAAGATGTTTAATAAAATATTTTTGCTTGTTTTATTACCTGCTTTAGCACTTTGGAGTAACTTTTGTATCTTTCTATGGGAATCCTACCAGCAATAGCATCCTCATAAAGTAATCTTTTTTTCATACTTGAAATTTTCATTCCCTGTTTTATCCAAGTTCTTGATCTCTTTGCTCTACATTTTTTTACAGGAAATATGAGATCCATTTTTGACCTAATTATGTTATTGAAGGTATTATAAGCCCCATTTACATCTGCATTGTACAAAACCTCACCCCATTCACACTCTTTCATACTCACAGTGAACTGTTGTATCTTTCCTTTTGAGAATATTTTTTTATAATTTTGACAAGTAAAGTGACATTTTTCAAAACTGCTGTCAGTTTTGAAAGTCATTACTTTTCATAACTAGTTTTGAAAAGTAAAACTTTACGTAACTAGTTTTGAAAAGTTCATTTCAAAACAAGTTACGAAAAATATAAAGCAAATATAAGTAAACAACTAAGAAATATTTTATACTAACTTTATTAAAGAAATATTTAAAAGCAGACATTTTTAAACAAAAAATTAAATAAGTAGGTATACTTAATATTTAGGTAAATCAGAAACTTACCTTTTAATTATATCTGTATTAAATAGAATTGTCATTAGAAAGGTGTCAATGCAAAATAAACACGAGAACTAGATGTATTGTTTTTAATTATTATTAGATAATTATGATTTTCTTTAATTATGGAATTTCGTCAAAATTATAAAAAATCTTGTACGGAACTCGTTATAAAACGCCATTTTGTTTAACTCGTGTTCATTTGCAGCACTCGCTACGCTCTTGCTGCAACATCACACTCGTTAAACAAAATTGGACTTTTCATAACTCGTTACGTAAATAACTATTTTTTCATATAGACATTATCTTTTTCTATTCTGTTTGCATTAATGGTAATGAATTGTGCAAAGTGATCCGAAAGCCCTGAGATTTTAATTGAATTATTTTTAAAATCATTGCTATTAATAAAAATATTGTCGATTAAGGTTTGTGTAGTTTTAGTTACTCTGGTTGGTTCAAAGATAGTTTGAGAAAGATTGTAACTCCTAAAAATATCCATAAGTTTCATCTTGTCGTCACTCTCCAACATGAAATTTACATTAAAATCTCCACACACAGCAACATTAAAATTTAAAAACTTACTATTTAATTCACTTAGTACATTATCTAAGACATTGATAAAATTGTTAAAATTTCCTAAGAATGTTCTATATACAGATAAAATGATAATTTTCCTAACCTTGCTAGCTATGCACGAGATTTCTATTTCACCTTTGGTGCAAAATGTTTAATTCACCTTGTTCATAATTCAGTGAAGTTGTGTTGACCCCGTTTGCTGAGCTGCTTCTGTAGAAGTGCCCTGCCCCTTTTGACGGCTCTGTAGGTTGAGAAAATGGTTCACTCTTATTCCATAAGGCCAAAAAGATGAGTCCAATAGGTCCTTACTGTTTTCTTTTGGAACACCAAGCTTAAATGAGTTCATGAGCTTGTTTTTTGTCCGCATCTTCTCACAAACGCATCCACGAGTAATATTTTTTGACTTTAGAAAGTCAAGTACATCTTTGGATCCCGTGTCAGTGAATAGCCCGGAAACGAAGAACCAGTTCAGTCTCACTGCTACTTGCAGGCCTCCTTGTTCATTTGTGCCCTTAATTGGCTGTGGATGTTCATTTTGAGTCCGCTTTTTTCGATTTTGAGCTGTTTTCCACCCATATTTGTCGTTTTCGCTTTCGTTTTTGTTATTGTTTTGCTTAAAAGTAGGGTTATTTTCATTTTGTGGAATTTATGTTTGTAAGTTGTCAGACGCAGTAGCCACAACCTTATTTTTATTTCTATTCTCTTCGGACAGTGGCAGTCGGTAGATTTGGATTTTCGCACGTTACTCTCGAGCTTGCTGCTTCCATTCGCTCAGGTGGAGCCCTAGATTGGTTGGTTTTACACTTCGATTTTCCTTTATTTCAGCTAGGTTTTTTTCCATTATGTCCATTTCCCTCTTTAATAAGTTACATTTATCTTCTAGAAGGATCTATTGTTGTTGGATTTCCTTAATTATGCCCTTTAATTCAGCTATTTCAGTCTTAGATTCAGTGCCCGAATTGAGGTTAGAATCTTCGTCCAGAGGAACATGTTTACAGACAGCTGATTTAGCGTTTAACGCCTGGACTAAGCAGGCTGGATGAAAGTACTTTTTACACTTTTCACACTTGACAGAAGTTACTACTTTTTTATTACAGTGAAAACACATAATTTCTTCATTTTTCTTAGACCGATTTTCGGCGTTGTTAATACCCGCCATGTTTATCCAATACTCTGTTTCTATACCTCTGACAATAAGTCAAACACAACTCTATTAAAACAAAGTATTGCTAAGTCTAAAATTTTGTGTTTAAAATCTACAATATTAACCATCAACGTCAAGTTTCCATAGCCATCTCAGGAGATTTTAAAATGTCAACATTTTCAAGTATAGAAGCACTAACAGTAAATAGTTAAAGTTGCTAATGCAAACAAGTAAATTTGCGGAGCTACAAAGAAACAACATTTATCTAAAAAAATTACCTATTTGTTATACACCAACGCTTATCCCTAAATTTAGACAATTGGGATTTTGCCTTACCTTTAAAAGTCAAAGAAGGTAATGAAGGCGAACCAATAGCGCCAAAATGTAGGCTGGGTTAAATTATTTTTGCAGTCAATGAATTTTTATTGACTTACAGTCGCCACATATGCGATTGCACCAAAGATGACATGATTAATCAAACAATATTGAAAGAAGTAAATAAAAAGTATTTTTGAATCAAAAGTTTAGGGGTGCAGAACTTACCTGTTTCCAAAAAATTAATAAGAATGGTTCAATATAATTTTTTTAATACAGAGATAAATGTTAAGAAAAGTTGTTACGCTATTAATTAGTAGTAGCAAACTACCCTAAAACGGAGTAGTCTATACAGATTATCTCCATATCTAGATAAAGGTCAATTAAGAGAAAGAATAGATACAGTTCAAGACGATGGAAATACTACCTAATGAAAGGCATTAAACCGTTCTTATTCTCTCCTATTATCACGAAATTTATCAACATCAGAATCATAAAACAGTTTCCATAGCGTAAGACAAAAATGTTGATAATCAACTCTCACTGCACGATTTACCTATTACAGATATTACAAGAGGAGAAAAGAGATGGGCGTTATTTAATTAAGATTTTATAACAACCGGATTTCTTTTAGTAATACAACTTCGCAAGAACACATTAGTTTGCATCAACAAAATAAACGACACAGAGACAATCATAAAAAAAGAAACGCAAATTCAGCAACATAAAACTGATATTATGGTTCTTATGCTGCACGTTCACTACACTGCACATAAAAAGGAAAAATATTAGGTAAATAGTGGTCTTACCTAGTTATCAAAGCTAGAGCACAGATACAGATAAAATAAAAAAAATGGCCCTTGGTAAGCCAGGCGCATCAGTAGATTTATATTAATTGAATATATTAAAAGTATACGTTTCAGAAAAAAATGTTTTAAATAAAAGTTGTAGGTCTCTTTAAGACAAGAAAAAAGTCCTCCTAACATTTTTTTTGTACAGGGTGAAGTAAAATAGTTACGAATTTTTTTCCATTTTGATTTGATGTCACGCCCAAACGGCCTTACCGTTTTAGCCCATTAACGAACTCTACCAAGATTTTGGGACGATTGATTTTTGTACCAAATTTCATTTCGATTCGTCAAGAAATTCGACCGCTTTCGTGTCCACAGATTTCGTTATATCGAAACTATACATACATATATACTATATATACTATATACATATACCCTACTTGGTTATGCCGCACTGATGACGGCTAATGAGCCAGAAACATGCATGTCTGCGGTTACCATTCCTACTCGTGGCCTATTGATCCTTTTTGCGTACATGCCCAATAATTTTCCCCTTTTCCCCGTATATATATATATATATATATATATATATATATATATATATATATATATATATATATATATATATATAAACTTTTGAACGGAATGTGTTTTTGAGGTCAGGGGGGCCCAAAACGAAAAACTGTAGTGAAATTTTCCCGAAGTCGTGACCTGCGAACCAGCTAAATAGTAGATATAAATCTACTAAAAATTCTTTAATTATTTAAGGATTATAGCCAAAAGCGATGGGTACAGACTTTACTTACTTTACTTTTACTTGAATCGTACTACTTAAAAAATAGTTAAAAGTCTTACCACCACCCTTAATGGGCCTCATCCCAAAATGGAACTTGACTGTTTGACTTCATTTAATAAGAGCAGTGCACGTAAAAGTAGCACATAAATTGGATGTTAACAATTGTATCCTGAATCTTACTGATTTCATGAATCACAATTTTGTTGGAACTGAACGAATTCTTAATCAAGAACTTAAAAAGACATTTTCAGCTTATAAATGATTTATTTGTTAGTCGTGTTCTATCCTTTCATTTTAATTGCCCCTTAGCGCCTTATTTGGGAAGATCGTGGAAAAGATTGGTTAAAGCCATAAAAAGATCATTATATGTTGCCCTAGCTTCAAAAACACCCCATGATCAACCATTTAGAAGCTGCCTTATAGCTACAAATAATATCATAAATATTAAAACATTAACTTATCTACCACTAGACTCCAAAAAATTAAAAGCATGAATTTCAAATCATTTTTTAAATGGATGTGCAAATGGGGATAGACCTCTGGGACAATTAAATTGTAGCGTTTTTAAAAAACCCTGTTAATTAATATCTTTTTGTAACAATCTGTTTTTACCTAGGCCGACCCTGTAATCGTAATACAAAGAGAACATTCGAGAAACTTGAAATCTAACGAACTTTTCAAAGCCAAGTTATCGATTTTTTTTCTTGACCAATCAAGGATTGCGTTACAAATCAGGTAATTTTTGCGGGGGTATCTAAAGCGGTTTTTTGGTTTCTAACAGAATTGATTCGTAAGGCGTTGGTCGTGCTGAGAACAGCTTGACGCACTTAGCTAGAATCTTCCCGGTTTTTTTGTTGCCTGTATCTCATAAAGTATTAGTGTGCCTAGTGCCGATTAATAGGGGTAGTTTATCAAAATTGGTTTTGTGAATACCACCTGTAAGTACCTGTGGATGAGGCTAAAGAAAAGTCGAATTTTTACCGTAATTCCGAGATTAGGCTTGGACGCTGATCAAGAAGCCTAGGAGCCATTTGTAAGTTTTTTTATAGTATCGTTACTAGTTTCATAACAAGAAAATAGAGTACTGTTTCTTTCTTTGGATATTGGATTTGATTGTATTCTATTCTATACCTATGTATCAAGATTTAAAGTAACAAGTGACCGTAAAACACAGAGTGTGATTCAGTTTTTTTGAAAAGCCGGTTTAATATCGGAAATTGGATTTAATCGTAGTCAATCTTAATAATACCTAGGTATCAAGATTTAACTTAACACATGACCGTAAAACACAGAGTGTGATTTAGTTTTTTTTGAAAAAAAGCGTTTTTTTTATTATATATTTTTTATCTGTATCTCTTATTGGTATGTCTAATAATTATAACTGGTTATGTAAGTACTCTTTTTAACTCGAGTTAATACAAAAGCAAAAGGTGATTTTTATAACTATTTATCCAGATTTCATTCATTTCAGTTTTCGCTTCACAGGGTACACCAAAATAAAAAAACAATATACCTAGCTGTTATTTTAAGTGTAACGAAAGATATGTTTTTGAACTTATCACAAAGGTGATAAGTAATGTGTATTTATTGTGTCTAACATAGATATTTTTTTAAATTTTTTATTTTGTTGTTGTTTGTCTCATTATTATTACAGCAAATAATAAATTCGGTTAGTGTTTAAATAGATTTTTTATTCCTCTCTGGTGAATGTTATTCTGATCAATACTGATCATTTATAAACTTATATCATCAAATCCTCAACCACCACAGTTATATTCGCTTATTAAACTACATAAACCCGGCTACCCTGTAAGACCCGTTGTGGCTTATTGTACAGCTCCTGCATATATGCTATCTAAGTACCTTATAGAAATTATTTTATCTTTTACCAAGTTCACCCCGAAATTTTCAATCAATAACACTCAAGAATTAGTCAACAAAATTCAAGATATTTCGTTACCTACAAATTCTAAATTACTATCGTGGGATGTTAAGAATCTATTTCCAAGCATCCCACCAATTGAAACAGTCCGATTAGTAGGCCAATTTTTAGTAAATCAAAAAGTGAACCCAGATACACATTTCGAAATAATTTCACTGTTAGAAACTTGTTTAAAACAAAATTACTTTACCTTTAATGACGTTTTGTATAATAGTACCAATGGTTTGATAATTGGGAATCCGTTAAGCCCACTTTTAGCTGAAATATTTATGGATAATTTAGAGAACAGTATCTTCAAACATCACTTAAGCAAAAAATTACTTTACTGGCACAGATACGTGGATGACGTTATAAGTTGTTTCACAGGTACGAAAAGAGAATTCATTATTTTCGAAAAATTCATTAATTCCCTACACCCCAATATTACTTTCACCTCAGAATTAGAAGATAACAATTCTATTAATTTTTTAGACGTCACGATCACTAGAATTAATAATAAACATAGTTTTTCCATTTACCATAAACCATCACATACAGATACTACCATCCATAGTACATCAAACCACCCATTTCAACATAAACTATCAGCATATAATTCTATGATTCATAGATTGTCATAGTCTTATTTTAATTTTATTTTAACCATAATAAAATACGGCCATGAAAATCATATAAAAAATAAAGGGTTTTCAAAACCCATGCACACAGCCCTCGGAAATACAGTAATAAAAATATCTGCCGAATTTCAGCTCTTAATTTCTATCCGCCTAAATTTAGGAATTTTTCAAAAAATTATTTCACTTTTCGTTCTCAATATGATCCCCCTTGTATATATTTCAGCCCAGTATTGAAATTTTAAGACAGACTATTTCACTGAATGTATAGGTACAATCACTGATAAGCTGTTGTGTGTAACTTACCCTTTTTTTTAGTTTTGCGAGTTTCTTGCTTTCAAGGTACTATGTTCCTCTTAAAAGGATAGTCTAATAAGTAACTGAGCCACAAAATAAAAATGAAAATTCTGAAGAAGCGACGATAAATTTTTAACATAGTCTCTTTCGACGTAAAGTTTTGCTTGGTGAGTGAATTATTCCAATTTAAAAACAAACAAAAAGTCGCACGGAACCAAATTTGAAGACTATGGTGAATGATGCAGAAATCTACGTATTGTTAAAGCTGCTTTTATAGTTAGTTCAAAATTGGCAAAGTCATAAAAACCATATGGCATAGAAGAATTTATCAAAGAGTGTATGTTAGAAGTGTGCAGTTTTTGAATCATAAAAGAAAAATGAATTTGAAAAAAAGAGTTTGTCCAGATGAACAGCTGTCCGACGTATAGACACGATTATTTCCTTCGATCTAAATTAACCAATAGAATGTCATAATTTTTTAAAATTGGACCAATCAGAATCAAATATCAGCGACTATTGCACTAGAACAATATCAGCGACTATTGCACTAGAGAAATAGTCACGTCAAATATAAATGTCAAAAATTTGTCTTCTCAAGAAATAATCTTCCTAAATATAACGCGACCTTGATTAATAGTCTGCTATTTTTGTTGTTGCTAAATTTCTCGAATATTTTACAATTTGTTTCGACATAATTTGACATTAATAATTAAAGATTAAGGCCCTCGAGCTAAAGCTCTCGGGCTTTAATCAGATTATTAATGTCAAATTATGTCTCAACAAATTGATAATAAAATATTCTCAAAATCTAGATACCACAAAAATAGCCGACTATAATCAAGGTCTTGTTATATTACCCCTGATACAGCTGATAATTAATGATCCAAAAACAACATTGACTGACTATAAGGATGGTTTTGAACTATTTTCCATAGCATAAGACGAGACTTGTCAGAGACAGCTCAACTAACTATATTTATTCAAGGTGTTAATATAGAGTTTATTGTTGCTGATTATTCTCTATAAGGAACCACTACAGTAGGGACAGTTTTAATAAAGTTTAAAAGGTGTTTACAAGTTTTTACTCGGCATAGTCAAAATTAGTTGGAGTATGTACAGATAGTGCACCTTCTATAGTTGGCTTACTTAAAGGTTTCATTGGAATTTTAAATGAGAAATAAATGAATTAAATTTGTAAAAGATGCTTTAATAGTTCTTTATTGCATTATCAACCAACAGAAATTGTGTTCTCTGTACATCCAATTTCAGAATGTTATGATTGTGATAGTAAAAACTATTATTTCATCTTGATGACGATTATGACAACGTCTAAAGTATAAACAAAGGGGAAATGCTAAAATGGTTTATAATTGAAATGAAAAACTAAATGTAAATAAAAGATAAACCACAATCTAAATTTAGTGACTCAAAATGGATATTAAACTTTAAAAACAAAGATAGTTACTTAAAATTTGTATAATCCATTTCACCGATTTTGGTCGATAACTGAAATCAGACTCGAGTTATATTTGACTTACATCAATAGGGAAGTCTTTACTTAATTTGCATTTATAGTAACTGTCATGAACGACTCGTTGTTATAAAATTAAATTAAATAATATGTATTCTTTATGTAGATGTCAAACCACACTAACAGTTTTAGAAAAATTTTGGAAAACGAAAATCCCTGGGAATACTATTTCTGGAGAAAATCGACAATTTGTTCTCAATTTGTTAGACTATTAATATTAGCGAGTTGCGGAAGCTTTAAAAAACAGTTTTCGTAGTTTTGCGCGAATAAAATCTGAAAATAAAGAATCTTTTGACAATGTTCCTACAACACCTAGAGTATCATATACTGCACCGAAAATAAAAACTGAAGACGTCGGAGATGCCCTAAGAGGAGCAATTAGAAACGTTGTATAGTCACTTGAAACTATAATGGTAACACATACAATTGCATTGCTTAATGAAGAACTGAAAAAACATACAACACTTAGAATTTTCACTCAAACTTGAAAATAGTAGAAGAGTCTTTTGCCTAAAGCCGAATATTGCTTCGAAACGATTATACTTTTTAAGCCACTGCATGAAAAATGATTCGAAATTCTAGACGAAAGGGTCGTGTAAACGTACAAGGCAAACAGAAAATGTAATGCTATAATGTTATAACACTTTACACATTTTGAAAATGATTAATTTAAATTTAGAAAATATAATTCCCTCCGTCATTGGTTTTTTAATTGACAGTTTAATCTAACTTCAGTGGTTTCTAATATGAAAGCGGCCAAGAAGGATGTAATGGACTACACCACCATTTGAAAAGATGCTGTCTGGTAATGTTACCTACTATTTCTCCACTATCTCTGCCTTTGAGAGTATTGATCAATGTGTTAAAGAACAATTTTACTAATAAGTTTGCGATTTCAAAAACAAATTTGTTACTCCAACAAAAAGTTATGTAAAAAATGCTTGCAAATAAAAAATTTACTTTTAAAATCTAAATTTGAAGACACAGCGTGGCGTTGTGCAATTTCTACGAAAAATTCGCAAGAAGATTGGTTTATGTGTTGGGCAGTAGGTACTTATAAATGCGAACAGTTCTTTTCAATGATGAAAGGTAATGCATCAAAACTTCGTACAAGGCGGACTAACGATGATTTAGACGTCTTTGTATCAGTTAATCGAAACATCTATGGATCAGTTTCTCAAATTCAAGCTAAAGTGTCTTATTGATTTTAGTGTCACTAACTAAATTTTAAAGTTTGTTACAATTTCAAATTTAACAGATTTAATTATAATATTGTAACTATTTCGTTATTTTAATAAATTGATATTATATTAACATTGTCGTATTATTTCATGTATGGTATCTTTTGAAAAAAAAAAAAATATGAACACTACTTCACAAAACTACTTAAAAATTAGGTGCTTTTAAAATTGAACGCATTTGCATACTGCAGCATTCCAAAAGAAACATCCTTTATTATACCCCAATATTGAAATTTATTTGATTTTAATTTATCTTTTGAACTCTGACCGATAGGCAACCACCATTACCTTTTTCTAGATTTTTCTCTAGAATGACATCTCGGGAACGGAAACTGAACTAGCAAAGGCGGAGATATCCGAGACAAGCAACATGCCGCCCGAAACTAATTTCGAAATTCATTCACGTTTAAGCTTTGAAACGGTACAGATGTACTGTCATTTTTGCGAATAGTAATGGCTGCCGTGTAAGGTTTCTGTTTACATTACCGGTTAGTTTTGTTGGTTTATACAGTGTGTAAATGTGTTAGAAAGTAATACGTTTCATTGTGGTAATAAAGTACTAAGTCTGGAAGTACTATTTATGTATTTATGGTATAATTGGAACTGAGTTGCCGCTTAGTTGTTAGAGAAGCGACGCCATTTTGAAAATTTTGGAAACCAATTTGGTAGAGAAGCTGTTGAATACCTGGTGTTTATGGAATGTTATAAATAATTACTACAGAAGATTTCCTGCGATCTGGTAAATCATTTTATGTAGTTCCTGTCCTATTTTTGGTATATTTGATGAGGAATTTTCTATTTAAATGCATAACTCCGGCATTAACGTTTTTCGAATTTGATTCTGGATATCAAGGTAACTTTTTAAATATTCCTTACGAAAGAACTATAGGTTCAATAGTTAGTTGAACCAAAAGTGCTTCAAGTTATTGGTAAATTTTTGAACTTGTACTGGAGAATTCTCTAATTCCCGGTAGTTATTAAATTATTTTATCTAATCATTCAATTAGTAAAAATATCGAGTTACTATTCAGATCTTAAGAACTTTAATCAGATGATATTAGTACAGTGCATTTAACCTTTGTTTTTTTAACATTCTTTCAAGTGATTACGATTATTTTATATCCTATATGAATATTACCTTTAAGGTATATAAGTGGATAAGTTTTTTTATTGTTACTTAGGTTATTGTTTAGTTAATAACACATAACGGAGTGCACTCTTTCTTTTGAGAACTTAATTAGATTTTGTTTTTCATGAAATGAAATAATCTTAACATCCGATTTTCTTATAATTGAGTTCTCCATATATTTTGATAGTAATGTAATCATACTGTCTTAAATAAGCTACGCAATATTATATTTGCAGGAGTTCTAGTTTTTTGATACTTATCAATCATTGATACCATTGTTTTTTTTTTGAAATATATTGTTTTCTTGTTTTGTTACTAAAACATTTTGAGTATTTATTCCTGATACCTTCCCAGTAAATGTTCTGATTTAATTTTTTATTTTTACATATTATTTCTATTTTCATAAAGATAAGTATATATAAAAGATTTATATAAAAAGATTCAAGGAACTTTAAGACCCATGAGGTAAGTTTAAATAGACACATATTTAATTAGTTTTGTTTAAGTTAAGTGTGTTCCCTAACAATTCCCGATTTAGTAATTTTCTTTTTCTATAGGTTTCTTATTTTTCTCCTATTTCTTTCCAAAAAATAAGTGGCGCCCTTAACCGATTCCTAAATAGATCCTAGATATTTCTTTTATAGTCCTACACTCGCCCAATTGCTCCCCCGATCCACGACTCGCTCTCCTCCTCCCCCCTGAGTGCCGTTCGCCATTTAGCTAACCCCTGGTGAGCCTTCAACATCTAGAAAAAAGGGGTTACACTAAAAAATAGCGCCCAACGTGTAGGGCCTGAGTATTTTTTCTTTTTGAAACTTTTAAAAGTTATTTTCGTTAAATTTTAACAAACTTTTAGTATTACCTCACCCCATTTTGTCTATCGTTATTTTCTTTGGAAGGAAACACACTTTAAAACATTTTTTTGTTTAAATTTAAAAACTTGAATCTTTTAAATATGTCTAATTTTGAAGTAAACTTTTTAACAACTGAAGAAGTTAACTATGAACTAAAAATAAGAGGAACAATTACTGGAAGGAAAATTGATGATAAACGTAAGATCTTAAAAAAGCTGTTAACTAAAGATTCAAATAGTAACTTAACTCTAGATGATTTAGACTTTGATGAAGAGAGTCTGGCAATACAGAACTCTATTGATAGTATCTCCAAATTAGTTGAGGAATTTGAAGGTTCTTCAACCGATTCATGCTTTCGTCGTGTTAAATCTAGAATATCACATTTATTAGGTAGAATTCAACGAGTACCCCTTTCTGAAACGAGTAAATGAATTAGCAGAATCTCGTAGTGTGAAACCAGAAATTTTGTTTCAGTCTGCTATTGAACTTTTCTCAGGTGATGCCGCGGTATGGTTTCGTACTGTTAAGTCTTCTTTAACCTCTTGGGAAGAACTTATTCAAGCCCTGAAGTCTACTTTTCTCCCTCCAAATACTGATGATAATATCTGGGAAGAAATTAAATCCCGAAAACAAAGACGAAATGAGCCTATCTTCATTTTCACTGCTCATATGCTTTCTCTTTTTAGTCGTCTTTCTCGCGAACCTGTTGAATCCACCAAGTTAAGAATTATTCAGAAAAATATCTTGTCAGAATACATCCCTCATGTTACTTTAAAAGACATTAGCACTGTTAAAGAATTAACAGATATCGTTAAGAAATTAGAAGATGCTAATCCATCTCTTCTAGATAAGTTTTCCCCTCCCTCTAAAGTATCTGTAGTAGAGTCTAGCACTTCACGTCGTACTAGTCAATTCCGGCAAAATACTCCCTCAACAGCAAAACCCTCGTCATTTCAAAAATCTAATCAACCTTCGACTTTCGATGGTAGAACAAAAAACTCTACCGAGATTATTTGTTGGAACTGTCAAAAGACAGGACACACTCATTCTTGTTGCCGTAAACCTAAAAATGGTCGTTTCTGTTATCGATGCGCTGCGCCAAATTTCACCGTTTTAACTTGTCCCAAATGTACAAAAAACTAAATTCTAGAGGTTGTCATGTCGGTACAGTCTCTACCCCTTTTCGTTTTAGTAAATCCGACATAAAGAAACAAGACCAATGGCCAAAATGGTTGAATTACGTTCGAAATTTTTATTTATCGTATCCCCCAAAAATTGTAGCTCCAATGATAATAAATAAAACTGCAGATTCTTGACCCTATACTTCCATTGAGATTTTTTCTCGTAATTTTACTGTCCTTCTTGATACCGGGTGTTCCATAACAATTGTTGGGAACAAAGCATTGAAGTTTTTAGAATACAACAATATAAGTATTAATCCTTCAAAACATCAAAATGTTTCGTTGGCTGATGGAACCAATCAATCTGTGTCTGGTGTGGTAGATCTCCCTATAGTAGCTAATAATCATTGCCACCTCATTAAAGCTTTAGTAGTCCCTTCTCTAGATTATACCTTTATCTTAGGTAGCAATTTTGTGAAGACTTTTTCTCTCTTATTAGATTTCTCTTCTAATACCTGGTCCTCAGGTTATGATACAAATCCCCAATCTATTTCTACGACGGATTCCGATTTTATGCCTACTTCATTATGTACCATTGACAATTTAGAACTTTACCAGAAATCCTTAGCTCAAAAAGTTATTGAGTCATTTTCCGAAGTTTGTAACACTAAAGGTTTGGGTCGTACCCATAAAATTCAGATGAGTATCGATACTGGTGATGCTAAACCCTTTAAGAAAAGACCTTTTCCTATGTCTCCATTTATGTCAAAAATCTTGAATGATGAACTTGATGATATGCTCCGTTTAGGAGTCGTTGAGCCCTCAAATAGTCCATGGTGTTCCCCTGTTATTCTAGTTAAAAAATCCAATGATGAATATCGTTTTTGTTTTGATGGTAGATCACTTAATGACGTAACCAAGCATGACACTTATCCATTACCAAATATTGATAGAATTCTTTCTCTGTTAAAAGGTACAAAATTTATTAGTTCTGTTGATTTAAGAAAAGCTTTCTGGCAAATCCCCTTAGACCCCCAGTCGAAAGAAAAAACTGCTTTCAGTATCATTGGAAGAGGATCTTTCCAATTTACCGTTATGCCCTTTGGTTTGTGTAACTCTGCACAGACACAACAACGTTTAGTTGATGCAATTTTCGGACCAAAATATGAGCCGAATATCTTTTGTTATCTTGATGATATAATTATATGTTCAAACTCCTTCGAAGAACATATCAGACTTTTAACTGAAGTTAAAGATAAGCTTAAGGAAGCTAATTTAACTATTAACGTCAAAAAATGTGAATTTTTCAAGTCCGAGCTTAAATTCTTAGGTTTGTAGTAGGTGATAACACTCTTCGAACTGATCCCGACAAAGTGTCAGCCATGATTAATTACCCTCGTCCCAAAACCTCTACTGAAATCAAAAGATTCATTGGCATGTGTTCTTGGTATAGACGTTTTATAAAAAACTTTTCATCTCTAGTTTCTCCGATCAATGACCTCCTAAAAGGAAAAAGGAAAAAACAATCTGTTGATTGGAATAATCAAGCCGAAGATGCTTTTGTTAAAATAAAAGAAGCCCTTATTTCTGCTCCCGTATTAACCCAACCTGATTTTTCTAAGCCTTTCGTGATCCAATGTGATGCAAGTGACACTGGTCTTGGTGGTGTCCTTACTCAATCTTTAGACAATTCTGATGTAGTTATAGCTTACGCTAGTCGATCCCTATCTCGTGCAGAGAGAAATTATTCAGTAACTGAAAGAGAGTGTTTTTCAGTTATTTTTGCAATAGAGAAATTCCGACCTTATGTTGAAGGTATTAAGTTCCAAGTAATCACTGATCATTACTCTTTGTTATGGTTAAAAAATATTAGTAATCCTTCAGGAAAACTTGCTCGTTGGGCAATGAGACTTCGACAACATAATTTCGACCTTATTCACCGTAAGGGATCTTCAAATATCGTTCCTGATGCTTTAAGCCGAATGTTCACCAATGAAATAGAGTCTGAAAAACCCCAATTCTCTTACCTTGATGTAGATATAAACCGAATAGACCCATGGTATGATGAACTTCGTACTAAAATTCTTAAAAGTCCAAAAGACTATCCGCAATGGAAAGTTAAGAATGATATGGTGTTCAAGTTGATCCCCTCCACTTTACCTTTTGCCACTAATGACATTGAGTGGAAAATTTTGGTACCTAAACCACAAAGACATGATGTAATCTCTTCTTGTCACGACCCTCCTACGTGTGCCCACTTTGGTTATTATAAGACCCTTAGTAGAGTCCAGGAGCGTTATTATTGGCCTAAAATGCGTCGAGATGTACTTCGTTTTGTTAAATCTTGTCAAACCTGTGGAGCTCAAAAAATGTCAACTTCAGCCCCTATGGGTTTAATGGGAAAAGAAAAATCTGCGAAATTTCCTTGGCAAATTATTGCTTTAGATCTTGTTGGTCCCCTTCCTCGTTCCAAGAAAGGATACACTTGGCTTCTTGTTGTTACTGACTGGTTTTCTAAGTTCACTCTTTTATGTCCCTTAAGAAAAGCTACCACTCAAAATATCGTTAACTATTTGGAAAATGAGGTCTTCCTGATGTTTGGTGTCCCTCAATTTGTTATTTGTGATAACGCTAGGAATCTTAACAATTCTACGTTAAAAAATCTCTGTAGTAAATACAAAGTGCAGAAGATATGGTTTAATGCTGTCTATTCGCCCCAGTGCAACTTTGTTAAACGAAGCAACAAAACCATTGGAACTGCTATCAGATGTTACATTCAAGAACATTCTGATTGGGATAAAGAACTCCCTAAAATCCGTCAAGCTATCAATACCGCTAAACATGAAGTTACCAAATATCCACCATCGTTTTTAAATTTTGCTCGATATGTTCCTGTAGCATTAAACTATTATTCTTCGTCTTCAGTCGATAGTCCCACTCCCTTAACAAATTATGATCATCATGATCAATATGTTTCTGAAATAGAAGGTTTAAATCTCGTTTTTGATGAAATCCAACGTAATCTTCACCAAGGATATATGCGTAACTCTAAAACCTATAACTTACGTAGGCGAGACATACAGTTTCAAGTAGGAGACAAAGTCTGGAGAAAAAATAAAGTACTCTCCAAAGCTTCCGAAAAGTTTATGTCTAAGTTAGCCCCAAAATTTGTATTGTGTACTGTCGTCAAAAAATTATCCCCTCTTGTTTACACTTTGAAAAATGCTGATGGTTCCCGAGCAGGAAATTGGCACATCAAAGATTTAAAACCCTACCATTCAGATTCAGACAACTCATCTGAAGATGAATCTTGCCATGAGTAGTTCTCGTTCGATAAGAACTTACCGTGCTCTTTTATATCTTCCGTTTTTTTGTTGTTTTCAGTCCCTTTTCCAACCCCGTTTGGGCGGCGGGAATAGAATAACCCCCAAAGTGTTAAACTGCTTGTCGTAAGAGGCGACTAAATGAAACCTTTCCCCTCTCTGTTTAAGTATCCCATGTACTTTCTAGGATTTCTTTGTTTGATTTGTTATCGTCCGTGAAGTGTAAATTCACCAAAATCATTTCATCGTTATCACATCCCTGATGTTATTCTCTGTCTTCAGTTAGTGATACGATTTCTTTTGAGTACTTTACCTTTAAGTGAATGTATCACTTAAAGTACCTTACCGTTTCTGTAAAATTGGAAATTATTTCCTGTTAATTTTGTCCTTATCTTACCGTTTAGTGAAAATAATCACTTAATTCTACCGTACCGTTTAATGAAGAAGACATTCATTATCTTACTGTTAATGTCTGGAAAATTATTTTCTCGTTATATTTACCGTATCCTGAGGTGATTAATCACTGCTTTCGTATCAACGACATTATTAGATGTTGTATTTCCGTAAGGTGTATCTTTACACATTTTGGTTTAGTATGTTCAGTACTAGATAGTTTTAGTATTATTTCATTAAGTGGAATTTGGATATCATTATGTGAGGATCTGTTTGGAGCCGTTGTGTTCAACTCCTCCTTTTTGCATAAGAGAGTTTAATAGTTAGTCTGTGATTTTTATTTGTCTTGCGAATATAGATGAATTCAACTACCACCTGTAAGTTTTGATAAACACATTTTCAGCTAGATGCTATTTTTTTTCTTCATTCTTCTTCAAGATGATGTTTGCTTTGACCTTTTAAGTTGTCACGAGAGATAAGCCTAGGAAAGCCGTAGGGAATTCTTCCCGATAGTGGTCTGTTGAGCTTTTAAGGAAGATAAGTAACCATTAATTCTATCTTTTTCTCCTTTGGATTATTTATTTATTATAGTTGTCTTGTTAGAGTATACTGATTATGACTTTGAAGTTCCATACTATTGGTTACTTCATACCGATGTTGACTTACCGATTTTGTCTCTAAATTATTTTAGACGTGTGATACGCGCAGCTATCAAACTATAGGCAACCATAATATATTTTATCTTTTTCAATATTTTCTATTTTTAGTTGAATACCATGTTTGTTTATTTCCTATCCAATTCTTACCACCGTTGAGTTTTATCTAAAGTCGTGTTAGTAGCTACTATTGAACTAGATTTTACGTATCTCGTATTTACCGTGACTGCTGGATCTAATGGAGTCAATAGACTTATTAAATCCCTGATTATATCTATCGTTCCGTGTTTCTTTCTTGCTTTTCAAAATTATTATTAACAGTTTGGTTTTAACTTCACCTTTCTTTTTTGATAGTAGTTTCCTAAAATGGAAATACGCGTTGTGCCTCCTATGGGAAATTTTACTTATGGGAACATAGCATTCTTTACTTTCTTCCTTGTGTGTGTGAATGTAGCGTGTGTCCTGACATCTTATGTCAAGGGCAATATAAATACATTTTTCGATTTGCTTTAAAGATACCACTTAGTGCTGCCCGTCTAGGCCGAGCTGCACACCTTTTTTTTTGTTTCCGTGCAGAAACTTCGGAGTAGACCGTTCCCGATCACTTTGTGATCTTTCCGGTTGGCCGGTACCGCTTATAAAAAATCTGGTCACTAGAATCTCTAGTTTGAATAACTGGGATTCATTTGATACCTATCGTCTGTTCCTTCAGAACTACGTATAGTTTAACTTGTATAGATTTATTTGATGTTAGTTTTGTCTGTGTAGACAAATGGCTACCAATGTAGTTAGTATTATCATCATTCCTGATGAACTCCGTTCGTTTTATTCTGATTGAGGTTCTGAGATTTCACCTTTCAACATTTTCTTTTGATAGTTAAGTTTATCTTTATTTTATAACTTTGAAAGTTCTTTTTAATAATGCTACTGTGTTTCCAATCCTAGTAGTTTCTTCTCGAAAACTGTGGTCTTTAATAGACCCCACTTTCCTCTCTTCGCAGGGGGCTGTGTAGCATTCCAAAAGAAACATCCTTTATTATACCCCAATATTGAAATTTATTTGATTTTAATTTATCTTTTGAACTCTGACCGATAGGCAACCACCATTACCTTTTTCTAGATTTTTCTCTAGAATGACATCTCGGGAACGGAAACTGAACTAGCAAAGGCGGAGATATCCGAGACAAGCAACATGCCGCCCGAAACTAATTTCGAAATTCATTCACGTTTAAGCTTTGAAACGGTACAGATGTACTGTCATTTTTGCGAATAGTAATGGCTGCCGTGTAAGGTTTCTGTTTACATTACCGGTTAGTTTTGTTGGTTTATACAGTGTGTAAATGTGTTAGAAAGTAATACGTTTCATTGTGGTAATAAAGTACTAAGTCTGGAAGTACTATTTATGTATTTATGGTATAATTGGAACTGAGTTGCCGCTTAGTTGTTAGAGAAGCGACGCCATTTTGAAAATTTTGGAAACCAATTTGGTAGAGAAGCTGTTGAATACCTGGTGTTTATGGAATGTTATAAATAATTACTACAGAAGATTTCCTGCGATCTGGTAAATCATTTTATGTAGTTCCTGTCCTATTTTTGGTATATTTGATGAGGAATTTTCTATTCAAATGCATAACTCCGGCATTAACGTTTTTCGAATTTGATTCTGGATATCAAGGTAACTTTTTAAATATTCTTTACGAAAGAACTATAGGTTCAATAGTTTGTTGAACCAAAAGTGCTTCAAGTTATTGGTAAATTTTTGAACTTGTACTGGAGAATTCTCTAATTCCCGGTAGTTATTAAATTATTTTATCTAATCATTCAATTAGTAAAAATATCGAGTTACTATTCAGATCTTAAGAACTTTAATCAGATGATATTAGTACAGTGCATTTAACCTTTGTTTTTTTAACATTCTTTCAAGTGATTACGATTATTTTATATCCTATATGAATATTACCTTTAAGGTATATAAGTGGATAAGTTTTTTTATTGTTACTTAGGTTATTGTTTAGTTAATAACACATAACGGAGTGCACTCTTTCTTTTGAGAACTTAATTAGATTTTGTTTTTCATGAAATGAAATAATCTTAACATCCGATTTTCTTATAATTGAGTTCTCCATATATTTTGATAGTAATGTAATCATACTGTCTTAAATAAGCTACGCAATATTATATTTGCAGGAGTTCTAGTTTTTTGATACTTATCAATCATTGATACCATTGTTTTTTTTTGAAATATATTGTTTTCTTGTTTTGTTACTAAAACATTTTGAGTATTTATTCCTGATACCTTCCCAGTAAATGTTCTGATTTAATTTTTTATTTTTACATATTATTTCTATTTTCATAAAGATAAGTATATATAAAAGATTTATATAAAAAGATTCAAGGAACTTTAAGACCCATGAGGTAAGTTTAAATAGACACATATTTAATTAGTTTTGTTTAAGTTAAGTATGTTCCCTAACAATTCCCGATTTAGTAATTTTCTTTTTCTATAGGTTTCTTATTTTTTTCCTATTTCTTTCCAAAAAATAAGTGGCGCCCTTTACCGATTCCTAAATAGATCCTAGATATTTCTTTTATAGTCCTACACTCGCCCAATTGCTCCCCCGATCCACGACTCGCTCTTCTCCTTCCCCCTGAGTGCCGTTCGCCATTTAGCTAACCCCTGGTGAGCCTTTAACATCTAGAAAAAAGGGGTTACAATACTAATGCGTTTAATCCCACATGTTGCTCATGCATGGTGTACCTATATTATTCTACTAATAATATGTAGTTAAAGAAATAAAGTAGAAAAATGGGTCTTATTATCGATTTTCGGAATAAGTCTGATACTAACAAAATCTTAAATTTCAATTTAATAGTTATTTACCTAATGTGTTTGGGAAGTAGAATTTTTCGCATGGGCACTTTATTTGCTGCATTTAATGCGAATGCGAAAAATTTCTTCCCAAAAAAGTTAAGTACAATGTTATTTGTAACGAATAATTTAAAATTAAAATAAAATTTAAATATAAATTTTATAATCTATTTTTCTATTAACAGTTGGTAACAATAACATAATATACAAATGTCAAATTTAAATTATTTGACATTTTTCACAAATTTTAAAAAATATTAAATTTATCAAAATGATTGAGACTGATAGCAGCGATAGCGAAGTTCTTGAAACTAACAAAAAAGCAGAACAAGCAATCAGAAGTTTGCATACTCAAAAAAGTCGAAACTTTTGGATTGGTTTATGGATCAAAAAGTCAAGAATATCTATTAATGAAAATTTTCTGCTAGCGTATTTTGTTTACCAGCAAAGTAGTATAAGCTCTCTATGTAGCATGCTTAAATTATATTTATTAACATACAAAAACAAAGATATATCCAAGTATGTCAAATTAAACCAAAGAAATCAGCTGTTTTGGACGATGATCAAATAAATGCATTTTTAAGGGAAGCTCCAGATTACCTTATGATGAAAGTAGATAATAAACTGTTATATGTTTTACTAATAACTTAACAACATTATGTTTTTAATGTTTAGGTATAATGGGTATTTCTGGAGCGTTAAAACGCCAAGAATTATGTCAATTGAAACGTAAAGATATTCTAAGTCTACAACTTTGTGTAAGATCTAACCTTGGTGTAACATAACCTAACTGTTAGACACTTTTGTCACTTTTGCTGCCGACTGTTTAAAACAAATTCCGGTAAAGTAAGAAGCACAAGTGCGTAAATAGTTATTTATTTCACCCGTCCAGTAAATACACTTCCCTATAATCAATTTGGCGCCGGTAAGTAAAACATTACGGTATCTGGTACTGTAATGTGTTGCCTAGCAACGCTGCTCTGATTGCTTAAGGGAAGACAATTACTTTTAATTTTTGACATTTAAAAATACTGTAATGACTATGAAATAAAAATAAAATAATTAATTACTTACTTTTACATCCATATTTTAAAAAAAGTCAATGTTATTCAATTTTATATTAACAATTAAATCCTAATAATAAAAAAAATATTTGACAGTGACAGATGGCTTTTAAAGTAATTTGACCTAACGAATCAAGTTACGAACTATTTTTAGTCAAGTTACGAACTACTGTTAAAATTTTTATGAATTTATTAATTTATAAAAACAGGATTTAATAAAATATAATACGATACATGGTCGTTAGGTGTTATTACAGTACTCGTTTTTATTTCCGGACTTGGCTCCTACTAACTCGTACTGTAATAAGTCACCTACCGACCTTGTAACGTATAATACTATTGTGACACAAGGACGGAAAATTACATTTTGCAAGAGCGAGTAAAGTTTTGTAGCCGAGGTGCGTAGCACAGATGCGAAACAATACGAGCTCTTGCAAAACATTTTCCGGACGTGTAACACACACTATTTTTTAGTTCGATAAATTTTTATTATTTTCAAAAGTTTAAAAACTTTTTACTTTGTCACATACAAGATTAGATGTTTATTGACATCGATTGCACGATTAAAAGAATTAGTAATAAGGAATGATTTTCTGATAATCGATTTCAAGATCCTTAATTTTTATACATACGAATACTGTGCTAATAATCAGCACAGTAAAAATTGTTGTATTGAAAATATTAATATTAATATCTATTAATTTTATATACAAATAGCAGTAACAATGAATTATTATATATGAGCAAAAATAAGATCGAGATATGTATTTTCATAATCGAATGATAAGGTGTTGTAAATTGACATAAATGTCAAATTTATTATAAAAGTTGTAAGAGAAATTAAATGTAAATAAGAATCACGATGTTTTTAAATAAATTTAAATAAGATGGTAGTATTCGTTATGTATTTGTGATGACTCATAGCGCCATCTCTTTAGATAATCTAAAAGCTGCTTTTGTCGGCCTAGGCCGGAAAATGTAATTTTCCGGACGATTTTGAAGTAATTAATAGTATTGTTTCTGGACGAAGGACGAAAAAGAAACTTTAGCGCACTCCGGCTATAACTGTAAAATACGCATTTAAAAGTAATGAGTACAAAAATGTTCTTTTTGAAGCTTTTAATTATGAAATAGTTATTTGTGACACAAGGACGGAAAATGACATTTTGCAAGAGCGAGTAAAGTTGTGTAGCCGAGGTTCAAGACTTGACTGCTTGTGCTACCTGAACTAAGGCCACTGACTAGAAGAGAGCCGACAGATATAAGCGCCACATTGGATGTTTATAATATAGTTGTGTTGTTGTGTATTGTGTAATAACTTGTTAAATACTTAATATACGTGTTTAGCTTCAGCAGTTATTAGTCTTTTAATTAACATATGTTGCAAACACAACAAGTTCAAAAACTTTTAACTTTGTGACATACAAGATTACATGTTTATATAAAGATGTTCAAAAATTGACATAAATGTCAAATTTTAAAATACAGGTTGTAAGAGTAATTAAATGTAAATTAGAATCCTGCTTATCTTTAGAAAAAGTTATAGGTAAGTTTAGTATATTATACGCAGTTTTTAAATAAATTTAATTAAAATTTGTAATATTCATTATGTATTTTTGATGACTTAAAATTCAAACTCATAGCGCCATCTCTTTAGATAATCTAAAAGCTACTTTGCCGGCCTAGGCCGGAAAATGCCATTTTCCGGACGATTTTGAAGTAATTAATAGTATTGTTTCTGGACGGAGGACCAAAAAAAATATTACTTAGTAGAGAGTGTTGAAAGTAAGTGTGATTTGGTTACTCGGGGGTTTTAAGTTGTTAAACAAAAATGTGAGGTTCTAAGTAGGTACCTGGAAACATAAAGAGTGCTATTTATGTCGTTTTTAGAGTACCATGAAAATTAAATACATATTTGACCCAAACATATAAGTATTTGGGGTTTTTTAACGTCCCTCAATAAAAATATGACATTGGCAAGAGTCTGTAAAATATATTATACAATTAACACAAACTCGTAACTGGTAAATTTTTGAGTTCGCTGGACTTATGATGACAGCGGGTGTTTTAATCGTGTTTTTTTTTGGAGTGCTGTGATTTAAACACAGTTGAATACATGTGTATTCTAACCACACAACTATACCAGTTTATGAACAAAAATAAAAGTAAATGGTGACTTTAAAGTCTACCACCAAATATCTTAATTAAACACATATTATTATGAACCCCATTTTACATACCTTAACCATATCATTATGATTAAATAAAAAAAAAGGATACTCTAATACTTTGTTCTATTTCACAAGAATATAACGACAAAAAAAGCTTCCATGTTTTTATATTATTTTATGTTATGTCGTTATGGGCCAGCGCCAGCGTGGAGAAAAGAGATGGTCTAGCAATTTGTTTGGCTATGTCACATTATTTACGATTTCATTAAATGATTGGTAGATGGCTCTACCTTTTGCCGTCCGTGCATACCAATAATGTTAATCAAGAATAATATTAAATATGTATTTTTTTGCAAATACTGCTTGTAAAATGAATAATATTAAACACTTTTAACATACTTTTTAATTACTACAGTATAAAAACTTCAATTATCATAATGATAATGATAAAGTAGATAGGTATTTATTGTATCACATGCTTTACACACAACAGCATAGAACCGGAACCTAGGGTGACATCTATATTAAAGATTTAGAGGGACCAAGCTTTGTGACACTGCTTAAAGCATTGTGAAATACAGTCGTTAGACTACCTCTTTGCTTCTACCTGGTTATGGGCAATAAAAATTTATTATTATTAATGTTCTGTACGTCATGTGTCAAAACAAAATAGAGGTTTACTTGAAATTGCTAGCAACATTACCAAACTAAATCTAGAATTTTTTTTAACTTCCCGCACAAAAAAATTAATTTTTTTTTAAATCGTTTTTCGAAAATCGAGTTTTCAGCGGATCTCAACGTTTAACCACCCCTGACAATTTTTACGAGGGTGTCTGTGTGTGTGTGTGTGTGTGTGTGTGTGTGTGTGTGTGTGTGTGTGTGTGTGTGTTGTGTGTGTGTGTGTGTGTGTGTGCGTGCGTGCGTGCGTGCGTGCGTGTGTGTGTGTGTGTGTGTGTGTGTGTGTGTGTGTGTGTGTGTGTGTGTGTGTGTGTGTGTGTGTGTGTGTGTGTGTGTGTGTGTGTGTGTGTGTGTGTGTGTGTGTGTGTGTGTGTGTGTGTGTGTGTGTGTGTGTGTGTGTGTGTGTGTGTGTGTGTGTGTGTGTGTGTGTGTGTGTGTGTGTGTGTGTGTGTGTGTGTGTGTGTGTGTGTGTGTGTGTGTGTGTGTGTGTGTGTGTGTGTGTGTGTGTGTGTGTGTGTGTGTGTGTGTGTGTGTGTGTGTGTGTGTGTGTGTGTGTGTGTGTGTGTGTGGATGTGTGTGGATGTGTGTGGATGTGTGTGGATGTGTGTGGATGTATGTAAACCTCTTATAACTTTTGAACGGCTTGACCGATCGAAATGAAATAAAACGCGTTCCAAAGAGTTCCATCTAACTTAGATTCCCTGTAAGTTTTAGCCGATTCGAACCAGTAGATTTTGAGAAATTTCAAAATAACCGAAAAAAACAATTGGTAAAAATGATGTTTTTTTGGCATATCTTTTTGGCTATTACATCGATCAATTCCATAACCTATTTACCTCTCAAGCTTAAAAAACCACGTCGAATGCCGTTTTGCAAACTAAAATCGGTTGATTCGTTCGTGAGATATCGTTGTCGAAAAATTTCAAAAAAAGTGTTTTTTTTAATAACTTACAGGTTTTTCTACTAATCGATATTGCACTCCCGTAACATTTTTAGGTCTCAAAAAACTGCGTCGAATGCCATCTTGAACATCAAAATCGAATAACGCGTTAAAAAGTTATGGCTTTTTAAACCTTTCAAAAAAAGTTGATAGCCCCCATAAATTCCTTATGGGGCGCAGGTACTGTTATTCCCGATTAAGCTAGTTCAGAGTTAATAATTAGAGATAATAGTATCTCCCGTAGAGTAGGGGGGTTCAATTATTTGTTAGGAAAGAAAATATACAGATATAGTCACCCTAATGAATTTAATCTAAACAAACCCAACATCAATTAAGGTCTCTGGGTGGTACCATCCAGCTCACAAAGGGTATATCACACTAAAATTTAACCTATTTATTCTATTATGAACGTATAATAAATATATAGATAAATTAGTTAATATAAAATATAGTTGACACTTTGATGGTAACTTGAATGTGCCAAGTGCTGGATTATATCAGTTGAATGCTGTCAGTATGAATGATACAAAAGGAAAACATATGGTAATCTCTTACTTGTGGTTAATCCAGTCGCTGAAGAGGTATCAGTTATGAGCAAGTCTAGAGAAGGAGCTCCTACTTCTAATGAGCGCTTAAACAAAGCAATCACATGCAAACAAGGTGTGCAGCAGAGATGTGTAGGTGTGTAGTGTTGTACAGTAGGAGTAAGCAGCCCCCAGTTAGTTAGTGCAGGTGCCAAAGCCAGAAGTGGAAGAATGAAGTGAAGAAAAGCAGATTTAGGAAAAAAAATAAGCAGAAGTAGGTCTTATAAAGCAGGAAGAGGTTTTTGGCCTAAAAAGAAATTTACAAATTCAATATTTTTATTTGAAATTTAAGCTTAAACCCTTATGGACTTACCGGAGGTGAAATGTGGCCAATAAGTGAGAAAGACTGGATCCAGATCCACAATTAAGTGTATTATGTAACTATTACAATGTAGTGATCCTAATGTCTTCTATTATTTTTGTTTTTCTTGGCATAAAAATCCGAAATAAAATTCGAAGTTCAAGAAACCATGTGCTTTATTCAGAACAATGCCAAGAACAAAAAAAAGAAACCGGTTCAGAGTACAAAGTTAAGCCTGGTAAAGTGGTGATTTTTATTAAAATTAAATGGTTGAATTGGCACTTCTGATTTGACTGAAGACTAGAAGAAGAGGCCCTCTCTTAACCTATTGAACTTTGACATTAAATGTTTTAATCTAAATAAACAATGTTTACCTATTTTTACTGATATTTAATAAATTATTTTGGTTGTGTGTAGTTATTTTATATTTGTGTTTAAGGTTGTGTTTCTATTTTATTAAAGAGAATGGTAAGGTATATTTTATTAACTTATATCTAAAATTATTAATTAGATGAACAATCAAAAGATTTAGATAGATTACAATTAAGGTTATAAATAACTTTAGTACCTATAGAGAAAACCTAAACAGCTAAATGAATTCAAGAACAAATTTATTTTTAAAAACGAACCGTAACAACTCCCCCCTTTCCAAGAAAGAGGTTTTTGTTGCAAAACCTTAACGAGATATAACTAATATTTTTTTCCTGAGCGCATTGCAAATCCCGGCTCAAAATAAGCTTAACTATTGTTGTTAGATTTGTGAACATGTTACCGTCTGCAGGTATGTATTATAAGAATATTAATTTACCTTGTGAAAGAAAGCCATGCGAGTGTTGGGAGTGACATTAAGGTGAAAAAAAAACTTTTACTCATAAGCATTCTACATTCGTAAAAACTAACTGTGTTAGAAATGGAAAAACAAAAATGCAAAAATGAGCATTATGAATTCAACAAAAAAAAAAATTACTATTTCCAGTCTATATATTCCTGAAACATTAGAGGAATTATCTAACAACCCAATGACTCTACGATACTAACTGTACTAACTAGAATAATATATACAAAACAGGAAAAAAAAAATTGACCTAAACGTCTTCTTTGGTATCTTTAGGTTCAACATCGTCAGGAGGATGACTCTTCAGGTCTCGAGCATGCCATACGCCCTTAGAGCGTCCCCGAGAGTCACGTAACTCGTATGACCAGGGTGAGAGAATCTTTGCGATTGTAAATGGTCCCTCAAATTTGTGAGCTAGCTTGGAGGTTACTCCTTTTGCTTTATCTGATAAAGTGAATATCCTCTTCCAGACCTGAACACCTAGTTGGAACTTTAAATCTCTCCGTCGAAGATTATACCGTTTTTCACTCTTGGTGAAGGCTTTCTTGATTCGGACGGCTACATCTTTAAAAACACCTTGAAGGGCCTTGTTTCGGGCAGAAGGATTATAGTTTTCATCCAAACCATCAACAGGTACAGTACTCCTTCCACGAAGATCAATTTCCCTCGAGAATAAGACAAAATTTGGAGATAGCTGTGTAACTTCATGCCGTCCTGAACGCATAGCACAAGCAACTTTCTGCAGATTCTTGTCCCATAGACGTTGATTGTCCGCCACGTATGAGCTAAGTGCGGTTTTTAGAACTCGATGGTAACGCTCAACGGCATTGGCCTGGGGAGAATAATTAGCACAATAACCCTTAGCAACATCATATTTTTCGAGCAAAGACATAACTTCACGACTCCGAAATTGCTTCCCATTATCAAGGATGATCTTTTCGGGAACTCCGAACAACAAAAAAACATAATCTTCAATAAACTCGACAATTTTCGGAGTAGTAGCCTTTCGAAGAGGGAAAAACAAAACAAATTTACTAAACAAATCGTTTACAGTTAAGATATATGAGAATCCTGAAGAAGAGCGAGGAAGAGGACCAACCAAATCCATACTGAGGATTTGCCATGGGCGAGTGGTAGTTGGAGCTTGACTTAACATCAAGCCGCTTGGAGCTGCTTGTTCGGGCTTGGTCCTCAAGCAGATGTCACAACATCTAACATAACGAGCTACGTCCGCCCTCATCTTCGGCCAATAATACTTATGGCTGAGACGACCCACGGTTTTGTAGACACCTAAGTGGCCACAGGTAGGCGGGTCATGATGTTCCCGTATTACATTCGTCCGATCTTCTTTAGGAACAACAATCCATGCTGCGAAGGGATAAACTAGGGTAAAGTGGTTTAGCCAACTTAAAAAGTTTGCCATTCTCAACCCTCCAGTCAGGATATTTTCCTGATTTTTGCTCTACTTTCTCATACTGCCGCTTATACCAAAGGTCCTTAACGTCTTCGATGTTAGTGATGGGTTCTATGGCATTAACACACGGTACTGAACGAGATAAGGTATCTGGTACTACGTGTTCAGCTCCCTTCCGATGTATTATCTCGAAGTCGTATTGTTGGAGCCGTAGGGCCCACCTAGCTACTCGACCAGCTTGATCTTTGAAGTTGTATAACCACTTGAGGCTATAATGGTCGGTGATGATTTGGAAGCGAGAACCCTCGACGTATGGACGGAACTTTTCTACAGCATGGAGGACCGCTAAGCACTCCTCCTCGGTTGTGCTGAACTTACGCTCTGCCTTAGTTAGGGATCGACTAAGGTACGCTATGACTTTTTCGCCGTCTTCAAACATTTGGGATAGAATCGCGCCAAGACCATAATCACTGGCATCCGTCTGGATGATGAAAGGTCGCTCAAAATCAGGGCAAGTCAGTATAGGAGCCGATATGAGATGCTCCTTGATTTTTGTCATAGCTGTCGAACATGAGTCATTCCAGTCGAACTTCGCATTTTTACATAGTAAGGCAGTTAAAGGTGCAATCAAAGTAGAAAAATTCGGTACGAAGCGCCGGTACCAAGATGCTAAACCTACCACCCTACGGACTTCAGACACGTTTTTTGGATCGGGGATGTTGATAATGGCTTCTACCTTTTCGGGATCAACCATCAAACCTGAAGCATTTACAACATATCCCAAATACCGCAGTTCGGGTTTGCAAAAATGGCACTTATCCCGGTTGAGAGTGAGTCCCGCTTCAGCAAGCCTTTTCAGAACTTTTTCGAGTACCTTTAAATGGAGTTCAAAAGTAGGGGTACAGATGATAACGTCATCTAAATATACAAAGACGTATTGTTCTAAGTCCACCCCTACGACTTGGTCAATGAATCGTTGCCACGTGGCCGGGGCATTGTGCAACCCAAAAGGCATCCTCTTGAATTGAAACAATCCTCTCGTTGGAACGACAAAAGCTGTAAGAGGTCGTGACTTTTCTGCTACCTTGATCTGCCAGTATGCGGACTTAATATCGAGGGTAGTAAGATATCTGGCGTCCCTTAGCTTGTCCAGTGTTGCTCCCACAAATGGTAACGGATAAGCATTTCTCTCGCTAACCTCATTCAATTTTTTATAGTTCACGCAGAATCTATAGTTTCCATCGGACTTCTTAACCATGACTATAGGGGAAGCCCATGGGGACTTAGAGGGCTCGACAATATCATCATCCAACATTTTGTCCAATTCCGCGTTTACTTGTCGTTGCAGGGCAGGGGAGATGGGATAGTGTCTTTGTTTGATGGGTTGTGCTTGTGTCCTTATCTCATGCTCTACCAAATGAGTGCATCCTATCTTGTTTCCCATAGCGCTAAAAGTTGACTCGACCAAATTGTCTAATTGTGCCTTTTGAGCCACTGACAGGTGCTCTGAGGACTGAATAGCCGCTATGTTAGGACTAGAAAGGTCACTCTCGGTCCTAAAAACCCACTGGCCAGAATATAGATCAGGCACAATTTCCATCGAAGTCCAAAAATCGACACCTAATATGACTGCGTGTGGAATACTAGGTACAACCAGGAGTTCTAGCACTCTCACTCTGTCCTGTAACTGAATTGGAACCGTTATAGATCCTAGCACATCACATTTTCCTCCATTGACGACAACGCACTCCTTCAATGTGGAAGAGGGGTTTAGTGAACAAACCAATTTAAGTTGCTCCCAACCTAAACCTCCAATCACGGTTTTCGAGCATCCGCTATCCAGAAGAGCCAGAAATTCTTTACCTAGGATGTTGACGGAAAGGTAGGGACGAGTGTCTTCTTTTGCATGCGCGATTACGAAGTCTAGTAGAATTGACATGGATGATGATCCTGCGTTGACCGAATTGATGGCAGGTGGTCTCGACCGGTCTAATTCGGACCTGCCTTCTGGTTTTTCGAACACGCTGGACAGTTCTTTACCATGACTCCCTCATAGCCGCATTTAAAACAGAACTTCTTCTTTTGTTCTGGACAAGCTCGAAATTTATGGGTATTTTTACCACAATTCCAACAGAGTGGTGGGGATGATGAAGACGAAACTGCATGAACCAACGTCGAAGTTCCTGCCGGTTGAACCAATAATCCGGTGTCCGACGTACTAATAGATGTGGTATTGGTTCTCAGTGAAGCTACCGAAGTGGAAGTGGAATGAGCTGGTCTGTGGTATGCCAATTCTGGTTCCAGAAGAGATCTATAGGAAGTTGGAGGAGGAACGAATCTCTTCACTCTTTCCTCAGTCTCTTCAATTGTTCGGCACAATCTCAACAGATCTCGGACGGAGGTTATGTGATGGAGAGACAACTGAGTCTGTATATAGGGTAGTAAGTTCCTCTTTATGATGTTAACTCTATAATCCTCCCTTGGTGGTTGATCTAACCGTCGAAACAAATTCTCCATAGCGGTGATAAAGGTAAGCACCTTCTCTTGAGATCCTTGTGTTCTTCGACGAATCTCCTCCCAAAGACTATACTCATAGTCGTATGGCCTAAAAGCCTCCTTTAACTGAGCCACCAAATCATCCCATGAAGTAAATCTGCAAGTCCTGAACCAGAACAAGGCGTCTTGGATAAAGAGTTCAGGGGCGGAACGTAAAAGTTGATCCTTGGTAATCCCACGTGAAATCCTGATCTCTTCGATACGTTCAAGAAAGTCATTCACACTTGTTCGGCCATTAAACCTGACATTCCATCTGTGAACATCTGGAGTTGGAGTAAAATAATCATGTGGTCGTCGGGAAGGAATTGGCGAAACTTCAAGATTACTCAGGTGGTGTGAAAGATGGTGGGATCTGTTCCAATCTTGATAGGACATCCTTGAGTCATCAATTGTAGCCATTCTAGAAGTATCGGATGAAAAATGTACTCTCGACCCAGAGTTATCTCTGTAGAATTGATTTTCGTGGTATCTCTCCTTAAGTTGATAATTTGGTACATGGCTATCGTTATAGCTGCTTGAATGCCCAGGCGCCGATAACTGATGAGGAGTTTCTGATCTTCGCTGTTCTGGAAAGCACTCCTCCGGATAATCTATGAGGTCTCCTACTATCGAAAGATTCCTGGAGTTTCTGTTAACTGGAGGGTTTGGATCATCTAAAATTGACCTATCACCTCTTTTTAACTGAGCACAACCCTGATTCTCTTCACTGTCCACAACCGCAGTCCTTTCCGAAGGTCTTCTATCTTCTAAAGGAGCAGGATTTCTTTCACCATCCTTGAACGCTGACAGTTCAGATCTTCTATGTTCTAAAGGAGCAGACTGTTGATGCGTATCCACTGAGGTATAGTTAATTCTTGGCTTTTCAAAGGTACCAACACGAGTTGCAGTTCCAAGCTCATAAGCCAAATTAAGGTTACCAAAGAGTTCCTGACACTGCCTTTCTAGTTTGGCACGGTTTTCTTCCTGATCTTCAGCATGACCCTCTATTCTACTTAAACGCTGTGTTAAATGAACTAGTCTAGAGTAGATCCGACGGTAATCATTCTCACAGTTGTCGGTGTCAAAGGCTTCAATTTCTTGTTCCATTTCCTCAAACTTCCGTGTACATGTCTTTAATTCTTCCTCAAAATCCAAGTCCAAGTTGTACTCGATGTCCGCAGTCCCATATTCCCTCTCATTTTTCAGAGCTTGCCGTAGAGTAGCCCGTTTTTCGGTTACTGTGTTACCAACAGTTAAATTTCTTATCTTTAACTCATAGGTCAGCTCATCTTGTTTCAGCCGATTTACCTCCATCATTTTCGACATATCCTTTCAGATAAAGGAAGGAAAAAAACACACAATTCCCCCCCCCCTTTCTTAACAAAGAAAGAGCCGAGAAAAAAAAGTACAAGAAAATACAGCTATCTATCACTACTACTTAATTTTAAACGAGCAAGTTGAATATGTCAACTTGAATTAACAAAGAACCCAAAATGAAAAATTAAATAATAAACTTTTTTCAGTTACAAGAAAATATCTTAAACACCTATATTAACTTCTTTTCATAAACGCGCAAAAAAAGGAAAAAAATTAAAGAAATTGATATGGAACCATCCTGTATAACAACTAAAAATGTTAAGTTCCAAGATTACCCTGTAATCTATTTAAAAACTTTTATTGTAATCTTTATATTGCTATGTAATTAAAGCTTCAACAATAAAAAAACAACCTCAAAATATTTCCAGATTTACCCTGTATGCAATTTAAATAAAAAGGCAAACTTTACAAAAAAAATTTGTAACTATATAAAATACCTATCACCTGTACTAAAAAGGTAATAAAATATTATTAAAATTAATATTGTTTTATTAAAATTACTTCTATTTTTAATCTTTTATACTATCTTAATTATAAGATAAAATATCTACAAGAATTAAATGAAAAGAAAAGTGCATACAATTTATCAGTCACAATCGAACCAACCAATAATCGATACTATAAATCGATTGTAAACCGTAAATTGTATGACAGGATAACTCACTCCACAGGTCTTAAGTTTTGTGCCAGTGCCTACAATGAATATGTAAAGAGAAGAAAGAAGAATGATATTAACCTCAAAATCTCAAAAATTTATTAGTTTGTGTCAAAAATGTTGCACCTAAATGATTGTTTTTATTTTAATATATCTAAAATACAAGTCCACCAGCTCAAAACTGCAAAAATGATTAAAATATCAATCCAAGATCACCACTACTGGAAAAATATACATAAATACACGTTGGGCGCCACTTGATAGCCCCCATAAATTCCTTATGGGGCGCAGGTACTGTTATTCCCGATTAAGCTAGTTCAGAGTTAATAATTAGAGATAATAGTATCTCCCGTAGAGTAGGGGGGTTCAATTATTTGTTAGGAAAGAAAATATACAGATATAGTCACCCTAATGAATTTAATCTAAACAAACCCAACATCAATTAAGGTCTCTGGGTGGTACCATCCAGCTCACAAAGGGTATATCACACTAAAATTTAACCTATTTATTCTATTATGAACGTATAATAAATATATAGATAAATTAGTTAATATAAAATATAGTTGACACTTTGATGGTAACTTGAATGTGCCAAGTGCTGGATTATATCAGTTGAATGCTGTCAGTATGAATGATACAAAAGGAAAACATATGGTAATCTCTTACTTGTGGTTAATCCAGTCGCTGAAGAGGTATCAGTTATGAGCAAGTCTAGAGAAGGAGCTCCTACTTCTAATGAGCGCTTAAACAAAGCAATCACATGCAAACAAGGTGTGCAGCAGAGATGTGTAGGTGTGTAGTGTTGTACAGTAGGAGTAAGCAGCCCCCAGTTAGTTAGTGCAGGTGCCAAAGCCAGAAGTGGAAGAATGAAGTGAAGAAAAGCAGATTTAGGAAAAAAAATAAGCAGAAGTAGGTCTTATAAAGCAGGAAGAGGTTTTTGGCCTAAAAAGAAATTTACAAATTCAATATTTTTATTTGAAATTTAAGCTTAAACCCTTATGGACTTACCGGAGGTGAAATGTGGCCAATAAGTGAGAAAGACTGGATCCAGATCCACAATTAAGTGTATTATGTAACTATTACAATGTAGTGATCCTAATGTCTTCTATTATTTTTGTTTTTCTTGGCATAAAAATCCGAAATAAAATTCGAAGTTCAAGAAACCATGTGCTTCATTCAGAACAATGCCAAGAACAAAAAAAAGAAACCGGTTCAGAGTACAAAGTTAAGCCTGGTAAAGTGGTGATTTTTATTAAAATTAAATGGTTGAATTGGCACTTCTGATTTGACTGAAGACTAGAAGAAGAGGCCCTCTCTTAACCTATTGAACTTTGACATTAAATGTTTTAATCTAAATAAACAATGTTTACCTATTTTTACTGATATTTAATAAATTATTTTGGTTGTGTGTAGTTATTTTATATTTGTGTTTAAGGTTGTGTTTCTATTTTATTAAAGAGAATGGTAAGGTATATTTTATTAACTTATATCTAAAATTATTAATTAGATGAACAATCAAAAGATTTAGATAGATTACAATTAAGGTTATAAATAACTTTAGTACCTATAGAGAAAACCTAAACAGCTAAATGAATTCAAGAACAAATTTATTTTTAAAAACGAACCGTAACAAAGTCAAAAACGTCAAAATACGTCACGTTACTATAGCTTTGCGGTTAAAACTAGCGGGAAGTTGCAAGGATGGCCTTTAAGGTCAACCTCTTTTCGAATTTTTTATAACAAGAACGCTATATCGAACATTACTAAAAAGTGGGAAACAATTTAAAAATTGAGCGTGCAGCTTTTTTATAATAAAATGTTTAGACCTGATGTTTTAATTTCACATATAGTTTTAACTTTTTCGAACATTTACATTAACCGAATATATTTCTTATTAGATAAAAATACCTATATACGACATATATACAGAAATAATTATAAAGTTACCGAAAATTTTCCAAAATTGGTACCGAAATGATATAAACAAATTTAATAATTTTTATTTGCTGCATATATAAAAATAGGCACTTGACAGACTTACCTAACATAACTAATCTGAAACAGTTCTTTTGGGGTGGCACAACGTCATCGCACGAACTGGAACTGCCTGGGCTTGGTCCTGGTCCGGATGTAACAACGGACTGATAGTCCTGGGACACATTCGGGATACCGTTCGGTTGACGTTTCGCGCAAAGCCAGTTCGTACAAGCGCTTAAATCCATCGTTCGTCTTGGTCTCTTCAGTGTAGTACATTACGAACAGAAACTTACAAACTGGAACAATAATTAATATATACATATTTGAAGAAAATCCACAAACGTGATAGATTCTGATAATAATTTAAATTTTTCTAAAGATTGTATTAATATTGTCTATAAAGTGTTAATAGTTTAAATTAAATAACACTTGGTAAAAAAATGTTTATAAATACTTTAAACAGTACATATAATTATACTGGTATTTTTCCAGAATCCTGAAAACTGCTCGAGTACAACCAGTCCTCAAAAAAGGCTGTAAAACCCAGCCTTCTAACTACAGACATATAGCTCTTCTATTTGTTATTAGCAAAACTATGGAGAAATACGTCAATCACGAGATCCAGAGCTACCTTGAGACACACAACCTTTTAAGTGACAGGCAATATGGTTTTCGCCAATACAGGTCAACAGCCGATCTACTAGCATATTTAACTCATGTCTGGAGTGATGCCATCCACGGCTATGGGGAGACTCAAATAGTATCACTAGACATCTCAAAAGCATTTGATCAAGTGTGGCATGCGGCTCTTTTGAACAAACTGCCTTCATACGGACTGTCGCAGAACCTTTGCAGATGGATATCCAACTTTCTCTTCAACAGGCACATTCAAGTAGATGGACATTCTTCCAACCTCTACAAGATCAACGCTGGAGTTCCCCAAGGATCGGCTCTTGCTCCTACTCTATTCTTATTACACATTAATGATCTACTAGAAGCCAATAATAACCCGATACATGGTTTTGCAGATGACAGCAACCTACACTGTAGCAAAGCGCACAACCGTCCCATACCTCTAGATATTCTGGAAAAGGACAGAAGATCCACAACGGCTTTTCCCAATCAAGATTTTGAGAATTGTAGACAAGTGGGGAAGAAAGAATCTTGTTAATTTTAACGCTTCCAAGACAATGACATGTTGCCTGTCCAACAAGAGGCAAACATGCGACTCATCCATTACAATCAACGATCAGACACTGGTAGCGGGCGACTCCATTACGCTGGTTGGTATAACGATCTTCCAGGACTTACTATGGAACGAACATATTGCATCCATAGCAACTGCAGCAGGAAAGAAATTAGGCTTTCTGTTTAGAGCACGAAAATATTTTTCTTCATCCAACTTAGCTACTCTTTACAAAGCCCAAATATGGCCTAATATTGAATACTGCTCGCATGTATGGGGTTCGGCGGATCCGTCAAGGCTCGGAGTTCTTGATGCAATACAGAGAAGAGCAGTTCGACTAATAAACGACACCAGTATCACCAAAAACCTAGCCCCATTATCCCACCGAAGAGCAGTGGCTGATCTTTCCTTGTTTTACCGATACATAAACGGATTTTGCTCAGAAGAACTTCGCTCTATAATGCCTCCACTTGCCAGACCAGCCAGAGCAACGCGACGTGCCAACTCCATGCACCCTTATACTGTTTAATGCCCGACATCGAGAACGGATCGATTCGATCGTTCTTTCATCCCTAGGGTCTCCAGATTGTGGAACTCCTTACCTTGCCACGTCTTCCCCACTCGTCCTAACTTGCAGGCCTTTAAATCCCAAATTAATAAATTGTCTCTTTTGCCCCAATAGATGTTCTTGGTACATATGTATTTAGGTCTATACCTACGATGACATCCTTAATAAAAAAAAATAATTATAGTAGATAAAGAACAAAATTAAAATTTTTGAAAAACCAGCGACTATAAAAATGTGATTGAAAAAGGATAAAATAATTTAAAAACCCCCTGACATAAATAATATATTTGACGAGAGATAAATAATGTAAAAAGCTTTTACATAAGTTAATTTGGTCTTCCACATATGAACAACAGAGTATTCGTTTTCACACTTCCTTACGTATTTCCTATTTGGTTCTTGAAGATGTAGATGTAGATGTGCCAATAATAAGAAACGCAAAAAATCTGTTGAGAGCTGCCAGTGAATGAATTAGTTTTGTAGTTTTATAGTAACGTGAATTTCGATTTGGTAATATTTTATTGCTATGCTTATATACAGGGTGTCCCAGAATTAACTACGGAAACTTCGTATACGTATTCCTTGATGACAAATAAGTAGGGTCTTTCCTATAAAAACAAATTTTTTAGAGACTCCTGTCAGAGTTATAACCTACTTTGCAAATGTGCGCTACTTGATCGCGATACACGATACTCAATTGACATGGTCCTACTTTTTATTTTTTTACTCCAAACCGAAACGATTTCGCAAAAAACGACAAGGAACAAAAAAGTTTCTAAATAATCAAAACTTCCTAAAATAATTTTTTGTTATTGCAAACATTAATTGCTAAGAAAGTTACAAAAAAAATATTAAGAGGGGTTCCTTGATTTGCACCCTTAGAATGGGGTAGGGCAGGTGAAAAGTGGCAGGAGAAATGCGTCTTTATAAAAATGATGTTCACCCAAATTTTTAAGTTTTTATCTTGGACCAATCAGAAGATATTAAATTAAAAACGTATTTTACCACCCCTCTTTAAAGGGTTATAACTCTGACAGGAGTATCTAAAAAAAATTTTTTTATAGGAAAGACCCTACTTATTTGTCATCAAGGAATACGTATACGAAGTTTCCGTAGTTAATTCTGGGACACCCTGTATATTTACGTTAAAATTTTAAATTTGTTTTTTTATATCAAACTTTTTTAAAAACATAGGTTCATACATTCTACAAAAAACATTGCAATAGCGAGTGTATCTTTTTAAGGGAATAAGTTTTCTGGTAAGATAAAAGGAGTGATGATTCCACTTATAGTAAATTGGACAGTTACTGTCCATAAACTACAGGGCACGAGAATCGAAAAAGCGGTTATATATCTTGGACCCAAAACATTCGCCAAAGGACAAGCTTATGTCGCGCTCAGTAGAGCACGATCTTTAGACGGTGTAGTGATAACTGATCTAGATTATAAACAAACTTTTTAATAACCCACATAATAGCATAGCGTTGGAAGAATTAAAGCGATTAAGATGCAGTTTATGCCGTTCGAAAACCGAGTAAACAGAAGAAACACTATAAAAATTGTCTTCGTTTTTAGCTTCACATTCATATAAAACCGTAAATGACTTTTGTTTTATAATTATTTTTTTTATATAATTTTTAGTTTCTGTATCAGTGCAGTAATTCTAGTGATTTTCTATCGTAACTCCTATTTAAGAATACATACTACTCAATCATAAACACATTATTAAAAAACGCCTCCAAATCAGACTAGTAGTTTTGGTTTTGCACAAGCAAATGTTAACTGTAGCACCACTTGGTGAGTTGTAACCGTAACACCTATTTATTAACATGCACCAATCAAATTAAAACCCATCACGGAACACCGCATTAAAATCGGACCAGTGGTTTTGAGGATAAATGGTAACATTGGTTTGAACAAACTAATGTTTCCTGCAGTACCCGCTGGTAAATTTTTACGGTATCTTCTATCCAAGGACATGCACTAATTAGATCCAAACCTTTCACGAAACACCGCATTAAAATCAGACCAGTGGTTTTGAGGATCAATGGTATAGTCCATCTCATCGTTTTTGGCCGATTTGATATTAGAAACCCCTGAAGTAAGATTAAACTGTCATTTTCGTTACCAATGACGGAGGGAAATTTTTTTCTATATTAAAATTAATCAATTTCAATTTGTGTTAATCTTTAAAACGTTACAGTATTGTCAAACTGAATTACAATTTAAAAAGTAATACAACTGGTTCACAAAGGATATTTATAAAAAAATATTTATATTTCAAAGTTCACTTTTTAAAATTTAAGTTTTTTACTTCATCTACTTTACTTACTGTTTTTCAATTTTTAGATAAATGTCAAAGTTATTCAGTTAGTTCCACATAGCTCGAGACTGTTTTGAGCAAAATTTTTATTAATTGTCACTGTGATGGGTTAATTATCCCGCACGATAGTTAGTAGTCTTTGATTTAGCAGCCAAAACCGTTACAATATATGCAAATAATAGCTATTTATCCGCCAAAGTAACTGTTTTCTTGTTCATTAAAATATAGGACAATTTATTTCCTACATCAAAATATCGCAAGGAAATTATAAAAATTAACTATTGAAAAAACATAAAAACAGAAAAACAAATTTATACATATTATTGTCACGCCTGGAGGGGGATAGGAGAATGTGTCCTAATGTTTTGGAATGAGGGGTTTACTAGAGGCACTTTACACCCAGGTCGTGGTTATCTACCCCCTGGTTAGGCATCCTGCTGAAGGCAGAAAACCAACCAAGGGGAAGATGAGATAAACAACAGAAAACAAACAACAAATATATTAACAAGAAACAAACAATGAATAACGAATAACTAAATAACAATTGTTAACTAATCTTACCAAATAAACTACATGGTGGCATCTGACACTTACTCACGAAAATACGTCAAGAGTAACAACGGCCAAGACCCAAGGGTCTGTTTTAGAGACACCCCAAAGGGTACCCTTACAGACAACCTCAGACTCCGAACTCCTCGAGTGCGACCTCAACGACGTTCTTTTATAGCCAATTCTTGCGCTACGTGAGAATAAGAATTAAACTGTTTAAGGTCGCCCTGAAATCTAACGTACTGACTTTGACCTGGATGATTACAATAAAAAATAATACAATGAAATATAAAACTATTAAACTACTCTATTATCGTATGTGACATTATTCAGTTAAAAGTGTGGATTTAAAATTGTAAACAGCATTTATAATTTACAACCTTTGACGTTAAAAAATCGCTGATACACTTGTGTTAACGGTAGTAAATGTCCATCGTTTTTTTCTCCTTCTTAAAATACTCTAACAAATTGAGAACAAATTGTCGATTTTCTCCAGAAATAAAATTTCTGGCATTTTCGTTATTGCATTATGTTGAAAGTTTCTAAAACTGTCAGTGTGGTTTGACATCTACAAAAATATGACCTAAATATCTGTTAAATTCAACAATTTAACAACGAGCCGTACATGAAAGTTACTATAGGAACGTGCATTAAGTAAAAAACTTCCGTATTGAATACTTTTTATATAGGTACCGGTGAAACAAGATGCAGTTACATAAGTGCTGAGTTAAAAAACAAACGTCCTCATTTAAATTTGTAACTTGCCTGCCTGTATCTGAGAGAGAAATCCTAAATTTACTTCTAGTATGATTTCCGTCATCGCCCAAAATCGGTAAAATGGATTATCCATTTTACCGATTTTGGCCGATGACTGAAAACATACTCGAGGTACATTTATAGTTACATCTCTCTCAGATACGGGCAAGTTTGAATTTTAAATAAGGACGTGTTTGTTTTATAATACGACACCTACGTAACTGCATCTAGTTTCACCGGTAGACAAGAAGTACTCAATAGTCTTTTTGGTCCTCCGTCCAGAAACAATACTATTAATTACTTCAAAATCGTCCGGAAAATGGCATTTTCCGGCCTAGGCCGGCAAAGTAGCTTTTAGATTATCTAAAGAGATGGCGCTATGAGTTTAAATTTTAAGTCATCAAAAATACATAATGAATAATACAAATTTTAATTAAATTTATTTAAAAACAGCGTATAATATACTAAACTTACCTATAACTTTTTCTAAAGATAAGCAGGATTCTAATTTACATTTAATTTCTTTCACAACTTGTATTATAAAATTTGACATTTATGTCAATTTATGAAAATAGTTCATTGTTTTATCTTTATATAAACATCTAATCTTGTATGTCACAAAGTAAACAGTTTTTGAACTTGTTGTGTTTGCAACATATGTTAATTAAAACACTAATAACTACTAAACACGTATATTAAGTATCAAACAAGTAATTATACAACAATAAATACTATATTAACATCACGTCATACCAGCTGACCCTGGCAGTCTTCTGTCGGCTGTCTTAGTATAGGTAGCACAAACGGTCAACTGTTAAACATAACAGAACTTTTGAAAATATTAAAAATTAGTCGGACCAAAAAATAGTGTGTGTTACACGTCCGGAAAATATTTTGCAAGTGCTCGTATTGTTTAGCCTCGGTGCTACGCACCTCGGCTACACAACTTTACTCGCTCTTGCAAAATGTCATTTTCCGTCCTTGTGTCACAAATAACTATTACTTAATTTACATTTTTAGTAAGCGTCATATATACGGCTCACTGTAAAAGGACAGAAAAAGACAATTTGAGAACGTCAGAATGTAAATATCTGTCATACAAGTATCCTTTGTAAATAGTTGTGTTCTAAATTGTAAAACGGTTTAAGAATACTATAACGTTATAAGAATTTACATAAATTGAAATCGATTAATTTTTATTTGGTAAATATATTTCCCTCCGCCTTTGGTAATTCAGTTGACAGCTTAATCTTACTTCGGTGATTTCTAATACGAAATCGGCCAAAAAAGATGAAATGGGCTTTAACATTGGTTTGCACAAACAAATGTTTCCTGCAACGCCCCCTGGTAAGCCGTTACTGTAACTTCTATCTAAGAACATGCACTAATCACATCGAAACTCAACATTGAATACCGCATTAACATAGGACCAGTGGATTTGAAAATAAATGGTAATAATGGTTTACACAAATATCATCTTAACCCAAACGCATATACAATCTCCGTTTCGTCGCGAGTCTTGGCAAATGAAAATAGCTTAAAGAATTTTAAAAACCTGTTATTAAACTTTAAATATATATATATATTGAAATGGATCCTCCTCCTGGAACACCCTCTTTCAACAAATTTATCGGTCGTGGATTCAAGAATTTTTAAATTGATTGTCCTAAAATAAATTACAACAAAAAAAAATATAAATATAAAAATTTATTGTCTTCCTTTTCTTTCTACTCCACTTCCTTTTTATGTTCTTCAGCCCTTTCTCTAATCCTTCAAATTTCTGATTTCTTCCTATTCGTTGCTTCTTTCTGCTCCAATACTTTCTATTTCTTGCCTTTTATCTCCTCTTACCACTTTCCAAACCTGACCTCACTGCTTTTCGTACCTGCTATCTTCTCTGGTTTATGTCCAATAATTTTTGTTTTTAGTTATTTATAAACTCTTCTTGTTATATTTTTCTTCTAGTCTTTTTATTTTAATTTAAATATTGATATTTATTCTATTTTCAATCAAATTCTATAAAATTTTTAACTTTATTTATTTTTACTGACTTTTCAAAATTATAATTCTTGACAATCTAATCAATAATAATCCTAACAACATAACAATCTATAAACTAAACAAAAACAATCCAAACACAAAAATACTTAATCAAGACAACCGATTTAAAAATCATGACCACGTTCCAACACTTTATTGAAAGAACATGCACCACGAAGAAAAATCCATATCAATTTCCCCCAAATTTGATTTGACTTGGTGAATTACTTCACCTTGCCAAATCAAATTTCCTTTCAGTAGGAAATTTTTCTTCACCATCAGTTGTCAAGCTTTTAATTTAGAATATTTCAATTTTACTATAAAATACACTACCCCTAGCATATCAATTCCCATCACTATATCTAATTTTAACTTCTTCTTTTATTTCTATTTTTTTTTATTCCCCCTTCTTAACTTTTATCAAAATATAATTTTTTTTAAAGTTTTAGATTTGTTCCCCCGCTTTTGGAATTTCCCTATACATATAAATTTTATAGACCTCCCCTTTCCTAATATTTTCCTACATATAATTTTTATAAATTTTGTAACCTTAACCCTTTCCTGATATTTCCCTATATATAACTTCTTTCTAAATTTAAATACCTTTCCCCTTTCCTGATATTTCCCACGATACAAACTTTTAATAAATTTAAATTTCTTTCCCCTTTCCTGATAGTTCCCTCGATACAAACTTTTTATGAATTTAAATTGCTTTCCCCTTTCTTGATATTTCCCTCGATACAAACTTTTTATAAATTTAAATTGTTTTCCCCTTTCTTGATATTTCCCTGTATATAACTTTTTCCTAAATTTAGATTGAACAAAATTCCCCCAGAAATAACTCAAAAACATCTTCTTAAATTTTTCAAACACAAATATTTCATCTTTACTGGCAAAACATATCAATGCCTGCCCATCTAATATCTCACGCAAGTATTCTCTTATTTCTTCATGGTCTCTACACCATTTTAATTTATTTTTTACCATTCTTATGAAAATTTTCGGATGAGTCTTATTAATATTCCCATTAAATTTATGTTCAATTTTAATTATTCTCATGTTATTTTGATTTTTATTTATATTCCTTTTTTCCAGTTCTTCTAATAACATTTCACGTTCTTTTTCTTGTACTACCTTTATTTCTTCTACTTTTCCTTCCATCTCACTTATCTTCTTTACTGTATCTTGTTTTATAATCTTTTCTAAGTCATTCAATTTTTTATTTGTATTAGTATTGATTTCTTTGATTTCATCTTTACATTCTTTTATTTCATCTTTACATTCCTTGTTAATAAGTGTCTTAATTTTTACTTCTTGTAACTCCTCTATTTCCGTTATTCTCGCTATTATTTCAGTTCTTATTTCTTTCTTTGTTTCTTCCAATTTTTGTTTATTTATTTCCATTTGTTTCTTTATCTCATTTTTGAATTCTTCTTTTATTTCTTTTTTTATAGAATCCATATTCTTGTTCATGTCTTTTTTCATTGTTTCCATATTTAAATTTATTGCTTCAGTATTTTTGTTCATGTCTTGTTTTATTAAATCCATATTCTTGTTCATTTCTTCTTTATTTTTGTTAATATCTTGTTTTATTTCTTTTTTCATAGAATCCATATTCTTGCTCATTGCTTCATTGGTTTTGTTGATATTTAATTCAATATTTTTGTTCATATTTTTTAACATTTCCATCATTTGTTCCCATGATGAATCCCTTCTATCCCCTATCTTACTATCCTGATTACCCTGATTATCCTGTCTATCCTGTCCAACCTGATTACCCTGACTTCCCTGAATACCCTAACTATCCTGAGCCTCCTCCTGACTCTCCTGATTATCAATATTATCCCCTTGCTCTAACATTCTATCTGTTATAACCTTTCCCCCTCTTAATTTCATACAACTATTTATTATTTATTTAATCTTTCACTCCGAATCACACACCTTTGTTTTTTTTTATAAAGCAAGCTTGACACCTAATAGTAAAGAAAAATCTCTTACCCTTAGTGCCGAAGCAGCCCCACGTTCTGGGCGCCAATTGAAATTGATCCTCCTCCTGGAACACCCTCTTTCAACAAATTTATCGGTCGTAGATTCAAGAATTTTTAAATTGATTGTCCTAAAATAAATTACAAAAAAAAAATATAAATATAAAAATTTATTGTCTTCCTTTTCTTTCTACTCCACTTCCTTTTTATGTTCTTCAGCCCTTTCTCTATACCTTCAAATTTTTGATTTCTTCCTATTCGTTGCTTCTTTCTGCTCCAATACTTTCTATTTCTTGCCTTTTATCTCCTCTTACCACTTTCCAAACCTGACCTCACTGCTTTTCGTACCTGCTATCTTCTCTGGTTTATGTCCAATAATTTTTGTTTTTAGTTATTTATAAACTCTTCTTGTTATATTTTTCTTCTAGTCTTTTTATTTTAATTTAAATATTGATATTTATTCTATTTTCAATCAAATTCTATAAAATTTTTAACTTTATTTATTTATACTGACTTTTCAAAATTATAATTCTTGACAATCTAATCAATAATAATCCTACCAACATAACAATCTATAAACTAAACAAAAACAATCCAAACACAAAAATACTTAATCAAGACAACCGATTTAAAAATCATGACCACGTTCCAACACTTTATTGAAAGAACATGCACCACGAAGAAAAATCCATATCAATATATATATATATATATATATGTATATTAAACCAAGAAGGACAATTTACATTAAAATATATATTCGAATATTTTTATAAAATTTTGTTTCTTTCTTTATAAAATGCCAATGGAAGTCACTACGAATTTTTTCCAGTTTCTACTTTTATGGTTATCTCTGTCACCACACTATCTTTTCCAAAATACAGCTTTACACAAAACGAAACTTTTATCAAAAGATGTGTTATTAATTCTTACACTCAAAGGCCTATTGCACTCGATTTTCCGCAAAAAAAAAGTTAAAAAATATTTCATTCAAACCGTTTTTCTCTACAGTCTGTAATAGTAGCAAATAGTCAGAGATTATTGATGTTACGGCTACAAAGAAATATCTACCTATCAAAAAACATAAAAATATATTAACTAATTTAAGATAAGGTGGTGTTGCGTTTATATGATATATGTTTAAAAAAAATCCTTACTTGGCTTCCCTATTGGTCCAAAAAAGTTTTTTTTAACTCTTTGTATTGAAGTCAGATATCCGATTCTTAACATTAAAAATTTGTAAAATTGACAGAGAGTGCTGTAGCTTTAATTGGTTATTAAAAAGAACACCCCTTTTTTTAAAGCAAAATTTATGGGGTTGAAAATTAATTTTTGCCTATAACTTTTACATAATATGAAAATTTAAACATTCAAAAAGAAAATGAGACATTGTGGGAGTAAAAAGTACCAGCAAAAAAAATGGGTGTCAGCTCCGACGCACGACTGGAGTTTACTCCTTAAGTACGATTGTCAAAACAGACGCAAAAAAAGCTTATTTAACTGAAATTAACTGAAATAATTATAACTAATTTTTCTGATAATGTTATCGAATTATTGGCTATAATTATTGATATCAAAAAATTATTCATAAAATAAATTATAATAACCTTAAGGAATTTATAGATATCGGAAAAAAATTAATTTTTGGTTAGGTTAGAAATTGTCTATTTTACGTGGATACGCTTGGTAATTCATATTGGATTAAATATCTAATTGTATGTTGTTCTCATATATATAATCATATGAACTCTATTAATGATTATTATACATTCAATAAATACAAATCATAAATGCTCATACACATAATACATGAATTATACCTGGCAGCCACATGTTTTTCAGAAGTTCCGGCAATATTATCTACACCCCTTTCTGCCATAGTAAATTCAAAAATACTTGCACTTTACTATAGCAACATTTAATTATGAATATTATAATTTCACAATAACAATATTTTAATTATTGATATTTATAACAAAAAACAGCAATATAAGTAAATCGACACTGATAGATATAGTCGCTTTTCAGCATACTCTATACACGTCTTAATACACTCACAACACCAAGTTGCGCACGATAGGTTGCGCACCAAAAACGTAACGAGGTCATTCGTTCAGTAGATTTCACTCCTCACATTTTTCTCATACCAGGCACCTTATATCAAAGTTATAGCAGCTTATACTTAAATCGCAACTTTTAGCGTCTAGACTTCATTAATTGTCATATCGCAACATATTCGGTGATTGACATAATTTCTTTATTTGTTAACCGATTTAAATTAAAAAATCACTAACTAGAAATTAAATTACATTACAATATATTCCTAACAACTGCATTCAAATTGGTTAAGCCGTTATATTGTTAAATATAAATAAAAATAGTTTCAAAAGTAAATAAACTTTCAACAATGAAAAAATCTTTAAGAAATTTTTTTAGTTGTATTATTTGTCTTTAAATCCAGATACTTATTTTATATTACAAAAATATTCGCTTACATAATAACTTTGAATAATTACATTTTCATAACCAACCCATGGGTTATATTATACATGGTGTTAGAAAAATATGCAGAAATGCCTTAATAAAGGTATGTGCGCAAATTAACAGTCTTGGAGATAGGAAGTGTTTTATGTTTTAGTATCATCTCTTTTTTCAATCTTAAGATTTTGCTTTTCTTATTAAATTCAACTGATGTTTTATCTAGATAGAGGAGAAGAGAATCAGCGGCGGTAGGAATTGGAGCTCCTCTGGTTTGGATTTGGAGACTACTCCATGACTATTAGATTTACCCGTATCATGTCCAACGAGTGCTTGCTCTGAATCCACTTAATCATCAGGTACGTTTGGAGTTTTGCCGCTGGTTTCAAAGAAATTATGCTAAAGACCCTAATTTTATTGCAGACATTTTTTTTACTGATGAGGCAGTACGTTTTTCGTTGAACATTTGGATAAGTATTTTGGGCGGCCGGTTAATAGGTCCGATTGTACTACCTAACCGATCAACGGAAGCTGATTACTTAAACTTTTTGCACAACACATTGGGTGATCTTTTAGACGATATTTTTTTAATACAAAAAAAGAAAATAAAATTTTTTAATTGCCTTAAGAAACATTTGGACTCATCTTTTAGAGAAAATTGGATAGGAAGGGGCGGACCTGTACCATGGCCTGATTTAAAGACCCTTAACTATTTTCTTTGAGGACACTTACACTTCACTCCTATGAGTAACCTTGAGGAACTGCAGCTAAGAGTAGAGCAAAGATGACATGAAATCGAAGCCAATGAAGGTATTTTGGAAAGACTTCGAAAGTCCCTGTGGTGAAGATGCATTGACATGGAGATGGGACACTTTAAACATGTTATTTGACTCTATTTTTTTGTTTTTTGCTAAAAAATATTGTTTTTTTGGACACATTAAAAAATGGTTATAAATGCAAAACGATCTGTATCTCTGAAACCGTTATTTTGCTTATATATGTTTATTAACCCCTTTTTGCTTATTTTGGGACATACTATCACCCATTTCATTCTTTGACACTTTTTTTAACACCCAGTATGTTCCAGGCAATACCAGTGATAAATAAAGTTGTTCTTACTTTATTGGATTTGCCTTGGTTAACACAAGTATCATTTGATAGGAGTCCAACTATTTCCTTTATATATCGATAAAAATCCTTTCTCCGAAATGATGGATGCCAACTGTAACATTAGTGGACATCGCCTGTGACAAAAGAACCTTAGGTACATTAATAGCAATAATCTGCAGTGGCCAACACCAATGGACGACAAAAATAAGGAAATGTTCCATATTATTTAAGCTAATCTGTTTTTTAAACCAATATGTAATAAAAAGTTTTTTAGAAAAAAGTTACTTTAAAGAGTCAACACAAAGAATCTGGAATTTTGAATTTGGAACTACAAAAGACTGGTTTAAAACGTCTTCGGAATTTTTTTATCCATAGAAATTTTCATATGCCACATCAATGCGTCGATCCCGAAAACAAACATGAAAACTTAATTAAAGGATCCTGTCGACATGACTAAGATAACGTTAATCTATTTTCGAGGAAATTTCGCACGCCATTTTCCAGTAAGGGTTTAAGAGCTTAGAAACAAATTAGCAAATTATTTTGTAAAAAAATGGAAGATTTCCAGTTACAACAAAAAGATACGACAAATATTGTTGATTAAAAAATTACATAAAATTCAACTAAGACAATAATTGCCAACAAATTTAAAACTATAATTATTTATTAAGCAATGGAATTCATTCAAACACACTCCAAATAAAAGTCATATTTACGGGTTTAAACGAGTATATTGCTCTGCTCGTGGGAGTTGTTCATAAAAATCACCAAAATAAAGATTGGATGCAGTTAGTACACTGCTGTAGATAAGTAATATAATACGCGTATCTACGAGTTATAATACTAATTTACAGCTAAAGTGATCTATTTGGATTTAATGGTATATCGCACAGCTATAAAATAATTCCAATCAGCGAAATTGTTTAATTGCATTCATTGGTAAAATAGTATTTTTTACATCAAAATATTAAGAATATTTGAATTGCGATAAATCAATAAAACGTACCTATATGAGTAGGTAATCTGCCATACACACCCTTTCAAAACTTTTCTGAATTTTTGAAGTAAATACTTTTAACTGTTGGGTACAAAAGATTTTTTTTTGCACGGCACGACACACTTCAATAGATCGCTGTAGACAGACCGACGTGAAGGAGTATAAAAAAGAAAAATTGAAAGGGGGACAGGGTAGAGATAAGATATCATGAATATGCAAAACTGTATAAATGGATAGCCGGCATTAGTTAAAACTGCTTCTTTTTGAAGTTGTACTTTTTTTACCGCTACGGAAAACCGACACCATGAAATTATAGTCAAAATTCTAGTTTTTTGAAGTGATAACTTCTTATGGGAGGGTAACTGATTTTTAGCGAAACGCGTTGAAAAAAGCGTTTATCATAACGCGTTGTTTATCGTTGTTACACGCAGGCTCACTGAAACATAATAATAATAGAAATAGGTAAATATTAATATTAATACAAATATCTTTATTTATTTATTTATTAAAGTGATAACTTCTTATGGGAGGGTAAACTGATTTTAGCGTAACGCGTTAAAAAAAGCGTTTATCATAAAGCGTTGTTTATCGTTGTTACACGCAGGCACGGTGAAACATAATAATATCATTTCTCTCTCTCTCTCTCTCTCTCTATCTCTCTCTATGCTTTTCCCAATGTAAGTTTTAAGTATATTTCAATTTACCGTGTTATACGGTATTAATCTGTCACTAAATACAATTTATTACCTTTTGGAACTAAACTGAATTGAACTGAAAAAAATGTAATAGTAAAAACCGTAACGAAAAACCCGTCAAATGAGACGTGCATCAAATACATTCTGGAAGTTATTATAGGTACGTAAGTGGTTCGGTGGTCCGTTGGTAGGATGCTCGCCTGCCACGCGGGCGGCCCGGATTTGATTCCCGGCCGATGCAAACTTTTTTGTATATATCTCTTAACTTTTACCTTTTTTTTATTTATTTACTCATTTATTTAAATAACAGGTTGTCTAAGAAGAAATGCCAGTCTGATTAGCCTAATTTTAGCATAAAAAAGACGTGTTTTGGTGGTTTCATTTGTGATAAATCTTATAAAAATTGATTATAAAGTGTGTTATTAATGTTATTATTGATAATATGGATAAGAATTTAAGTTTTAAGTGTGTATTAAATAGCAATCATGCCGTTCCACGTAAAGGGTTGTTGTATTGCGAATTACTACGTGACTGATTAGAAATTTTGAACTGTCATAGTAAAACATTTTTGTATCGTAATTAGTGAAAATTATAGTGATAAAAAAAATTTCAGAATTTTCAAAATATTTAAATTTTTAAATTTATACACATTATCATATTAATGTACATAAAATTTAAGTAATAGACAAAGTTTTTCTCAAGTTAAAAAATTTCAATATTAAATAGTTCAACTTGGATTAATTGAAGTTATCACTTCTGCCGCGCGTCCTGAGACGCACACGTTTTATTACGTTTTTGGTACTGAAATTTGTTTTATTAATTCTGCTCATTTTGTTATTTTTTATTATTTATATTAAACCAGTTGAGCTCATCAGTGTAGTATAGGTTATGTCTTTTAAAGTGTTAGAAATTCTAACCGATACGAATCCAGTTCAAAACTAGAATTATTTATATATAATTAAATATAATGCAAAGTGAAAAATAATGAGTTGTTTGAAGTATAGGGTGATGATAGTTAACGCTGATTATCACTTCGTGTAAATTTTATGCAAGCTTGTGAAACAATGTTAATGTCAGTCGCTATAAATAATTTACTAATTTTACTTCATTTGATTTAACACGGAAAGCGTAAAAAATTACGATAAGACCTGACAATACTTCATTATTTTTCCATAATGAAATTATATAATCTTGTCAAATTGGCCAATTAAAAAATTTCGCTGGAGCCAAATTTCCGGAGGGACCTTAAGTTTACCAATATAAATAAAGTGCCATAAGTCCCCATTTATCCTATGGTTGCTAAGACTTTCATTTGGGGTCAAAGAACAAAATTTTAGGTTTTTTAGATTTTTCTCGAAAACACATGTTCATACATATACAGCTAGCTATGCGAGCAAACATACCTACTTGTGTTTTTTATATAAACACTATACACTACTCTATCCTAAGAAAATAAGAAATTCTTTCTAATCACATGGCCTTGAACGAATTAATTTTGAGTATGATTTAGTCGCTACAGGTGCTAAATAGCATAACAGTTGTTACAAATTCTTCCTGATACTTATTGAAAGTGACAATGACTGCCAGTTTATGTTTATGAATTAAAGAATGTTTTTCAAATGAGAGAATTATAAAAAAACGAATGAATGAAAGTATGGTAGCAGAATTAGGAGAGGATAGAAGACTGGGTGAATTTCATCTGTCGACGGACGCACAAAAGCGATTTAAAAATAGTTATTTATGAAACAGTTCGTGAAGTATGCTTTTTGCGCACGCTCGCGATGTATAGAGCACGAGCGTAAGTGACATTAAAGTTGATGAGGACATATCTGGACTTTTGCTTGATCTATTTAATAAAAAATTAACAGAATATCAAAGAAGATGATTAATAGCACAATTTTAGTTACAATATTTTGAGATGTCCATTGCGAATAAATTCATAAGATTGACAAAAATATTTAACCAGCTTTAAAAAAACGTTACCTTTTTTCCATGCATCAGGCATTTACCTTAAGCTAAGTCTGCACACTTACCTATAATTGCAGATATGCTTCAATTAGAAGAGTTAATTGATCCTAGTGTTTATCAAAAGATAACCAAAAGATTTTTCACTATTTGAAGTTCTGATGATAAACTTAGTTGTGGAACTTTAACAGATATTATTATCGAGCAATGAATGCTGAAAATCATAAAGAAAGGTGGGGGTAATTTTTAAGTACAAAAGAAAATGTGATAATCGAATAAGATTACGGAATGCACGCAATGAATACAGTGTGTGGCGGATTAAAAGTTATTGCTAATGTTCAAATTGACACGACAGATCAATATGTAGATGCGAGTAATTCAAGAGTAAAGAAAAATAAAGATATTAACATACTTCTTAACTGATTTTCATCACATGATCGTTTAACCAAAATAAACAAAATCTTATTCACTGCTTCAGTGGTCATTGGTAACGATAAGATTAATTGTCATAAAGCTCGTGAAGGTAGAAAGCAGGAAATGCACTAGCTACAAGGAGCACTGTGAAAGTTAACGAAAAAGAAGTGGCAATAGACCCAATAGTATTATTATTTCAACGTATAAGAGTTGAGATTATTATTATATTTTGAGATTGAGATTAAAATTATTTTCGGGTATGCGTCAAACAATAGAGTCAGCTATTTACGACTGCTTTCAATCAATCAATGCTGATTGATTGTAGGTACAAATGCTGCTTACATTTTTAATGCAGGATATCACGTTGTCTACAATCGAGACAAAAACTTTAATATAATTTTTAAAAAATATGTTTAATATTTACGTAGACATGTTTATATAATGACTGTAGTTATTTCATGGACATAGTGTCACAACAAAGAGAATAAAAACTACAAAAAATCCTTAGGTTCCAACATAATCTTTGCTGAATGTGTGACAATTTCAGCAAACCGACAACAATTTTTTGCAAACATGAAAAGTAAATCTTGTTTGATTTCTATGTTAAGTGACAAATTGTTAACTAAAAATATTACCGAAAACAAGATCAGGATGTCCTCATGATTGAAACAGCAAAAGAAACATTTATGGCCACAAACCTATTGTATTAGGTAAAGATGCTGATTTGTTAATACTGCAAGGACTCCATCTGATAAAATTATATAATTCAAAGAATTTATCAGCTTTCCAAAATGCCAAAACTATATTTTATTTTTGTATGCGATAACCGGCTGCGATATATGTCAGCAATATTCAGAAGGGACCAAAAATTGAACATTATAATTATTTGAACAAAAACATTTACAGAATTTTTTTGTTTACCTCAAGCAATAATTATTAAAGGGATTTGGTTTTTCTTGATGTTTATAAAGTTCCAAAACAATTAATTGCATAGATCAATACAAATCAAACATGGCGAGAAAATCAAATGAACCCTGAAGGCTGGGGTCATCTTAATATATATAAATTACGTGTCACGTTGTTTGTCCGCAATGGACTCCTAAACTACTAAACCGATTTTAATCAAATTTGCACACCGTTTGCAGTTTGATCCAACTTGAAAGATAGGATAGCTTACATTTTAATTTATAGTCGCAATATTATTTTATTACAAATTATTTGTTTATTGAATTGTTATTATATTAAATATGATATTATCATTTTGAAAGTCATCATGTAAAGTCTTGGTAACTAATTTGGATCAGGGGCTGATTATGACATTTCGGTTGGGTTATCGTAATGGGATCGGTTACGCCAAAGGGAAGTTTTTTTTTTGTTTTTACATGTGAAAACAGTAATTATTATTTTAATTTTAACTGTTAATAAAATAAACTATTTTAGAAAGTTTTTAGTTTTTGATTTTGTTAACAAGGAAACAATCCTCTCTATGATCAATCACAGCGTTGTATGACTTAATATTTTTGCAATATCAAGGATGCTGCGCATTGTTGAGATGACACTTAAATTCAGTTTTAATTATTGAAAAGTTTTAACATAAAAAGTTGTGGTATGTGCTTTGAAACTATACAGTTTAATAAACTGGGCAACTATATGTTGCATGTTGACGTGTAGGGAAACCGTCGAATCTGTTTGTGTTAGCTAAAGACAGGTTAACCAAAAATATTGTGTTCCGATTAGTGCTAAATTAAATTGAAAATAAAAGTAATTATAATTTAAAATAATAAGTATTATTGTTAAAGATTTAAGACTATCTGCCCTACCTACCTCATTCATAAGTTAAAGTGTTACCTACATGTTATTTACTTTGTAATGTCACATAGGTGATAGGGTAGTTTTGCCCTACATATTAATTTATTAGTTTATATTTTACTGTATTGTTATGTATTACATTTTACCAGGTCAAAGTCATTACGTTAGATCTTGGCACGTGTTTAAATAGTTTAATTTTTATTCTTAAGTAGAATATGCACCAGGAGTTTGTAGTCTGAGGTTGTCTGTAAGAGACCCTGGGGTCTGGGCCATTGTGACTCTTGACGTATTTTCGTGAGTAAGTGTGACATGCCACCATGTAGTTTATTTGGTAAGACTTCCTATTCTTAATGTTTATTACTCATTCTTATTACTTATTTATTCGTTAATATATTTGTTGTTTGTTTCCTGTTGTTTATCTCATCTTACCCTTGGTTAGTTTTCTGCCTTCAGCAGGATACCTGGCCGAGAGTGCCTTTAGTAAGCTACTCATTATTCTATAACACTAAGGCACATTCTCCCAAATCTCTCCAGGCGTGACAGTAATATAATCATTTGTTAGAAACTTGAATAAAAATAATAATAAATTTTAAAATTCTTTTGTATTGATTTTTGCTTAATATCAATCCAGTGAATTTTTATACCAGCTTTAACGTTTCCGTCTTCATTCGTAAATAATAATTTCATTGTATTAAGGGGTTGCAGCAGTAGAAAATCTGTCATGGAGTTCGCCATATTTTTTACAAATGGCATCTATGTAAACAAGCATGATGGTCCCCATGACTGATGTTCTCCTACTGTTCCTCTTAAATAGATTACTACAAAGTAATATAACAAAAGCCTTAGCCACAGCAACGCGTGGCTGGGTCAGCTAGTAAATTAATAAAAAAAAGTGTGCGTGTAACCTTTACGCGCGATTAAAGTAAAACTTATTTGACGTTCGTATCATCGCAAAATAAATTCAAATTAAAAATATGTTTATTAACAAGAAGCTACAGGTTTTTGATTTTTTCGTTTATTATTATTATTTATTGATGAAAGAGTGAAATATTCTAAAGAATCCGCCATTTTATTCAAGTGACAACTATTTTGTTTTGTAATTTATCTAAAATTCATTAATTTCACTTTCACGTTTTAAAAACTTTGACAGAAATTAACGGTTGGGTTAGCTAATCAGAAGTTTTGACGTACGTATCGCAAGGAAGTCAGTAGAAACATAATGAACTGTGTGTGTAAAAATCATGAGAAATTTGATAATTTCTTCCGTATTTTAGATGTTAACTGTGAATCAATTTCTAACAAAACTAATAGAATACACCTAATCTTAAACAATATGGACCAGACATATGGTCCAATAATGACAATATCGGCTACATACGATTTAATAATTACTCTGTTACTGTTACTTCAATAGAACTATTAAATCACATGGCGGTGTACTAATTTTGACAAAATCTTCCATAGAAATTATGAAACACAATTTTTTGACTAATTTATCACTTGAAGTAGATATTGAAATCTCCAGTATCTCTTTTAAAACACTTCAAACCACCTGTTGTATATTAAATATTTATAGATCCCCATCTGGAAATTTCAATACATTTATAGATAGACTTTCTAGTGCATTAATTTTCTGTACAAATAACTTTATATCTTTTATTATTTGTGGAGATTTTAACATTAATTTTTTAAACGATTCACAGGAAAATAAAATGTATGCATATAGAGTACTCACTCGTTTTCATTCAATATTTTTACATCCCTCCACTTTGTTTATTCATATTTAAAACAAACACTTTATACACAAATTGTAGGCGTACAACTATTCACCAACAATGTATTTTGGTTGACAAGCTGTCAATTTGTCAGGTCAGCAAAATATGAAAATTATGTTGCCTATATTTACAATTACAGATTTAACTTTTATTTAATATAGTAGGCGGAATCGTGTTAGGTTTTTTGTATCAGCTTTTTTGCGTTACATTAGAATATGACGTCACGTCCGTTAGAATTACTGAGTTATCCTTAGTCGCGCCTAAAGAAGTTTTACTTCAATAATGCTTTAAAACCGATTAAAACTTTACTGTGCCTCCTACTCCAAAAAACTTCTTAACAAAAGCTGTAGTGCCAAATGTGGCTGTAGAAAAGTAGAGTTTCAGTGTTCTTTAGCGTGTAACAATTGCGAAGGTCTATATTGCTCAAATATTCAATCAAACACAAGATAGTAAGATTCATGTGATTCTAATAAAGAGGCAATTGATATATCTTCATTTTAACAATTTGTGACAATTCAACAAAGAGAAGAAGAAGAAAAAGCAGAAGTAGAATAAGAAGAAGAAAAAAAGAAAAAGGAGAGGAAGAAGAAGAAATCGAAGAAAACATAATGAAGTAGGAAAAGTATAAATCAATAACCAATATCAAAAGTCTTCATATTATTAAAAATAACGCCATAAAGGTTCGATAATACGTCTATCGTTAAAAAACGCGGTGAGTACATTACTATTACAGGAGTTGTGGAAATGTATACATATTATGTTGAATGTTATTCTTACAAGCGCAATATCTAGGAAATAATCAGTCGTAAAAAAATCATAAAAAACCATGTTTATAGGTATTTTGAGCTTTATAACTTTGCTGTAAGGCGCTTTTTCAATAAAATTAAATTATTGACCTTTAACTCCGAATAAGTGTCTTAGCAAACATGGAATCGATGGAGTTTTTTGGAACTTTATTTGTAATAGTAAACCCTTGGTGTCAACGGAAATGTGGTTTTGTCGAAATATTCGTTATTTGATACCTATTTTTATGTCTAAATTAGCCAGATTAATAAAAGCTCTTTCAAGGTTAACTGTGCTGTAAATAAAGGTAGAAGTTATAAGAGCAAAAATTGAGCTTTTGAAGAGTTTTTAATAGACTACAGATTGCAGCCAATTACAATAAGAAATCATTAAATTGAACTATCCAGTAAAAATTTTAAAAATATATATTTATATGTTATTTAAAAGAAAAAAATTCAACAATCGAGACGAATTACATAAAATTTATATTAAGAGCTGAACCTTAGAATATTAGTAGTAACTAAATCTTGTGTCTGTTGAAAAACATAATATACCAAAAATCGAAAAGTTAAAGCAATGCACCAGAAACACCTATCTATCTCTACCATACATGCTTCACTCATCTGAACACACACAATTTACGAAATACATACCTTGTAATGATTGTCCTGTCGTCCATTTAGTTCCCAAAACCAAAACAACAGGTTAAATTGACTCAAATATGACAAAAAAATACGGCTGGTTTAAAAAAACACGAAATCTTAAATTTGATCAGACAAAATACATCGGACAGAATTAAACACAAGAAAGCGAAAATCGGACGCAGAAAAAAACTAGAGGCAAAAATAAATTAAAGATTAAAAAAGACAACAAAGACAAGAAAAATTGACGGACAGCAACTGACATACGTAGGAAGACACGACTGGAAATGTATATTTAAATTATAAGAAACAGTGACTATTGGTAAAAATTTATTTATTTTTTTAATTTTAAAAATAAAACAAAATTTATAAAAAACATATAAAGTTAAAATTCAGATAATTTAAAATTAACATTAAAATGAATAGAAACAAAAGTTACAATACAAAATATATTAGGAAAAATTTGTATTAAGTAGGAATAAAAAAGTAACCAGACATATTAAATAAGAATGGAATGTAAAATAGAGAAAATCTTAGAAAATAAATAAAAGAAAGATACAATAAAAATGAAGAGAATTAATATGGATAATATTGAAAACAACAAAGATAATAATAAAAATAAAGAAGAGGAAAAATATAAAATCAAAACTGCTTTAGACGATTATGAAGATGATGAAATATAATATAAAATCAAAACATATTTAGAATAATGAGACCAAATATAAAAGTAAAAAAATCGGCTGTCTGTAAAGTCGGTTTACTAACGATAGTTGAACCTGACAACATCATAAGAAAATACTGATGGAATGGTTGCATTTTTCAAAAGAAAATTTAAATTTTATTTGTTTTATATATATTTTGTATGGATGTATAATTTTATAATTTATAATAATACATTTTGTATTGACATTATTTCTTTCAGCAAGTAAACTGAATAAAAGTTGTTGTTCAATTAGTTACTTAATTATTTTGCAAATTTAATTGTAATTTGTTGTAAAAAAAAGTGAGAGGTGTCAAAGGACACCCGGATGGAACGAAGTTCCTTTCGATTAATTAGTGAAGGAATTGTAATTTGTAAACACAACAGAGAGTTTGTATATACATAAGCATTTATTATCGTCTGTATAAAATCTCTACTTACCTAACTCTATCAACAATATCCGGAACTTGTGCAGAAACATTGTCAGGATACATTATTGTTTTTATTTTCTATTATTTTAACATTTATTATCTACAAAAAACCTGTATAAACTTAACAAAGTCGCGACACTACTACACTGTTCAAAGCAAAATAGAAAAAAAAGTAAAAAAATTGCAGTTTTTCTGCTCGCTATAATGTTTGCAATTGGGGACGAAACACATCACCATTTTTACTGCAACAGAATACTATTTAATAGTTAAAGAATACATAATTAATTACAAGATTACCATAATAAAATTTATAAACTTTGAAACAAAACATAACCTCAATTCCACTAAAATGCATATAAAATTTAAACACTTACATTAACTTTCAATGTTTATTTACTATCACAAATTGGATACAATAGGTCGTATGAAAAGTGTCCGGAAAACGTTAAGATTTTTGATTAGAAACCACTACAAGTAATAGAAAAATCTTTTATGGCATTTTCAATGCAAATATGTTTTGTAGTTTTGTGTTTTGTTTAGAAAGATTTGTAAGCTCCTCCCATAGCTGACGTCACACTTTTCTATCCATTGTAATATATCTATCTATGAGAGAGAGGGAGAGAGAGTTATTTATTTTTTGGTCTGTGAGAGAGAGAAACATGCGTGTGTCGTGTCATAGTGTCGTGACAACTTTTGGTATGAATTTTTTTTTTGCTAGCTCCTAGCGTCAGTCGTAACTGTTCGTAACGCGCGAAAGGGAACTTCGTTCCAAAAAGTAATAATTTTAAATAATTTATTATAAGAATAACCTGTTATTAAATTAATGTTCATAAATCTTAAATTTAAAATTTAAAATTCGGAAACATTATTAAAATTTTTGTAACTCTAGCTTTTAAAAAGCCCGCCTCAATGTGTTTGATATAGAAGAAAATTGTTCCCTTTGACGGCTGGTTGTTCCAACCTGCCATTTCAGACACGTTGTTATGATATGTGGAAGATTTAACATTTATGTTTTAATTTTTTGAAATCATAGCTACGCTCGATAATTATTTCGATTAACTAGTAAAGCCATTGATTTTTTACTCATCATGAAATAGTTCTGTTAATTTATTATTTAAATATTCTCAAAAGCTTCTTTGTTGCATAATAACATCTATTTACTTCTTTATTTGGGGATCTTTTTTTATCAGTTTTTTTTAGTGGCAAAAAGATCCCCAAATAAAGGAGTAAATAGCTGTTAATTTATTGTTATAGTTTTGACATAACCTACAATCGCTGCACTAGCGGACTGATGCTTTTTATTTTAATGATGAAAGCACGAATATTCGACAATATATCACTGAACATATATTTAAAATCAAAAGAATTACCTTTATCGCCGCAATTATCATTGCTGTAAACAATTGACACCACATTCACTTTTTACTGCACTTCATACTTGACAAAAACATGTAAATGTATTATTGTATAGCAGCTGTCCACGCGGACGCATCGCTCACTCAAGTAGGAGAGAGAGAGAGAGCTCTCGCTTGCACTTCAAGCCTTAAGTGGAACGCCTCAGAGCGAGGTAACGCCGCATGAGTCATGTTTTTTGGTGCGTGCAGCCCGCTTCATCGAGTTATGAGACGTTGTCACGTCAAAAATATTACAATAATGATAAAGATTATTGACGATTTGAGATAGCAGCATATTATATAAGTATAAAAAAGAATAACATAAAAATAATCTAAATAAAATTAAGATTAAAATTAAACTATAAAAAACTTGTTTTGTAAAAAAATATTATACATATTTTAATTTAGGGAATTTGTTATGATATTGCTGTCTCTAAAAGTTAAATTTAAAATTTTACTAGAAAAAAAAGGTACGACTATGAGACAGTGACGAGTTTTTTGTTTAATTAATGTTATATGTAGGGAGACAGTTGATTATTTAGAAAATTTTCTAATTAAATGTATTTTTGAACTGAAAATAAATAAAAGTATTTATTACATAAAAGTTTCCCAAACATTAGCAAGCAGAACCAAGCATCAATCCATTTTAAGTCATCAACATTTTTTCAAGTATTCAAGTATTGTAAAAACAAAAACAAACAGGAATATAAAAATAAGGAAATGGTTTCCAGGACTGTTCTTAAATTGCGATTACATAATAATTGAGCAATTAACATTCAATTATGGCCATACCGCTGAATATTACAAACAACAGAAATTCATTACTGGTTATCCCACAGAAATGCGATTAATTATTTTGTTAATTTTGTTTTTAAACGTGTAATGTTTGATAAATTTTTAATCGCTTTTTTACTTGAAATTTATTAGAAAAATAAACCAGAAGTTAAAGAAGAAATTTTAGGAAAAAATAAAATAAAAAAATTGTTTTCTATAAAAAAATTCATATGTAAGGTTATTAAAAAATTAATTCTTCTAATTTTTAGAATAACTAGTTGGATGTACAAAAGTTTTATAATATTTTATAATTTTTCATATTAATTTACAAAGAAAAAAAATTTTAGTTTTGTAGAGAACAAAATCTACAATGTTAATTTCATCATGGATGCAATGGATATTGGTTGCTGGTAATTAATGCTTTTACAGTATTATCACAGACGATGCTGGGGAATGTTTGCCTCACATATTAATTAATTCGTTTGCTTTACGTTAAATCTCGACATGAGTTTCATTTTTGTTTTCACGTAAAATGTAGATTAACTAAAAAGAGCGTCGATTCCAATATGAGCTTGTTTGTAAGTCACGATTTGGAATTTCTCAAGGTAGACCCTTGGTTTCCGGCTATCGGCAAATACAAACTTCCCCACGAACTACCAGCGCCCATTAATCCCAAATACCTATTGCTTCACATGCAAGAAAGTCGGGGATTAAATCTTAATGACAGGAAATTTTAATTCGTCTTATGTATTTCAGTTATTGCAATTACTCGGTATAATTTTAGCCGTTAGTATTTATTTCGTTGATGTTGGTGTTTAACTTTTAAATGACGAATACAAACACGATGTTTAAGCAAAGGAGAACAACTTTTATTAAAAATTAATAAATATAAATGTCTCCAAAGATGGAAAATATAGATGGTGATGCATCAAGAAAGGGTGTCAACAGAAAGTGTACACAAAGAAAGCTGATGAAAATTACGTAATTCTTGGAAAAGCATCAATGGAGGATAATCATCCACGTTGACCGGCAAATTTTTAGTAATTCTTTAAATAGGAAAGCTATACCTAATATATGTGAAAGATTGTACACAAGTATTTGAGGAAGGGAAACTTAAGCAATTTACCGCTGAGGAAAAAAGACATTTCTTGCGATCAAAGAAATATCTATGCTGCAAGACGAAAATCCGTTTTATTATCTACGAAAAATAATTCCGCAATTTTTGGTTGTTTCTGAAATCTTCACATTTTGTGTAATGTAGATGGAATTTTTGAATATTGTTCTAAATATTAGATGTTTACTATGCATGGCCACAAAAATAGTTTTTTGTTTGTAAACAAGTAAATCACAACATTCGTACAAAAGTAAGTACTTTTGATAGGTTGATAACAATATTAATTAACAGATTTGAATTGGGAGTTGGTATTTTCGTACTATCAGGTAGATAAAAAGGGTTTTTATTTAATCCCTAAAGCAGACCTTCAAATGATATGTAACCGGACATTTATTTATGATACTTCATTAGATTTATAGGGTAGGTACCTGAATAAAATTATTTTAAAATTAATATAAAAATGTTTATTGTTAAATGGGTAAATTTTTATGCGGCATTATGGAAATATATTTTTCTCTAGAAATTTCGTTATAGTTGTATTTTCTAAAAGTTGTTTTCATCCTATCTTCCGCTAATTTTGTTTTTTGTATTTCACTTGTAGTGCTTCGAATTTTTATATAAGTAGCAGTTTGCATAATCTTCAAGGCATTTAAAAAAATAAAAATGTTTGGGTGAGCTGTATAAAAATGGGAATTAAATTTGCTGTGAAACGATTCACACGCGTTTGTTGTGCGACATAAACTTCCAGACTTCGCGGCCCATGTTGTTGGAGGAAAGGAAGTATTTTCCTCAATATAATTATCAACAGCGTAGTCTGCGAATTTTTTTATTGCTTCGTTTTATGGTATATTTTCCATAAAAAAATCAATAAAGCAATCACCTACTTCATGTGGGTCTAAGTATGGTAAGCCGAAGAAGTTTCTCAACCATTTTCTCTCTTCACTACCTTCGTTTTTATATGTTGATGCCAATCCCAATTTTTGGATCTGTCTCCACCATGATTGCGTAAGGTGAAACTTACAATCTGTTATTTTAGCACCCGGGAAAACATTTTTTACTGCTTTATGCGCGGCGATTTCGAAATCAATGTAAAAATTTGTACAGTTAAATCCAGTTCTTTTTAGTACAATTAACATTTTTTCGTATGTTTGTACTGTTTTTGACTGCAGTAAACAGAAAACTAAAGGTATGTACATATTTCCTATGTAGCCATGAAGAGTATAAAATTGCTGGAAAAATTTTGGACAGCACTTGAAAGTGCCATACATGTATACTGCAGTCGCATTTCGCAGTTGCTGGAGATTGGTTTCGCAAGTGAAAATTATAATATTATTTTCCGCATCTTGAAAATGTAGGAAATTTTCTCCTCTTGAAAGTAAAATTTCTGTGTTTTGCAGAACACTGTGTACCTCATTAATATTTTTCGGTAACTTTGATTGGACTTGTAATCGCGCATTATACATAACTCGCCTAACTCTGCTGATGTCTAAGGAATCTAAGCCTCCTTCCATTGGCAACGTTGCAGCTTTTGTTAATATAAATTTTTCTGGTTTTTCAGCAAGCTGTTCTTTGGCTTTTCTTTTACAAACAGTTGCAAACTGAAATTAAACATATTTTTAGCAAAAATGTAATTTCTTTATTAAAAAGGTATATCAAATTAACATAGTATTAAAATTCAAAATAATCGAAATTATATAGTAAATAAATAAACTTATGAAATAAATTATCAAATTATAAACGTAAAATAAATTTTATTTAAATATTACCTCTTTACGGTGTATTTTTTTATTTTCATCGTGGTTGTGTTGCAAACTACATTTTTCTTCGAGAAACACTAAGTTTTCCACATTTTCAGTAGTTGTATATACTGTTGCTGGGCACCTTTGACTTCTACATTTCCATATAACTTCACCATTACTTAAAACTTTAATTTTACTATAAGTATTTAAAATTTTTAATAATTATTAGAGGTTTATTTCTAATACTTGTAATAACTTTAAAATCCATGTTTTTTCTACAGAGGAAACACTTTGAATGATTTTGAAAAATTGATAGTTTATTTTATGGTCATTTAAAATACTATTAATATCTGCTAATTACCACCCCTTCCGGTCCAACAATAAGCAGGTATACAGTTACCAAAATACATATCTTTTGCAAGGGATTGTTTCAATCCCTTGTTGACCTTTTTATATTTACCTGAAAGTTACGAAAATACATATCCCCTTTGAATTTGTATTTTAAACCGAAGCGGGTATGTTCTGATTTGGAAATAGCAATTTAAATTGCAACCAAGTTAGTGTGGCGCGACATTATTATTTTTTGTTGCAAATTTTATTCAACACGAAATTGGTTTCGAAAAATTTAAAGTTTAGGTTTGTCATGGGAATATTAAAAATAAAACAGTTGTTGGAAATTATTTGATTAGTTTTTGCTTATTTATATCCAAATAAAGTTGGTGTATTTTTTTTTCTGATGAACTTTTTAATATTATGCCAAAGGATGATAAAGTTTTTGCAATTTTATGATTAATAAGTTGATAATTATTTAACAGAAAATTTAACATTTCTACCTTACATTTGGACCTTAAATTCATCATCTCTTATATTTATCACAAACTCATGTAAATTATTTGACTCAAAATTTTACGAGTGTTTTTGAAATCAGTTCCTGACATATTTAAATTTAGATACATTTTGTTAAATTTTCAAGCAGTAGTATATGTGGAAATTAGAACTGCAGATAGAAAAAACTTGATAAAACGGCAAAAAAAGTTGATTTTTTAAAAATAGATTAATTAAATATTTAACGTTAATCAAAATATACTCCTGTGCTGGTTATAGTATACTTTTCATCACGCTACAATCAATAGGAGCAGAGCAGTGGAGGGAAATGTTGGCAAAACGGTAGAAGTTGCTCCATTTTTTAAGCTTCCGACGCTTGTGCAACCTTAATGGTTAAAACTATACAGAAATCAATTAATTTTTATAATTTGGAGGTCAACTGTGAATGGATTTTACAAAATTTCACCCACAAGGGGAGTTGCGGGGGCGCGGGCGTGAAAAATAAAATTCAAAATCTATAAGTCCTACAGGTTTAAAACTTTTCAAAATAGTTATTTTTATAATTTGGAGGTCAACTGTCAACGGATTTTACATAATTTCACCAACAGGGGGGGTTGTGGGGCGTGATAAATAAAAAAATAAAATTAAAATCTATGAGTCCTAGAGGTTTGAAACTTTGCACAATAGTTATTTTTATAGTTTTGAGGTCAATTGTGCATGGATTTTACGAAATTCCACCCACATGGGGTTACGGTGGCGTGAAAAATAAAAATTTAAAATCTATAAGTCCTACAGGTTTGAAACTTTGCACAATAGTTATTTTTATAATTTTGAGGTCAATTGTGAACGGATTTTAGATTATTCCACCCACAAGGGGGCATGCGGGGGCGTGAAAAATAATCTATAGGTACATTTAATAAATCTGTAGAAATGAAAATTCTGTACATTAAAGATATTTAAAAAATAATAATTTTTTTATCTGTATGTCTGTATGTTTGTGCGCCCCACCTCTTTAACGATGTCGGGGGAGAAATTTTTATATAAAAATCAACACGCCAAGCAAACGACGTCGCGGGTACAGCTAGTATATTAAATATAGAGTTCACTGATACTGTTTCACACTTACTTATTTTAATCACTAATCAGACATATGGATTAACCATTGTTATTATGTAAGTATAGTTTTGGTTATTGTATGTAAGTTAATGTAGATTTATAAATAAACTTTATTTGATTAAATTGTGATAGTTATATTTTTAATAATTTCAAACTAGATGAATTTAGGTAACGTGGGGCAGTTTCTAGCCCTTAATCTTACTTTAAAACTGAAACCAATAAAAATTGCGTGGGGCAGTTTGTAGTCGTCTCCGGCTATATCGTAAATAAACAAATAAGCAAATTAACTAAGACCAAGTTCTAAATACATCAAATTGCAGAATAAGGTATACCTACCCTATAAAAAAATAAGTAAAAAAAAATATTTTTAATATTTAAAACATAGTTATTTACTCTAGAAAATAATTAAAATTCTAATGATAGTATATTTTACCATAAATAAACATTGGTTGACGATAAGGCCAGTAGGTACTTGGGACAGACAAATGTAATAAACCAATCAAAGTGCTTTAAAAGCTTTAACCGCTTTTTGAATAGCTTTAACTACTTTTTAAATAAAAATTATTTCCAAATAGTCAAACTATATTTAAACACTTTTTACATTAACCAAACTACTTTTTAAAATAATTTAATCAGCTTTTTTTACCTGCAACAATTCTTTATAAACAACTTAAAAGGCTTCTTTAACTGATCAAAAAAGCTTGTTTAATAGTTTTAAGTGCTTTAAAAAAAAGCAGTTCTGTCGGTTTTAAAGCAGGTAAATTGATTTAAGACTTATTAAGACTGGTTTGACAAATTTAAAATCGGTTTAAAGCTTTTTAAAAAATTCGATTTGTATAAAAAGCAGTTTATTTAATTGATTTAAAGGTGTTTATAATAAAAGATTTAGTTTGTATGAAAAACTGTTTAAAGTTTTCTTCTATAATTTGGGTTACTTTTTGCCACTAAAATAAAAAATAAATTAATGTTTGAAAATAGCCCTTGCTTCCTTGGATAATATTTTGGAGTCATTTAATCTTATTTCATGATTTAGAAGAAGTATTTTGGATATACCTATATCTCCTATATCTTCTTTTCTCAAATAATTTTTGTTTTTATAGTTCATAGTTCAGTTAGAAAAATATCCTGCTTAAATTTGAGTTTTTTAAACAAAAAGTAAAACATTTAAAAAAAAATAATATAACGCTAAAAAATAAAGTGGAATGACTAGAAAGGTAAACAAAATAAAACAACTGTGCGTTATAGCTTACTTACCCCTGCATGGTGACAATGAGTATAAATGACATTTACCTACTGTCAAAGGATAAAATACATTTTTTTCTGCGACGAGAAAAAAGTTTAACATTTTATCTCTGTTAACGGGTCACAAAACGTCACTTTTTATGAAATTATTACTTTTTTACCATGGGAAAAAAGTGAGTACTTTTTTCCCGTATATATACACATAAATAAAGGTTTCCTTAGCAACGCAGGTCTAATTGTCACTATAAGGACAAAAGCCTACTAGTTTTAAAATTCAAATTTTGCATCAGTAATTTTCCGATTTTAATATATTATTTTATTAATTTTTTTAAAATATTAAATCGTCGCCCGTCACAGAAAAAAATAGTGTATTATACACGGGAAAAATATTAGATTTTAGCTCTCGGTCTTTTGCCTCCCTCCGCTTCGCGTCGGGAGACAACACAACCTCGAGCTAAAATCTAATACTTTTTTCCCTTGTATAATAAATAACTATTATTGTTAATATGAAATTCTAAATCTCTGTTTTTGTGCTTGCAATAAAAGAAACTCATAACAATTGTTGGCTGTGGTGGGAAGCATTATTTTTAAGTATGACACTATTGAAGCAGTTGTGTTAACTAGTTTTTCAACAATTAGTTAAGCGAAGAATTTTTAATATTTGAACCGATAATAATAAACAATTTAAAATCCAACCATCTGTATACCTATAACCAGCATTTATTATGACGCCACCTTGGTAAAACACTTTTACGTATTATCAATCCAACCTTTTGTCTTTGTGCCGTTTGTATCATACAACGTTTTATCAAGATAATAAATCTGTTTTGTTTAAAATAACTTCTAAAATAAATTAAAAATTCAGAACGAATAACCCGTATGCGTGACGATTCTATAATAATTTGCTGTTTATGGATCGTTTTATATATATTTAAACTCAATGCGTTTTAAAAATATGTAGCGGTGTTTGGCTACATTTATTACCGCTTTTATTCTATACATTTTATAGTAAGCGTGTATTTAATAATGTTGTGTTCATACATTCTGTATTCTGTAGGTTGTTATTCGCATTATACCTGCACCTATTGCACTGAAAATTCTACTCTAGTTATTCTTTGTTGCTCCTAGATAGAATGGGATTATTGACTGTTTCCCATAGTGGCACCTTCGTACAAATCGATGTTTTTTTACATTTAAATACATTTTTTAGCATATTTTTTGAATATTAAGGTAAATAGTTTTTGTAGACGATCGTACTGTCTTCATTGAATTCTCACTTGGCTGATGCCCTTAATATACCACATAAAAAAATATTAAGTGATGAGTTTCATTGTATTTGTAGCTTTTAGGTAAATAAAGTGAAATTATCAAATCAATATAAATTTTGCAAAATTCATATTTTATTAGTAGTTTTTTCCCTCGAACTCGCATGCCTCAAAATGTAGATAAGAATATTATCTTACGGCTATCGCATACTATATCATAATAAACTTATCTGCTACCTTTGATTAAAACTATTGATTATAATCATGGACTTGAATATCAAATTATATTAAATTTCTGCATTAAGCATAGAAACTTCGTACATTCCATACGTTCAACAATGAGGCTCATCGAATTGTCCGAGCGCCTCCCGCACACTATGCCCCGCGGCCACGCTGTTAGTCTAAGCAGGACTCTATTTAAGGTAATTGATTATATAAATATATATAATAATAATATTATTAATAATAATAATAATACTCCTAAGACCTGCATATAAATCGGTTAAGCCGTTTCTAAGATAAGCATAAACAAACATATAGACATACAGACGAAATGGTCCTCTTGCGTTCAATCACGGTAAATAAAAAAATTTATTAAATATATTAAATATCAATATTAAGAAATGAAAAAGTTCACGTACCTTCGGAATAAGTTAATAAACAATAACCCGCACGAAAAAAAATTTTTTAAGTATTTTTACATTAGTTATGCTATTGCTAAAAAACAAAATTTTTCAAACCGAAAGTTAACATAAAAATCTTAATAATTATTTAACTAAAAAGCTGAAGTTTTTGTCCCTTGGTAGAATTGTTCGGAAGAGGTAAGAAAACAGATTTCCGTTGAAAAAATCAAAAATTTATAATTTTTCAGTTATTTATAAGCAATTTATTGCATTGAAAAATTGATTTAGTTTTTTCTCATTTAGCGTCAGCAGAAGATATTTTTTTTATTTTTTTTTTATTGCTATTATTTAAAAAAATGTTATAAACAAATGCATTATTTTTGAGGCAATGAATTTTTTTTTTTTGATTCAAAGGTCCAAAAAATATTATGATTTTAAAAAAATTGTTTGTCTTTTTTTCACTCTTTTGTTTATAACTATTGCAATTTTTATGAGCGCATTTTCAACTTTTTCAAAAGGTTTTTAGAGGTCAATACCAATCGAATGACACCAAAATCATAATTTTTGGTGCCCTCTGTAAGAATTTTTTAAAAATGGCTCTTGTTGATTAGACCATTAGTGTATTTTCCATGTTTAGACCGCGATCAGTACTAGTTTTATATATGTATTGATAACCTACAGAAAAACTAATTTTAATATTAAATATTTATTTATTCTTTTTATACTTATCGACTGCATATGATATTAAGGTATATATTTAAAGACAAGTTACTTATCAAAAAGCACATATTAAATTAAACAGATTTGAATCAAGGGATTTGGGCTCGTTGACTTTGAATGTCGCAATGTGTTCGATTGGTCGAAATTCAAATGCAGATGAGAGATTTTACAACGAATTTACTATTTGTTCGTACAATGTGTACGGATTATGTTTTAATAAATGATAATTGTTAAAAGAATTTTAATGGATACATTTGATTGGTTGAAAATAGTTCGAGGAACAATTAAACGAACCTATGTACATATGTACAAATACTTGTTCCCGCTTACAATAATCTGTGATTTTGATGTCTATTCTTGTCGATTTTAAACCTTTTTTGTTGTGTTTTGTGTCAGTGAAATTGTTATAACTAAGTTTGTTTATACTGTTTTTAATTATATTTAGAAATTTAATATACTGCAGTTTAAAAAAATGAGTTTCTACGTTGAGGATCACCAGAGATAATGCAATATTTTTCAGTGAGCTCTAGTTTAAATTTACGAATAAAAAATCACCATTTATAAAAAGAATTTTTTATAGTAAAAAGTTTGTTTTTGGTGATTTATAAGTCATATTACTATTGTTAAATCATTTTATTTCATCCTGTCCAGTAAATAAACTTCCCTATAATCAATTCGGCGACGGTAAGTAAAACATTACGGATCATGTACTGTATTGTGTTGCCTAGCAACTCTGCTCTAATTGCTTAAGGGAAGACAATTACTTTTAATTTTTGTTATTTAAAAACACTATAATAAATATAAAATAATTAATTACTTACTTTTTATTTTATTTTTATTCATAACAGGAATTAACAATTAATACAAAAATTTTAAAATATTTGACAGTAACTGACAGTTAAGGTAATTTGACGTAACTAGTCAAGTTACGAACTATTTTTAAAATTTTTATGAATTAATTAATTTATAACAACAGGATGAAATAATAGTATTATACGTTACAAGGTCGGTAGGTCACATATTACAAGTACGAGTTATTTTACGGACGAGGCGACGTAGGAGCCAAGTCCGGAAATAAAGACGAGTACTGTAATAACACCAAACGACCATGTATCGTATTATATTTTATTTCATCCTGTTTTTATAAATTAATAAATTCATAAAAATTTTAACAGTAGTTCGTAACTTGAATAAAAATAGTTCGTAACTTGATTAGTTAGGTCAAATTACTTTGAAAGCCATCTGTCACTGTCAAATAGTTTTTTTATTATTAAGATTTAATTGTTAATATAAAATTAAATAACATTGACTTCTTTTTAAATATGGATGTAAAAGTAAGTAATTAATTATTTTATTTTTATTTTATAGTCAGTATGGTATTTTTAAATGTCAAAAATTAAAAGTAATTATCTTCCATTAAGCAATCAGAGCAGCGTTGCTAGGCAACACATTACAGTACATGATACCGTAATGTTTTACTTACCGGCGCCGAATTGATTATAGGAAAGTTTATTTACTGGACAGGATGAAATAAAATATAATACGATACATGATCGTTAGGTGTTATTACAGTACTTGTTTTTACTTCCAGACTCGGCTCCTACGTCGCCTCGTCCGTAAACTAACTCGTACTGTAATAAGTCACCTACCGACCTTGTAACGTATAATACTATTAAATTATTACTAAGTGCAACCTGTCCCTTGGCAAATAGCACTTTACCGAGATAGATTACGGCATAGTCCACAGTACAGTCTAAAAAACTTACTAAAAATTTTCTAAATTAGTTTATTTTATTAACAGTTAAAATAATAATTACTGTTTTAACATGTAGAACAAAAACAACAGAAAAAAAAAACTTCTCTCTCGCGTAATCGATCCCATTATGTTAACGTAAAAGAACTGTCACAACTGGACTCATCCGCCGCTTAACCAAATAGGTTAAGAACAACTTATTTAAAATTTTTCAAAATGATAATATCTATACACAACTTATATCATATTTAATATCAATTCAGTATAAATTTCTAAATTTATGTATATGCCTAAACACGCTTGAAACATGCGTTGTCATCCAGTTCGTAGCTATCCTAAAAATTTCAGAGCTCTAGGTAGTCGGGAAATAGGTTTCAATTCCACGGAATGACAAAAAGACACAGAACACGGCGATAATATAAAAACTTTCTAAAAAGGAGTTTTCACCAATCGATTTCTTTCTCTGTGAGGGATTTGGTTTGATTTGAACGTTTTTGTTTTTTAAATAAGCCTATTTCAACAACTTTCCAGCCCATGTCTTTGCAAAGGCATATGTTAAAACATAAAAAATGTAATTAGTTTGTTTTTAACAAACAAAAAATGTTTTAAAAATCCTGTTTAGCAAAGATTTTAGTAAAAATAAAATTGTTTTTTGAATTAACCTCAAAATTTGAGCCTTGTTAAAGCAATTGAACCTTGCTAATTTACTTCAAAGACATTTTTTTGGAAAGTGTTATTATTGTTTAATTACATTTGGCTTCTGTGATAAACAATTAACATTTCTCATAAACGTAGCCACATTTCGGGGCTACGACCAGCTTCGCCACGTTGGCGAAACGGACTCAATGTGTAACAGAAAGACGATACATTGAAGAGGTCTATTTAAACATTTTTCCAAGAGCTAAATGACCCTACCTATCATCCTTTTTGCGTACATGCCCATTAATTTGCCCTTTTTGTTTGTCATAAGTACGCACTGATGACGGCTAATGAGCCAGAAACATGCATGTCTGCGGTTACCATTCCTACTCGTGGCCTTATTGATCCTTTTTGCGTAAATGCCCAATAATTTTCCCCTTTTGTATATATATATATATATATATATATATATATATATATATATATATTTTGTGATATTATCCTATTATATGTTATAAATTAAAGAACAGATCAAATTAAGTTATTAATAAATTCATTAAAAAAAAGGAATATTCTTGATCCTGGGCAGAATACAAAGTTTAGGTTGTATATAAATAGTATTAATTTTCTTCAAGTTCCTTAGTTTTAGTGTTGTTTTAATTTTTTCTTCGTTCCTAAAAAAGGAAACATAAATTTAAAAATAAAATATAAGGAGTACCATGATATATTCATAATTATAAATAAAAGGAATCATGTAATTTTCTTTCTATAAAACAAGAAATTTGTCTGAGAAAGTATGCTAGAAATAATATTTTTTTTTTATGCAAAGAATAAGTTCAAATATAAATTAAATGTAGAATTATATGCTGTATTAACTAATGCATATGAGTATTTAAAAGCTATTATTATGGTTTAAATTTTAAATGAAAAAATTTATTAAAAGAATGAAATGAAAAGTTTTAATATTAATAGTAATAAATAAAAAACATAAATTTGTATAAGAATCCTAGGTATAAGATAAATTGTAAATAGAAATTAATCAAGTGCACGGATGTCATAAATTAAGTTATTATCAAGTAGGCATCAGATAGATACTAATAAGAATTGTTAGGATAGTTGTTTTTTGTTATTTTTGTTTTGGAAGTTGTTGATTTTAAACGACTCTCTCTTGTTTTTTGTTTAGAAAGAGGAAAGACGTGTTAAATTTGCTCTTGTAATTTTTTACGATTTTTTTTAAAAAATTTCAATATAAATCAGTCTTGAGTAATTGAATATTATTACGTCTGTAAGAAGAAAACTAAAGTATATTGGTAAGCAGAAAGTTAATTGTTATATAAATAAAAGAAATCAGAAGATGAGAACGTGATAGCAAATGGTGCTATGAATGTAATCTTGAATTTCCAAGTACGTGTTAAATAGAAAGAAGGAATAAGTACATACCAGCGTTGCAGAGTTCATTAAGCAGTTAGAAGACCTTTTTCTTGAACGAGTTTATGGTTTCTTTTGATAATCCTGTAGCAGACTAGCTGAGAGAATTCATAGATCCTGGAGTCACGGTATTAATATTGCACTATTCACCTTAATAAAGAACTTTCTTGTGTTTTCTATATATAATTGGATGAACAATTAATTTCCTCATTTTCACTTTTACTCTATTCACATATTTTATTAGTTTTAAGAATTTTTTGATATGTATAATACCACCATTTATTAATCTTTTCATATCATTTTACTCACATAATTAGTAATCATAGAATCTCACATTGACGAGAAGATAGGTTACAGATCTTCTTCTTTTTAATTTAAACATCCATAGGTATCATTTGGTACATAATAGTTATTATGCATATAATTTCAAGACAATATCAAATTAATAAAATAAAACATTGAATTCTGCCCTGAGATAGAGTCGTTGATAAAAAAATTTATAAACAATAATTCAATTCACATCAAATTTTAAAGTTAAATATAATTATTTTAAATTTACATCATTTTAAATATAACATATAATCAGATAAACAACACAAAATTATAAACAATTAATAATATACATTTACATTTTCATATATGTTATAATATATATATATATATATATATATATATATATATATATATATATATATATATATATATATATAGTGTAACGGGATAACCGTAAAGGAAGGGACCTTAATTTGAAAGATTGTTGTTGACAGTTGATTTTTAGAAGTTTGTAAAAAAATCAACTGACCATTTTAAATAATGTTTCTAGAAAATTCTAGAAACTTCTAAACACACTGACTAGATTAAATAATGTTGTATATAAGGGGATGCATGGGCAGTTAACGTCAGTTCGAGTCAAGTGTTCACAAGAGTTCATTGTATTGTCAAGTAGTTAGACGTTATCCAGCAGAGTTCAGTGTATCTTAACAATTTTGTAAATAAATTGTGTAAAAAGCCCCCATAAGTGTTTCAAATTGGTGTCAGGTGTGGGGTGAAGATACAAGAATGCCTGGAAAAAAGATAAATGAACTAATGGTGGCTGAGCTCAGAAGAGAGCTCGAAGAATTAGAGTTGAAAACTACTGGGAGCAAATCCGTATTGTTGAGAAGGCTCCGTGAATACTATATAAATACTAATTTGGACCCTGACGCTGTAGAGTTTGAAGACCCAGTTCAAAAAGCAAATTCTGAACTAGCGCAACAACTTTCACTGCAACACGAGGAGCTATCCCAACGAATGACGAGCCAACAAGAAGAACAAACTCAACAACTTTCCCAGCTGCAAAAGGAACTATCAGAACGAATGACGAGCCAACAAGAAGAACAATCACAACAACTGACCCAGTTGTCCACTCAGATAAACAGCCAGCGCGAAGATATGTCCCAGCTGAAAGAGGAGCTATCAGGACGAATGACAAGCCAGCAAGAGGAGCTATCCAGTCAGATGAGGAGCCAGCGCGAAGATATGTCCCAGCTGAAAGAGGAGCTATCAGGACGAATGACGAGACAGCAAGAGGACCTATCCAGTCAGATGAGAAGCCAGCGCGAAGATATGTCCCAGCTATCACAACGGATGTCTACCCTACCAGAAGAGTTATCCAGTTCCTTCTCCCAGCAAATATCGCATTTGCGCTCCGAAATATGCAACTTGCGAGACGAGCAAAACCAGCAAGTAACCAACTTGAATCAGCAAGTGACCAATTTGCGAGACGAGCAGAATCACCAAGTGGCCAAGTTGCGAGACGAGATCAACCAGCAAATGCAGTCCGAAATAAGAAAGCTTCAACAAGAACTGGAAGCTTGTCGCCGAAACCAAATCATCCACCACGGCGACGGAAATGCAGAAAGGAGGGAAACCGGCCACGTAGACGTCGAACGACGAGGAAACGGAGAGGCGGCCCAGGTACGAATGACGATAAAACCCCAACCTTCGACGGGATGACTTCCTGGTCAAATTACCTGAAACAATTTGACGCAGTGGCCAGAGCGAATGAATGGTCACCCCAAGAGAAGGCATTGTTCCTAACCATGGCTCTGCGAGGCGAGGCTTTAGACGTCCTGCATGTATTGACACCGGATGAGGTTGACAATTTTGAGCTATTGGTAAATCGTCTAGAGATGCGTTATGGTCAAAGTCATCTACAACCGGTATACCGAGTGCAGTTGAAAAGCCGGAAGCAGAAAAATGGAGAAACTATCCAGGAGTTTAAAGCTGAAGTGGAAAAAATGGTACGGTTTGCGTATCCAAATGCAGCGGAAGATTTTCTGGAGTTCCTGGCGATCCAAACCTTTACCGATGGTCTTCGAGACGCCGAGTTGCAACGGGCTGTACGGTTGGCGAGACCAAGATCTCTTGTAAACGCCTTGACCATTGCCCTGGAGTTCGATGCGGCGACGGAGGCCTCACATGGAGCTGCTCGACTAATGGAAGACACTGGTAACGTCGACCATGCCGTTTATGCCGCCAGAGAAGTCGAAGCGGTAGTGGAGAGGTTAATGAAGTTTTCTTCAAAAAGAAGGCGCCCAGTGAGGTGCTGGAACTGCGGAGAACTAGGCCACATAAGAAATGCTTGCCCCCATTGTACCCGTATGGAGCAGAACGAGGAAAAACTTGCCTTAGTTAAGGTTGTGCCAGGAGACGAGAGCTCTATGCTGGAGGAGCACCAAGAAAAGGATCCCGTTCTGAGAAAGATTAGGGAGTGGAAGAGAATGGACCGTCGTCCGTTGTGGAGAGAGATATCCTCATCCTCTCCTGCTTTAAAAGCATACTGGTCCCAATGGAACTCTTTAATTTTGGACGGAGGGCTCGTTAAAAGACTTGTAGAAAATTCCGAGGGCACAGAAACAAGGAAACAAATAGTGGTCCCAAGAAATGCTGTACCGGATATTTTAAAACAGATGCATAATGATAGTTCTGGAGGACATCTGGGTATCACGAAAACGCTGCAAAAGATCCGAGATAGATTTTACTGGGTAAATTGCACTAATGATGTTAAAGATTGGTGTCGTAAATGCACTACATGTGCTGCCAGTAACGGTCCGCACCGAAAACCGAAGGCGGAAATGCAGCAATACCTGGTTGGAAGTCCTTTTGAAAGAATCGCAGTAGATGTATTGGGGCCACTTCCACAGACCGATGTAGGAAACAAGTACATCTTTGTTGTAATGGACTACTTCACTAAATGGGTTGAAGCATATGCAGTTCCCAATCAGGAAGCTACCACTTTAGCAGATATATTGGTTGAAGAATTCGTAAGCCGATTTGGGGTACCATTAGAATTACATTCAGACCAAGGAAGAAATTTTGAGAGCAAGCTGTTTCAAGAAGTTTGCCAAAGATTAGGCATCCACAAAACGAGAACCACAGCGATTCACCCTCAGTCTGATGGAATGGTGGAACGAATGAACCGGACTATAACCAACTATCTGTCAAAAGTGGTGTCAGATTGTCAGAGGGATTGGGATCGACATATTCCACTATTTCTAATGGCAATTCGATCGGCCATCAACGAATCAACTGGCCAAACGCCTTCGAAGGTCCTGTTCGGTAGAGAAATGAGGCTACCATGTGACTTGGTGTTTGGTTGTAAACCTGGTGAAGAAATGGCACGTGAACAATATGTCGCCGACCTTCAGAATCGAATGGAGAATATACACAACCTGGTGCGTGGAAAACTACAATTATCTAGTGATCGGATGAAGAGGTACTATGACACACGGACAATGGAAAAGAGTTACCAAGTTGGAGATTTAGTCTGGCTCTATAACCCCCGACGGCGTCGAGGTATTTGTCCCAAATTACAAAAGAACTGGGAAGGTCCTTACACCATCAAGAAGAAGATTAACGATGTCATTTATCGGATCGTAAAAATTCCCAGAGGGAAACCCGTCGTGGTCCATCATGATCGTTTGGCGCCTTACCAGGGAAACCACAGTGGAGATGCGCAGCAACTCCAAGAAGATGGTTTGGCTGGCTCAGGGAGTGTGCGGGATTCCGATGTAGGAAATAACATTCCAGGAGGAATGAATCTAAGGAGGGGGCAGTGTAACGGGATAACCGTAAAGGAAGGGACCTTAATTTGAAAGATTGTTGTTGACAGTTGATTTTTAGAAGTTTGTAAAAAAATCAACTGACCATTTTAAATAATGTTTCTAGAAAATTCTAGAAACTTCTAAACACACTGACTAGATTAAATAATGTTGTATATAAGGGGATGCATGGGCAGTTAACGTCAGTTCGAGTCAAGTGTTCACAAGAGTTCATTGTATTGTCAAGTAGTTAGACGTTATCCAGCAGAGTTCAGTGTATCTTAACAATTTTGTAAATAAATTGTGTAAAAAGCCCCCATAAGTGTTTCAATATATATATATATATATATATATATATATATATATATATATATATATATATATATATATATATATATATATATATATATATATATATTACACAATACACAAACAGATAGGATTCAGGCAACATCCGTTGTAGTAAAAACTAAAACATATGAAGTTATGATCACAGCACTTTATAGCCCTCCAAAACATTCTATCAAGGAAGAACAATACCTTACCTTCCTGGAAAAACAAGGACATCGATTCATAGTGGGAGGTGATTTTAATGCAAAGCACACATACTGGGGATCGAGGCTGACAACAACCAAAGGTAAAGAACTCATAGGAGCAACTAAACGCCTCAAGTGTGAAATACTGTCTACAGGCAAACCAACATATTGGCCTACCGACCGGAACAAAATTCCTGACCTTATAGATTACTTCATTGTCAGGAATATCTCAGCAAATTACCTACTCGTAGAAGAGGCTTGGGATATGAACTCGGATCACTCACCTATACTCCTTACCTTAAGTGATAAGGTAATTCAAAAAGAAGTGCCCCCTAGACTCGTCAACCAATCGACGGACTGGCAAAGCTTCAAGATCACACTTGAGAACTCTATAAAACTTTCGACTCCTCTTAGGACTCAAGAACAGTTAGACAATGAAGTAGAATTGTTTGTCAAAAACATTCAACAAGCAGCATGGGAAAACACTACAAATATTAAACCTAGAACAAAGGGCAATAACTACCCAAAGGAGATCAGAGATCTGGTATCTGAAAAAAGAAAATTGAGACGAAAATGGCATCAAACTAGGGCACCAGTAGATAAAACTGCTGTGAATAATGCCACCCAACAACTAAAGAGAGAAATTCAACGTATTCAAAATGAGTCTATAGCTGCTTATCTAAGGGAATTAACTAACGATAATAAAACAGATTATTCCCTTTGGAAAGCCACAAAAAGACTAAAACGGCCTATCATTCACAACCCACCAATCAAAAACACAGACGGAAGTTGGGCTCGGAATAACCTACAAAAAGTTTCCAGATTTGCAGAACATCTGGAAATGACCTTTCAACCAAACGATGGAGAAGATCCACAAGATAGGATTGAACTAAGACAAGAGGATGTGGTTATTAGGCATACCTCCCCTAAAGAAGTTACAGAAGAAATTAAAATCAACATTAATCCAAAAAAAGCTCCTGGATTTGACCTGATCACTGGAGAAATATTAAAACAGCTTCCAAAAAAAGCAATTGTAAAACTGACCAATCTCATCAACGCCTCATTTAGAATGAGGTATGTTCCTAGGATGTGGAAAGTAGCGGAAGTAATAATGATCCCGAAACCAGGAAAACCACTATATGAAGTTTCGTCGTATAGGCCTATCTCATTGTTGCCTGTAATTTCGAAATTGTATGAAAAACTTCTCCTCAAAAGGCTAAAACCAATAATAGAAGAAAGTAATTTGATTCCCTCACACCAGTTTGGCTTCAGAGAAAGTCACTCTACCATAGACCAGGTCCACAGAATCACGGACATTATTGAAAAATCGCTAGAGGAAAAAAAAGTCTGTTCTACTATCTTTCTAGATGTCGCACAGGCTTTTGATAAAGTATGGCATGAGGGCCTATTTCATAAACTGAAGAAGTTCCTGCCTCAAAAATACTCAGAACTTTTAATTTCATACCTCTCAGAAAGATACTTCAGAGTTAAGCAAGAAGAGGCCTACTCTGAATTAAAAGAAATCAAAGCAGGAGTGCCACAAGGTAGTGTATTAGGTCCAGTACTTTACCTTTTATATACGAGTGATATACCTGATCTTGAACAGAACACAGTCGCAACTTTTGCAGATGACACCGCAATCATTGCTGTTGGAAAAAATCACGAAGAGGCTGCTGAAAAACTCCAAACCTCTATAGACAGAATCCATAACTGGACTAAAACTTGGCGTATCAAGTTAAATGAAAGCAAATCTGTACATGTAGATTTCACTAATAAACATAAACAATACATCCCTATTAGAATCAATGATGCCCAAATCCCACACGCTGACTCAGCAAAATACCTGGGCATGAACTTAGACGCAAGACTACGCTGGAAAGTCCATGTGAAAAAGAAAAGAGAAGAGCTTGGTTTAAAACTCAAAAAAATGTATTGGCTACTCGGGAGAAACTCCAAGTTATCTATATACAATAAATTGCTCCTTTATAAGCAAGTTTTAAAACCTGTTTGGACCTACGGCATCCAACTCTGGGGATGTGCCAGCAAATCCAATATTTTAACCATCCAGCGATTCCAGAATAAAGTGCTAAGAAATATCGTTGATGCACCTTGGTACTTCCGTAATTGTGATCTTCACCGGGATCTTGAAATAGACACAGTTAACCAGACCATACCCAAATTTGCCAGAAGACATGAGCAAAGGCTTCTCCATCATGTGAACATCGAGGTAATCCAGCTCCTCGATAACACTAATCCAACAAGAAGACTCAAAAGGACCAAACCCTTTGAGTTGTTGTAGTGATAGTGAAAAGCAGAGCACAGTGCGGTACTTACACGTTAGTTATTAGTGTAATTAAGTTAATAGAACCTAAGGTAGACTAGTGAGTAGTATCTTAGCTAAGTTCCAAACACCGTAGCATTTTAAGTTAGAAAAAAATTATTCATTGATCGAACTTTTGATCAGATTATAATGTTCAAAATATCTCACAAGGGGTATTTAATATAAAAAAAAAAAAAAAAAAAAAAAACACAATACACAAAGAAAAATGACATCTAAACTGATATTCCTTTCTACTAGTAAGGTTTGATGAATGTTTTCACATAAATTATATAATATTGTATTGAACTATAAATCATATCTCATAAATTTTCACCGGTATGTCTAGCTTATCTGTTACAGGTTAGATAGAATAATTTGTTCTTTATATCTTTGAAGTTACAGCGTAGGTGTTCCAAAGACCGACATGTTGAACTTTAACCTTTATGAAAATCACTGTTAAGAGATTTTTCTGCTAAAATCTTTTAAAAATTACTGATCTTGATAATTTTTACGTAATTTTAATAATACTTTACCTGAACATCAAAGAAATATAATTAGCATTTATTTAAAAAAATAAAGGACAGCATATATGAGATACTTTCACAATATGTATTTGCTGTATTTATAAAATACGCTGTAGCAAAGCACACAACCGTCCCTTATCCCTAGATATTCTAGAAGAGGACAGAAGATCCACAACGGTTTCTCTCAATCAAGATTTAAAAATTGTAGACGAGTGGGGATGAAAGAATGTTGTTAATTTTAACGCTTCACAAAGGCATATTGCCTATCCAACTTATGACTCATCCATCACAATGAACGATTATATACTAGTAGCAAGCGACTTACTCTGGAACGAACATATTGCATCCATAGCAATTGCGTCAGGAAAGAAGTTAAACTTTCTTTTTAAAGCACGGAAATATTTTTCTTTGTACAACTTAGCCCCTCTTTACAAAGACCAAATAAGACCTAATGTTGAATACTGCTCGCATGTATGGGGTTTGGCAACTCAGAGTTGTTGATACAATACAGAGAATACAGTTCAACTAATAAATGACACCAGTATCACCAAAAACCTAGCCCCATTGTCTCACCGAAGAGTAGTGTCTGATCTTTCCCTGTTTTACCGATACTTAAACGAATTTTGCTCAGAAGAACGGATCAATTCGATCGTTCCTTCATCCCCAGGGTCTCCAGATTATGGAACTCCTTAACTTTCCACGTCTTCCCCCCTCGTCCTAATTTGCAGTCCTTTAAATCCCAAATTAATAAATTGATTCTTCTGTTTCAATGGATGTTCTCGGTACATTTGTATTTCTTCTATAGGTACCTACGAGGACATCCTTAAATAAAAAAAAAATCGTGTGGTAACTGGTAAGAATATATAAATATTTAATTAGAAATTATAGGACACTATTTATTCGTCGAAGCAATTACATTGATATAAGCGCTTAGATTAGGAATACAAGATCCATTTTTCATCGCTGGTAAATAACTAATTAAGAAATGCTTTTATTCTTTCGTGAAATAAATAGTTTGACGAATAAATTTATTATGATTTGACAATTTATGTGGAACCCATTTTCTTAACTATCACGTCTTTGCTAGTTGCTGCAAATGCAAACGAATAGTTTCACGACTCGCAATTAACATTTCTGCAACTTCTTGACACGTTGTGCTGGAGATTGCGTTTACAACCTCTCGAAGATCCTCGTTTTGCATGATTTTTAATCTACCTATATGTTAGTATGTTTGTTTGGTTAGAATCGTTAAACTTTATTTTGAACTAGCAGCCGCCCGCGACTTAATCCGCGTGGACTTTAGTTTTTTGCCACCGAGTTTCATACAAATTTGCAACCCCTATTTTAAATCCTTAGGGATGAAATTTATACTACGTATAATAAAACAAATTTATTCTCGAATTTTCAAGACTCTACGCGTTTATCGACAGTTTCATGACGGCCAGCAGCAGCGTGCTACCGTCTCACCGCTTCACACACCCCGCTCAGTAAAGCGCGAGTGGTATTAGACTATTATTTTTTTTAAACTTTAAAAACTTGCATGCCATATGCATGCAAAATCTTAGCCCGATCGGTTTGAAATTGACAAAGTTTCATACAAACTTTCATCCCTATTTTATCCCTTAGGGGTGGAGTTTATCAAAATCCTTTCTTAGGGGATGCCTAAGTCATAGTAGCTATATGCATGCAAAATCTCAGCCCGATCGGTTTAAAACTGACACAGTTTCATACCAACTTTCATCCCCTATTTTATCCCCTTATAGGTGGAATTTATCAAAATCCTTTCTTAAGGGATGCCTACGTCATAGTAGCTACATTCATGCAAAATCTCAGCCCGATCGGTTTAAAATTGACAAAGTTTCATACAAACTTTCATTCCCTTTTTTATCCCCTTAGGGGTGGAAATTATTAAAATTCTTTCTTAAGGGATGCCTACGTCATAGTAGCTATATGCATGCAAAATCTCAGCCCGATCGGTTTAAACTTGACAAAGTTTCATACAAACTTTGATCCCCTATTTTATCCCCTTAGAGATGGAATTAATCAAAATCCGTTCTTAAGGGATGCCTACGTTACAGTAACTATCTGCATGCATAATCTTAGCCCGATTGGTTTAAAATTGACAGAGTTTCATAAAAACTTTCATCCCCTATTTTATCCCTTTACGGGTGGAATTAATTAAAATCCATTCTTAGGGGATGCCTTCGTCGCAGTAACTATATGCATGCAAAGTTTCAGCCCAAACGGTTTAAAATTGACAAAGTTTCATACAAACTTTCATCCCCTATTTTATGCCCTTGGGGGTGAAATTAATCAAAATCATTTCTTAGCGGATGCCTACGTCATAACATCTACCTGCATGCCAAATTTCAGCCCCATCTGTCCAGCGGTTTGAGATGTGTGTTGATAGATCATACAAACTTTCATCCCCTATTTTATCCCGTTGGGGGTGGAATTAATCAAAATCCTTTCTTAGCGGATGCCTACGTTATAACATCTACCTGCATGCCAAATTTCAGCCCCATCCCTCCAGCGGTTTGGGCTCTTCGTTGATAGATCACTATATCAGTCAGTCAGTCAGTCAGTCAGTCACCTTTGAGTTTTATATATATAGACTAGATCTGTTCAACCGATTGAGTTGAAATTTTGTATAAATGTTTAGCTTGGATGACAATGCACAATAAAGTGTAGGACATCATTCTAAATCGAATATCGCAGATCATACAAGCTGGCAAAAAAGATATTTTTAATGCATTTCTTCAATATGGGTATAAAATAAAAGGGCTTGTTGAGAATAACTGGAAAAATAATGTGACGTCATTATAAATCCAATATGGCGGACCATACAGGATGGCGCAATAGTTATTTTTAATGCATTTCTAAAACGTGGGTATCAAACGAAAGGACTCGTTGAGAGTAACTCAAATATTAATTGCGGAATAGTTATGAACTGGCTTGTTGAGAGTAACTAGAAAAATAATGTGACGTAATTCTAAATCCAATATGGCTGAACATTCTTGCAACACTGATGCGTTGAATGAGAAGAACAGACTGAGAAACCTAGCCAGCGATAACTAACAAATAAAAAATAAATTGAATGCAAAAATCTTTTTTGAAAAAATATTTTATTTAAACGCTTTAAAGAGAAGAAAATATATTTTCTTAAATTTTAATTATCAACTTGTAACCTCAGTTTTTATGATAATAAAAGCTTGTCGCGCGATTTACTTGTGTAAATAAACTAGTAGAAGTTTAAAATTTTAATTTAATTAAATATTGATATTTCCTTAAACGTCGCGACAAGCTTTTATCATTATAGAAATTGTATATAATGAGGTAATAAGTTGATAGTTCAAATTTAAAAAAAGAATTTTATTTTCTTTTTTAGAGGAATTGAATAAAATCTTTTTTTAAAAAGTTTTTTGCCTTTAATTTATTTAAAATAAGAAACCCTTAGACTTTAAGCAATAATCCCATAGACTCTAAATTTAGAATTACTAGCAGATATCAGCTTGTGTACACGAAATCGAATGACGATAAACTAAAGCAGTAGCTCACATATTTAATGTGGCGTGTATCCAGATGCTTTGAAATGGTTTAAATCTATTCCGATATTTAAAAGAAAAATATCACCATCTGAAATTTGTTATTATAAAAACAGCTTAATTTAGTATTGATATTCTAAAACATTTGAAATTCATGGAATTAAACAATCTTTTAATTATCAAAGTCAACATAGTTTTATGCCTTGCAGTTCGATCAAAGGATTATTCACGCTACACTGCGTTGGGTTCTGAACAACCTAATGTATAGTTGACCACATGGACACCATCCGGAGGTTTCCTAGTTTCTCGTTTTGATGAGAAACATCTATAGCCGCACGTGAATCAGATTTCTCGCGTGGCGACGGTGACGTATGATTCGTATGACGTAAAAAACCTAACGCATCGATAATATATAATAAAGAGATGTACTGATACCTTATATGAAATTGGTCTCATGTTTTGAGCGACGCCGACGGTGGCGCGCCAACAATAGGGGGAAGAAGCTCATCGATTCAAAAATTTGACGGGACAGGGTATGAATTGTTTCATAAAAACCTAACTCGATTCCGCCTACTATCTATTCTATATATATAAAAATGTTTGTTTGTATAGGCAACATAATATACCTACATATTTTGCTGACCTGTAAAATTGACAGCTTGTTAATCAAAATAGATTGTTGGTGAATGGTCCCTGTAAAATTTGTGTATAAAGTGTTTGTTTTAAATATGAATAAACAAAGTGTTAATAAAGAAAGTGATGAAAAAATATTGAATAAAAATGAGTGAGTACCTACCTACCAACTCTATATACATTAGGGTGTCCGTTATTTCCCAAATTTGGTTTTGTTCTCCAAACACCCATCAAATTTTTAGATTATGACCTAACAAAAATTATCAGACCCAAACCAGCCCTTAATATTCACATTAACCCGTGCCTAAATCATAATACATTTCCCATTTAAATACCGTTTAAAAGTTATTCAACGATAAAGTTGTATTCATAGTTAAATTCATCATTTTCCTATTTTTTATTTACTATCGCTTTTTGTTTGTACTAAAATTGTGAAGTAACTACAATTATATTAATATAGTAACGTACTTCTATATAAATTTGTGTTTTAATAATTTCTATTTTTAAGATTATTGAATTTAAGGTAATTAAATAAAAAGCTAAACGAAATCACGTTTTAAATTTATTTTCGTTCTGTAATCTATCGACATCTGTGAGCAATCTGAGAAAACGTACAATAAATATTGTGATACGATTGTGATACTATTATTTATAAGCGATAATATACTTTATTTTGTATCCAAATTTTGTATTTGTTAATTTTATTACCTATATATATGTATTTAGTTTGATATAAATAAAAATTATGGTGAAAATTACAAAAAAAAATCGTGAATTTAACTCTGATGACAAATTTATTGCAAATTTCCTACCAGAAATAGATATTTAATTATTTTTAGCTACATTTGTTTCAGTAAAAAAATTAACGACAAAAAGTGCAAAAATGCCATGTTATTTAAATTGGCAATGTCTTATGATTTAGGCAAGGGTTAATGTCAATGTTTCACATCTGCCAGGCGTCCCGTGACGGCTCACATTTTTTTTGAATGTATTTTTGGATATCGATATATTTCTAAATTTTAATCGTTAAAGAGGTGGGGGGAGAAATTTTTATATATTAGATGGTAAGTTGAAGGAAGACAAATAAACATGTGAAAATAGCATTCGAATCGTTTCAGTATTTTTTTGTGATGCGTGCACAAACATACAGAGACAGCCCAAGAAATCTAACCACATTTTTGTGGTCTATAAGCGTGAAATTGCTGATACTCCATATTTTACACAAAGAAGTACATATAAAAAAGCTGTTGGGAAAGTTAGTGCCAATTTCGTTAACAATTCAAAAAAAATGAATTGAAAACAAATTTCTTGGCGTAATTTGGAGTATTTTAACCAGAAGAAAACCGATTTTGTGCATCGTATTATAACTATGTATGAGACTTGGATCTACCATTATGATCCTAAACTAAAACAAGAACGTTTACACTGGACTAAAGATGGTTCTTTAGGTCCAAACAGGTAATATCTGACCGTTGGGAGATTTTTGGGATGCAAAAGGGGTTTTGTCGATTGATTATCTTAAAAAAGGTAAAAACTAACTCCGAATACTATTGTAACCTTTTGGATCAGTTAGATAAAAAATTATGAAATAGGACCCAGTTTACAGAAAAAAAAAACAATCATTTTTTATTAACACAGTGCAAGTGTTCACACAAATTTGTTGTCGGTATCCAAATACGAATTAGAGTACGAATAGCTTAAACACTAACAGATTTGGTTCCCTCGGACTATCACCTCTTTAGAAATTAAAACAATTCCTTGGTGGAAACTATTTTTCATTAGATGATCAAGCTATTACAGCCGTGAAACAATATTTGACAAAGCTTTCGGAAAATCATTACAGAGATAATACAAAATTACTCGAGCATCATTGAAATAGGTGTGTTCAAGCTGAGAGAGATTATATTGAAAAAAAAATTAATTTCATTATTTTAAAATTATGTTTTGTCATGCTTTCGACAGTGTTGATCATTCACTGCATTTAAATATACTTGATATATTAGGAATATGTAAAATAACAAATGACTGGATAACATTATTTCCGTCTAACAGAACACAATGGATGGTTACTGAACAGCGTAGATAAAAATAAAAATTGGTTGAAACTGAAGTCCCATGAGGACCAATTTTAGGTTAATTACGTTTTTGTTGTTTATAAACACGTCATACAGTTTATCTTTTAATAGCATAAAAATTATTTATGACATGATTTTTATTCAGCGTGATAAAAAATTCGTAATTTTGGAACGAATTTGTATATAATTATTGCACTTCCAAAGGCCAACAGTTAATGTCAGTATCTCTAACTTTATGTCGTTTTTAGCCAACAACATGCAACGAGGCTTGTCTACCAATTTCTTTAAACAAAAGAAATCTAGAACAGGTTAGTAAGATAAAATTGTTGGGTATTATTATTAGTGGAAAAATGAATTTATCACTTTAACTTTGTTTTACAATGTTAATATCACCGTACTCGCAACTTTCTGTAAACCAACAATCTCACATTTACTTCGGCATTTTCTGTTACAACAAATATATTCAAAGGTACTTGTATATGAAAATATGCTAACGTTTAACACATTTCATATCAAAGCAGTAGTCTAAATTTTTCATTTTATACATAGACATTGTCTATGGTTTTATATAGGTTTTAGGTTATTTTTATTTATTATAAATATGAAAACGATAAAAAAATTTATAACTAAACTAAATTTTTTTATATATCTTGAAATATTTTTGAGATAGAGGGCAAAACTGCGCGCAGTTTTTAACTACTGTACTTAGAGTATTATTTGAAGCCAACCTGTAGTCCCGATTAAAAACACCCCAAAGAAAAATTGTAAATAATTATATTTTATTGTAAATAATTTTTATCTTGTATTTTCTATTATGCTATAATTAATAATTGTTTTAATTAAATGAATATCTATTTTTTTGTAATTACACCTATTTGTGTAATCATAAAATGTTTAAGGAAATTACTTTAATTATTTTTTAATTCCAATCTTATTTATACAAATTATCTCTTTCCCAAATACAAAGACTCAAAAATACCATTTTATTCATTTATTTATAAATGTGAAAATAAAAATAAATAATAATTTGGATTTTCTTCTTCTTTATCATCTTCTGCCTAACTCTGTAAGATTTTAAATTCTTCTGCGTTTATATCTTCAACATTTATTTTTCTTTTCCAGGATTTCTAAAAGTACCGCCTTTATTAATATTACTCTGATATTGTAAAGAATTAAGACAAGCTTGTCCGTTACACTGGTTGTAAGTTCAACAGCACTGCAACCATGCTTTTTAAGGAAAGGAACTTTAAAGACTGTTTTTAGGTTATTTATTCTAGACATTTCGAGTACCTATGTTGTTATTAGGTTAGATAATGTTCTCGCAGATTAGAATATTCTTTTGTTCTATATAAGGGGATGTATGAGCAGTTAAGGGGAGTTCAAATAGTTCATTTTAATTGTAAAACTACGTTATCCAACAGAGTACTTGTGTATCTGTAATAATTTTGGTGAATAAATTTTGTTAAAGTTCCCATAAGTGTTTCAAATTGGTGTCAGGTGTGGGGTGAAAATACAAGAATGTCTGGAAAAAAGATAAATGGACTATTGATGGTTCAGCTCAGAAAAGAGCTCGAAGAATTACAGCAAATCGGTATTTTTGCGTAGGCTCCGTGAATACTACCTAAATAATAATCCCCATAAGTGTTTCAATATGTTAAACAATTCCTCCGGAGAAAGTAGATTTATTGTTTTAACAGGTTCCAAGAATTTATCACTTGATGAGGTTCGTACTTCATTCTCAAATGATGAAGGAACTGGACAATTTTTTTCTTTAAATGCAGAAGCAATTTTTATTCAGATTAAGAAGTCTCTCAAGTGTTTCTACAAGAGTTTTTTCCATTTTCTAATTATTTTCTGTTTAAAATATAGGTAGGTTAAGTGTTTCCTGAATACAATAATATCTTTATAATAATTACACGAGTAGGTGTATTATAAATAAATCAATACCCAATTATAAAAAAAAATATTATTTATAACGTAATTGTTACTAACAAAAGCAAATTATTTGGAATTATCTTTATGTATCCATAATTTATGAACTTTATTTGAAGCGTGTTTAATCAGGACAACAGTTTGACCTGGAATAATGCTCTAAACCTCTAAATAGTTAAGTTCTGTGCGCGCTCTGCCCTCTATCTCAGAAATGGTTGAAGATTTAAAAAAGTTGAAGACATGCTTTTGATGGTTATTTTATTATTTTAAAAGCTAAAAAATTTAAAATTTACGAATTAGTAAATTTTTTGAGATATAGTTTATTGCTTTTTAAATCCCAACTAGTCAATGGCTATTAAGTAATATTCAATCAATTATTATTTATAACTATCTTATATATAAACTAGCTGACCCGGCGGACTTCGTACCACCTAACACTGATGTCTTGTTCTCATTTTTTCAAATTTTTACGATTTTTGTTTTGTTTTTTATTGTATATAGATGTACACGGCGCGCGTTGCTACGCCAACAACTAAAATAAATTTAAGAAAAATAAAAGAGAAGAGATAGAGAAGAAAAGAAAGTTTATCGTTTTGTTTTACTTATCGCACCAAAAATATATTTTTCGAACTTATATTTATACGTATTCGTATTGAATTTGATACATGGAAGCGCCATCTGGTGGTAACTTCCATTAATACGAATATCATATTCATCTTACCCATTAAAAATACATCATCATACTGATTTTCATGACAATCGGTTGAACGGGGCAGAAGCTGCTACTCTGCAGCACCACCTGGTGGTGAGTGGCATCAATGAGCATAGCATATAAACCTTTTTCGTAGAAAAATACATATACATACCAATTTTCATGACAATCTGTTAAACGGGGCAGAAGTTGCTACTTTGCAGCGCCACCTGGTGGCGAATGGCATTAATAAGCATATCATATAAACCTTCTCCGTGGAAAAATACATATACATACCAATTTTCATGACAATCGGTTAAACGGGACAGAAGTTGCCACTCTGCAGCGCCACCTGGTGGCGAGTGGCATCAATGAAAATATCATACAAACCTTCTCCGTGGTAAAATACATATACATACCAATTTTCATGACAATCGGTTAAACGGGACAGAAGTTGCCACTCTGCAGCGCCACCTGGTGGCGAGTGGCATCAATGAGCATTGCATATAAACCTTTTCCGTGCACAAATACATATACATACCAATTTTCATGACAATCGGTTGAACAGGACAGAAGTTGCTACTCTGCAGCGCCACCTGGTGGCGAGTGGCATCAATGAGCAGATCATACAAACCTTCTGCGTGGTAAAATACATATACATACCAATTTTCATGACAATCGGTTGAACGGGACAGAAGTTGCTAGTCTGCAGCGCCACCTAGTGGCGAGTGGCATCAATGAGCATAGCATATTCGTTTTTTCCGTGAATAAATACATATAAATACCAATTTTCATGACAATCAGTTGAACGGGGCAGAAGTTGCTATTTTGCAGCGCCACCTGGTGGCGAGTGGCATCAATGAGCATATCATATAAACCTTCTCCGTGGAAAAATACATATATATACCAATTTTCATAATAATCGGTCCAGTAGTTTTTGAGTTCATCGATTTCGTACATAAAAACACATCCTTTTTTATATATATAGATTAGCCATAAAGTATTTCTTTGGCGATCATTTGAAACGAGCAGTGATTAAGATGCATAATGTAAAAGATAAATTATTAAAACTCAACAATTAAATAATTTTTCTCGAAATGTGGGTTTGATGAACTAACCCTTTTTTTTCATTTCCATGCCAATGCTCGGCATTGGCGTCAATGAGGTTAAAAAGCCGACAATGATAAACTGACAATTTAAGGACTTTACAATAAAACGTAGTATTTTACGCTTATAACAAAACGGGTACACATCTTGGGACTTTTCAGGTAAAATTAAGCCTACTCACAAAAGCGGGAAAAAAATTACCTGAAAATGGTATAGTCACAAAATAGGATGACACCACTGGTCAGTTCCTACCAATTAACCAGGAATAATCCGCTTCCAGAAAAGATCAACCTTATCCTAATATTAGCCAGTCAAATAGGTACATATAATTTTTATTTACTAAATAATTTATAAAATTAAAACGAGACAAGCCGAGAGTTTTATATTTAATAATTACATTTTCTATCATATCTTGAATTGTTAATAAGACCTTTAAGTTTATCAAATTTATAACTGCCAGTGATATGACTCGCATACATTTATTGTTCTGCGTACGTTGTTTGTCATATAAGCTCATATCCGTTGAGGAAATTTCGATTGATCGTCAATATAATTCAGTTATCTCAGAATATGGCCAGACTTTTGAAACTGCACTGTGAATTGTTAGCCTGTTCAAAGTTTATAACATTTTTTGGTTAAAAGTCAACCCTGTATTTAAGTTTAAAAACATTTTTAAAAGTATGTAACGTATATATTTATTAAAAGTCTTTAGTGTTATATTCAAAAATTTTATTCATATAAATTTTATTAATAAAGCAGAGAAATTTTAAATTTATATTACACGACACAGATATAACGTGGTAATCTCTGCCTAAAATAGTCGTACTTTCTTAATCCAAATTAACAAACACAACAAGTACATACTTTATTTTGCGTTTGTAAGGAGCTATATAGGTATTTCTTTTTATACAGTGTACATATATGATATGTTTTAAAGACTTTTTTGCCATATAATCAACAGCTTTTCTTTTTAGTGTGTTACCCTTGCCGTGTCTTATTATATCTTGCAATTAAGTTCCGAGACTACTGCATAACATCTTCATTTTGCAATTTTTTAAACAATCGCAGAATGCTAAGTCTAGCGAATTGGACGCGTGTTCAAGAACTTTGTCCTTGATAGACTCTATGCTGTCTGGATGTCAACAATTCTCTTTCCATATTTCGGGCATTTTTTCGTTTTTTTTTTCTCGGAGTCTTCGCAAACCGTCTATATAGTAGTATTAATTGACTTTCTGACCGTGTTGTACCCATTGCATATGGACTAGACAACGTATATCAAAGAAAACAATCAATATCATCTTTAATGTGGACTTGCTCATCTTGCTCTTTTGGCTCTCAGGGAGTTTTGAGACTAACTGAACTTTCAAAGTCATATTAAAAACTCCAAATTTCGCTGCAAGTTATGACCCTTGACAAAAAGTTTGAGTCTCTTTCGATGCATTCTAGGGTGTCAGAAGAAACGATTTACATATTCTGTTCTGCCATTAGGAGTTTGTGCACAAGCTTAGCAAAAAACTTTTCTTATGTTAAGTTCCTTGTGCATAATTTGTCTGCCAGTTTCTTTGTGAATATATCCGATAGCGTTTGCTCTGATACTGAATCGATGATCTTTTCTATCCATTTAACTTTGTGAACGTTCAAGTCGCTTGTCAAGTTACGACGCACTCGTTATCTTCCACATCTTTCCACCCTTCCCTTTAAACATTTGTCTGACTGAAAAACGGGTACGGGATAGGCAATCATCCCTATAAACTTTGTACAAAATTTCATAGCTTTCTGATGTGGACTTCCCGAGTTTTAACAAAAACGTTAAATTTACTCTTCGTCAATTTTTCCAGCGCGAGCGGTTTTGCACGCTATTTATTTGACAATTACGGTACTGTCTTTTGCAGCGATCTAAAATTTTCACCTTAGTTCAAGGATACATGTATTAAGAATAAAAATCTGCTCCTTTCATTCTTCTCGCAATGCAGGTGTTATTTAAAAAATCAGTCTAGGAACTTAATTGCCAGACCTCGTACATCTTTTTCGTGATTATGATTAAGAATTCCTTTTGTCAATTTTATTATTAAATGTGTAAAGTTTTGCCAAACACTTTTAGTTTATACATTTTAAAAGTATTTTACCACACTTTAATGTATACTTGTCTTTATTTTAACCAAAACAAACAACTTACAACCTTTTTCACTAAACATTGATTTTACTTAAATAATTCCATTCAGACCCTTCAATGAAAAGTAAAGATATTATCACGGTAGAATAAATAATAACAGCATTGAGTCAATATTTTATCGGTAGGTTCGGGTGCTGAAGATATTTAGGGTTACAGGTATAGGTATACTTTATACCTTATTCGATTATACTAAAATAAATTTAATTAAATTTCAATAATGTTTTAAATAAACATTTTATACACTTCTTTTATAGTAAAAAATTTTAGAGCATGAATTTAGGTATTACCGGACACACAGGTAGGTATATGGGACTTGTAGTTAAATTATGGATATACTATAGCCTGGGACTTAATTAACGTATTGAAAGGAGCCATAAACATAATTGGTAGGTACTTAATCGACGTATAGGTAACCGTGTTCAGAGGCCGCTATCAGCCTATTAACAATGTACCATTTGCTGAATTTAAGTACAAAATACTTTTTCTGGGTTAATAACAGATTAAATCTACAGAGAAATTTATGGAATAAATTCATTTCTTAGTGACGTTATCTACTTAAGCATGATCAAAGATCAAAGATTTTTTAATAGTATGATAGCTCATTTGTTAGTTGTGTGATAGCTCATTGAAAAGGTAATAAATTTTTTCAAATAGTGAAATAAACAATAATATATTAATTATTACTTTTAGAGGGTGGCAAAAAATATTAAATTTTTAAATTAAATGCATTTACACGTAACAAGAAATACGTAGTGTAAAAATACAATTCATTGTTTTTCGAAAATAGAATAAAATGTATATTTTTGCTTAAATTTAATTTTTCAAATTGCCACTTACTGACCTCTTGAGCCGACGACATTCTTCCTAAGTATTGTGAATCATTTCTGGAGTTTTATAAATCTCTTATCTTGTTATACAATGTATTTAAATAAATAAAAAGTAAATTGTTCCCTAATTGTTTTAAGAAGAAGATATTTCTCTCTACTAAAAGAAAAATACAAAAAAGAATGATATCAAACACACTAAAAAGAACTAGTTTTATGAAAATAGCCTCATTAACTAGTAGCAAGTGACTCCATTACGCTAGTTGGTATAACGATGGCCCAGGACTTACTCTGGAACGAACATATTGCATTAATAGCAACTGCAGCAAGAAAGAAGTTAGGCTTTCTTTTTAGAACACGGAAATATTTATCTCCATCCAACTTAGCTATTCTTTACAAAACCCAAATAAGACCTAATCTTAAATACTGCTCGCATGTATGGGGATCGGCGGCTTTGTCAAGGCTCAGATGCAATACAGAGAAGAGCAGTTCGACTAATTAACGACAGCAGTATCACCAAAAACCTAGCCCTATTGTCCCACCGAAGAGCAGTGTTTGGTCTTTCTCTGTTTTACCAGTACTTAATACGATTTTGCTCATAAGAACTCCGCTCTATATTGCCTCCACTTGCCAGACCAGCCAGAGCAACGCGACGTGCAAACTCCATGCACGCTTATACTGTTCAGTGCCATACATCGAAAACGAAACGATTCGATCGTTTCTTCATCCCCAGGGTCTCCAAATTGTGAAACTCGTCACCACCTCACGTCTTCCCTACTCATCCTAACTTGCAGTCCTTTAAATCTCAAAGTAATAAATTGCCTCTTCTGTCCCAATAGATGTTCTCGGTACATTTGTATACCTACGAGGACATCCTTAAATAAAAAAAGAAACACAAAGAATTAAAGTATTAATAATGGTTGTATATGGAGATAGAAGCAAAACACAGCAAGAAATATATAATTTATTTAATAAATTTAGAGAAACTGGAAACTTGGAAACGGTGGTCGCCAAAATTAAGTAATAATAAAAAACTTCCTGTATTATTGAGTGTGGTATAGAAATCCCACATAACTTTCAAACAAATTGAAGATTATAAAATTTCTTTTTTACGTGAACTAAGAAAAGGAAACAAATATCATTGGTATAAAACTGTTTGTGTACAGGAAGGAGCTCAATAAGAATGACCCAGACGCCGAATGCGGTTTTGTAAAATAATGTAAGATTGATGCAATAAAAATTTACCAATCAACCGTATAATTCTCTTTTTAATACACTTTTTATATACATAAAAAAGTAAATCGGCATAACTCCAAATATTAGAGTAAAGAGAATTCTCATTGGATGACTAATTTAGGATCATTAAAAAATGATTGGACAGGTAAATTGGAGGATATATTTACAGATCCTTTCTTTTTTGATAAGCCTCTTACGGAACAAACTTATCTCGATTTTCTCCAACTCCACTCTTATAGAAATTTTTCCAAGTGGCAATGATCTTAATTCGTCAAATGGTGTCAGAAAGACAGTGCACTTCCTCATTTTGCATTATTTGTTCGTGATTATTTAAATATACGTTTTTCCTAGAGATGAATTGGTAGGTGAGGAACAATAGAGTAGCTCCCAAGTTTTCCAGATCCTATACCACTTGATTTTTAATAACTGCCAATTTGAACATTTAATTCAATTTATTTGTTTTATAAACTTAAGTTTTTTAGTAAAATGTATTTAATTTAAAACTAAAAGCTTTTTTGCAACCCTATATATTTAATAAATATATTAATGTTTCATTACGTCACTAGTATGATATTTATATCAAAAAATTAATTATTTAAAAATTAAATTCAACCTGTTTCTGGATTTGTCTCTAAAATTGACTTTTCATAATAAAATGCACTTATTTTTTAATTAAGATTTTTTCTGTAAATAAAAATATAATTATAAAAAGTAAAAAGTTTTTAAATCAAAGGTACAATCATAAACAGTAGAGAAAAATGTAAATAAAAATTTAGATACTTTGATAGAGAAAAGATTAAATTGATAAGCCAATAAAGTGTATCTTTTGTTTATTTTAACAATTAATTAGATAATTTTAAAACCGTAATTAATTGTGAAGTTTAAAGCACTTAGTTTACATTAATTAAAATTGAGCAACTCAATTATGTTCCATGAAAAACACTCATTTTTATTAACACGCTTTTTAACACGCTTTTTTATTAACTTCACCTGTATGTATGTATGTATGTATGTATGTTTTTTGTTTGTAACTCTCCACTCCGTTATGTAATTATATCTCGAAAAGTTATCGTTTTTTTGAAAAAACACAGGAATACTTTTTTGTTTAGAATTAATTTTTTTTACCACGCTTTTATTAACTTCACCTGTATGTATGTATGTATGTATGTATGTATGTTTGTTTGTAACTCTCCACTCCGTTATATAATTATATCTCGAAAAGTTATCGTTTTTTTGAAAAAACACAAGAATACTTTTTTGTTTAGAATTAATTTTTACATGAACTGTTAAATTATGACAGCTGTCATATTTACAGTTTTCGAAATAAACACTATTTTGTGAATATCTCGAAAAGTTATCGTTTTTTTGAAAAAACACAAGAATACTTTTTCGTTTGGAATTAAATTTTACATCAACTGTCAAATTATGACAGCTGTCACATCGACAGTTTTCGAAATAAACACTATTTTGTGAATATCTCGAAAAGTTATCGTTTTTAACAAGCTTTTTATTATTATTAATTAACTTCACCTGTATGTATGTATGTATGTATGTATGTATGTATGTATGTATGTATGTATGTATGTATGTTTGTTTGTAACTCTCCACTCCGCGGCTGCTGCCTCGGGTGAGCCCCATATCGTTATTTTTAGTCACTACCTCCCCGTGCCGGGAGTGGGTAATAAACAATACGTTTAATTATAAACGATATGAATGAAATTGTGTTAGAATTAATCTAACAATTCTTTAGTTTTCACAATAGTAATTTTTTTTTCCAAGTTTTGAAAACAATACCTTTAATTATAAACAATATGAATACAATAAATATAATTTGAGAAATAAAAAAAACACGCTTTCAAAGCATTTCCAACTAAATAAACGAATAATGATTAAGTAAGGGTCTTGTAATCGTCACAGCAAATTAACGAATCTATTGAAATAAAATAAATTGGACTAAAAAGTAAAAAATAAATATAGTTTAAAAAAACTACAAAACACGCTTTTATAAAGCATGTTTCTGAAAAACATCGAACTAAAAAGTTAAAAATAATTTTCAAAATAAAATTAAAACAAAAATAAATGAAAAGTACTAGTATTATTGTGAAAAAAGCGTGGGCGCTTCATACCATATTTTATGTCACGCGCCCACGCTTTTTTCACAATAATACTAGTATTTTTCATTTATTTTTGTTTTAATTTTATTTTAAAAAATATTTTTAACTTTTTAGTTCAATGTTTTTCAAAAACATGCTTTATAAAAGCGTGTTTTGTGTAGTTTTTTTAAACTATATTTATTTAATACTTAATAACACTCATCTCATATTACAGATCAATTACCTACATTTATTATTCACACACATCAAATATATTAAATTTCAGCACAGAGAGAAGTTAATTCTAGCATGGATTTAATATTTATTTTATTATATACATACATAATATATGTATCTATATAGAACCGCAACGCATATTCTCAATTTAGAGATAAATTTTGAGATGAAAGGATTCGAGTTTCATTTAAAATTTATTTCTCTTCCACAAGTATTTTACATTTCTTTACGTCTACATCTAATTTGTTGATTTTTTTATACCCTCCACTTCATTAATTTTATACGTAAGTACTTATAAAGTTGCTATATTTAAATAAATAATTAAGATGCATTTGTAATAGCATTTTTACATATTGAAATTAGGCATTGAAAAAAATGTCATATCCGACAGAAATCAAACGTGCGTTTTTTACCTTTACGAAGTAGTGCCTTTTATCATTTGGTCACGTGCATTAGTGGCTAGTTGGCGTTTTTCATCGTATCTTGATTAAATTCACTTGCTTAATTCTCCTTTAAGCACATATACGACGTAAATAAAAAATAAAAAAATGAAAAACACCAAGCTTCACGTAACTTAGTTTGTGCCCTTCTCAAAATAATTAATAGGCTACTTGACACATAACTAATTTCATACAATAAATGAGTATTTCTTACAGTATTTAGCTTACGAAAACGAAATATATCGATTTTAATAACTAAATGCGTAAGATTAATTTAAAAAATGTGTTTAATTTGAATCGCCGAAAACGCTGTCGGCCATGTTTTGACGTCATACAAATTGTAAACAAAACGAGTAATTTGACGTGGTGTTATTACAAGTATAAATATTTCGATAAAAATTCCTTATCACGTTCTTAATTTATTTGCTTTATTGAAAAACAATAACAAATTCATTATGAACGTTGGTTTCACAAAAGCAGACAGCACAAATTTGCCTAAAATTGATACATTAATGGTTCGTACTTTCTTTGCCTTGAATCCAGATTTCTGCTCTGTCGAGCTAAGAAATGTCAAGACTTCTATGTAAGTAGGTACAGTGCAGTTGTTAAATAGTAGACATAAAACGGAAGAATGAGTGTATTTATTCTTTTCAGAAGAGATTCAAAAGTACCTACTCATTTATGTCATAAGTATCGTAACCTCTGAATAATGTAACTAACATCTATTTGTATTCCTTGATGTGTTTTTGCATTCTCGGAGGATACAATAACGATAATTACTGTATTTTTTATGGAAATTAGTTAAAAATCATGTTTTTAAAGTAAAGTAAACTGGAAAATTGTCCGTGTTTATGTCAAATGATTGTTTACAATACGTATGATGTCATAAAATGGCGGACAGCGTTTTCGCACCTACATGAAGAGATGGATTTTAAATTACAGTTTTGTGGTTTCATAGGTATTAAAAAAATATAGTAATATTTTTTTACCTTAGTAGCACAAGTATTAACTATTTAGGACCTAGTTTAAAAAAGAGTCAACTAGCCTATTTACTAAAAATCTATGAGTACGGTCCCCGAATAAAATAAAATTTTTGAACAAAGCGTGAAATATATCCTTAAGGAAAAGTGGAGTAAGTGCCCTATGCGACATCAGCTGAATCAAGATATGATGAATGGTTAAATGCGCTACAGGCTATGGGTAAAGAAAGAAATATTTTCAATTTTTGTACATCATTTTTTGTTTGTCTAATTTCTTAGTTAAAAATAATATGTTTAAAAGTTATTTTATTAATAGGAAATATGCATAAAAAATAAAATGACCTGAATTTTTTTTCCTGTGCTTTTAAGGTCCTAGTATTACACTCAATTCGTTATTTTCTAATTTTATATGTATTTAATTATTTAAAACATAAATCAAAAAGTGAAAAATTTACGATCGAAATTCAAGTTTGTAAAATGCCACACCACTGGTCGATTTGAAACGTGACGTCATAGGGCATGTCCTGTCAGTCACCTGTGATTTATTTTCAGACATTCAGGTTGTGTTGGAAAAAAAGATTGGTTGTATTGTTATTCTAGCTTAGTTTTCTGATATTTTTATGTCAAGAAGTACTAAGCGTCATCAACAGCAATGACGGACAACGGTTTTGTGAAAGCTCTTTTTAGAGTGTTCGGACACATTGGTACCATGCAATATCTATAAAATGGCTTTTTTTCTTCTTCCATGATTATTAAGCGATATTTAAACTAAAACACCTTGTTAACTATCAAACTAACTCTCAATGCAAACAATAAACTGACAGGACGTGCCCTATGACGTCACGCCTCAAGCGCGCGAGAAATAGGAGCGTTTGAACTTGTCAAATTAAACCAATATTTTTTAGAATTTATGAAAAAATAATTACTACTCTTACAGCTTTTTTTTTATTGTATATTAATATGAAATGAATATTAAATAAAAAAAAATAAAAAAATTGCCTGCATATTCCCTATTATTAAAAGTTATTTTATTTTTATGAACTGTAATATTATAGTACCATTTTTTGTATAATTGGGATGTGAGAATTTTATAATAATCTTCAGTACCTATTGTTCTGAACTTATTAATAATTTTTAGATTTTTAAAACTTTTCGAAATTATTACCATCAAGTTAAATCCTTTAATTTTTAAGTATTTTGTGAACTTTTAATGTTTAAAAAACCTTAAAGGTTTTAGTACGTCATACAACAGCAATTTTGTTTTTGGTTACAAAAAAACACAAATTAAAAAAAATTAAGTAGGTACAAATAATATAAGCAGAAATAATAAGACATAAATACGCATTGGCAGATCTGTATAGAGTTAGATATATTTTTTTCATAAATATAAAAAATTATACACTAAATCAATAAATAAACTTAAAATTAATAATTTACAAGATATCTGATGATGGTTGTTTAATCGAAACGATTCAATGTAGAAACAAACACTTTTGCTTGATGGTTAATAACCTGTGGTTTGTAGGGACAGAAGTAATGACAACAGAAATATGTGTCTATTTATAAAAAAGCGAAGATTTTTTTTAAAATCATGCAAGTTAATTTTAATTCTGTTTTATAAAAAAATATATTAACTTAAAATTTAATCACATAAAATTACCAACACTAAACAAACACCGTAACACCAATTTATTTAACATTTTAGAGAAACTAATAAATTTATAAAAACAAATATTTTCGGTTACCTGTTTTAGGCTACGAACGATGCCCCGGGCACTTACATGGTATTTTCGGTTTGAGAGTCAGAAAGGTTGTGTTTATGATACGCGCATACTTGTGGTAAAACCTACGCTAGGCGTCGGCGTCGACACAGTGGAAAAGGGCGTCCGAATACAGGGGTGTAACGCAACGCTTTGTATCATAGGGAATATTTACCAACTGTTGCTGATTAGAACAAAATATAAAAAAAATAATCGATTTTTAAGCTGCAAGGGTTAAATCCTAGTTTATACTCGGACTTTCCAGCCCGAGATCATTGTGTATAATTTACAATTATGTTTTGATATAATTTATCTTGTTACAAATAAATTGCAAAGATAAAAATTATTATACATTTAAAGAGTATGAAAACAGTTATATTATCAAACTTTAGAAAAATATTCTGTGTTGACATTTATGAACTTGGTTTCATTCATACTAAAAACTAGATATGATGGTACAAAATGTACCATCTTTACAAACTAATTCGATTAACACATAATATAATGTTTTATTTTAATTAAAAAATGCTTGATAAAGTACATGGATAAAGTAAGAAACATCAAATTTTTGTAAATTATATTGGATTCGTTATTTTTTCTCTAATAATTATTAAGACGTAGGTAAGCATCAACGCTAGAGTTTCCCAAGGATCGGCTCTAGCTCCTACTTTATTCCTTTAACACATCAATGATCTACTAGAAGCCACTAATAACACAATACACGATTTTGCAGATGATAGCCTACACTGTAGCAAAGCTCACAACCATCCCATATCCCTAGATGTTCTGTAAGAGGACAGAAGATTCACAACGGCTTCTCTCAATCAAGATTTAAGAATTGTTGACGAGTGGGGAAGAAAGAATCCGCTTCGAAGACAAGAGTCAAACATACGACTGATCTATCACAATGAACGATCAGACACTAGAAGCAAGTAACTTGATTACGCTGGTTGGTATAACAATCTCCTAGGACTTACTTTAAAACGAACCTAGTGCATCCATAGCAACTGCAGCAAGAAAGAAGTTAGGCTTTCTTTTTAGAACATGGAAATATTTATCTCCATCCAATTTAGCTACTCTTTACAAATCCCAAATAATACCTAAGCTTGAATATTGCTCGCATGTATGGGGATCGGCGGATTTTGCTCTGAAGAACTCCGCTCTAAAATGCCTCCACCTGCCAGACCATTGAGAGCGGACAAATCTAAATTCGCCGGTGATATTAAAATTTAAAAATAAAACTAACAATAAGAGTAGGTTATTAAAAATAAAAATAGTAAATAGCACAAAAATTTTATTATTACGAATATATTTTAATATTTATAAAAATAGGATATACATTTAATAAAATGCATTCTGGAAATAGAGCCTTTTTTTATTCTGCTATTTTTTTAAGTATGCACTGCTTACGTCTGCACACTGCTGGATCACGTATATATGTCAATGTTCGAAATTCTTTTAAAATTTCTCTAAAATTAAGAATAAATAGATGCTTGGAATAAAAACTGCCATTAAATTTAGCATGGAAAGATTCGCATGCATTTGTGCTCCTTTCTATGCGATCGCTTAGTTTAGCCCATAAACTGGGCGGGAAAATGTCATCTTCTGATAAATAGTTGTCCGCCAGGTAATCGGAAAAAACGTATCAAACGTTTGTCTTTAAATTGATTTTCCGCAAAATCGAAAGCAAAACAGTCGCCTACTTCTCTTGGATTCAAAAATGGTAAACCAAAAATATAGCGAAGCCATTTTTCAACTTCACTATTTTCATTTTTATAGAAAGAAACAAGGCCTAGATTTTGAATCTTTTAAAACCAAGCTTGAGCTAAATGAAATCTACAGCCCACTATTTTCGAATTTGGGAATACCATTCTCAAACTATTGTGAATAGCTATTTTAAAGTCCGCTACAATAACTTTTGGATATAAATGTAAACCCACACTATGGCATTTGTTTTGTAAAAGAAGGAAAAGATTCTTATTTGGTAGTAAACAATATACTAGCGGAATGTAATGTCTATTATCTAGTATATGCAGCGTGAATAACTGCAAAAAATTATCGGTACAGTAGCTAAATGTTCCATCGACATATAATTTGTCACTATTGCAGAGGACAAAAACGTTTGTTAGGCACGTAAATACTACAATTTCTGAAATATTGTCGGTAATGAACACAAAGTTTTCATTTTTTAATACAATCAATAATTTCTGCTCTATTTTTTGGTAAAGATGGTAGAATTTTTGTCTCTTGTTATATAGGTTGTTACGAATATAACAAATGTCTTTTACAGTAATAGTATTTAATTTCTTTAAAAGCTGAGTGTATCAATTTAGAAGGTTTTTCGCAAATGTCATCTGCAGTTTTGCGTTTAACACTAGCAATTATTATCTGCCTATTTAACTTCTTCACAGGTTTTTCGTGATTATGATTTAGTTCACTGCGCATAATTAAATTTTCTGATCCCACAGTATACACTTTTGCCTTACAGGAGCGATGTGAAGATCGCCAACTTATTTCACCACTTTTTAGTTCACTGTCGTTGGTAAATTTCACAGAGCCTATTATCAATACCGGCTTTCCACTTTTACTCAAACTTGCAAGGATTTCCAAAATATGTTTTTTTACAAATATATTTTTAATTTTTATTGCTCTAAAACATACGAATAAATGATACAGTATTTGAGCTTTTTCGCTGAAGTAAACTGTTTTTGAGATACAATTTCATTGGATGAATTCTATTGATAAATTTAGGAATTCCCACAGATTAGGAAAGAGAAGGGACAGACAATTCATTACACTTTATCTTTGACATTTACAACAATTTTTCATAGTAAAATAAGAGTAATAAATCTTTAGATTTATAAATGCAAACTCCCACAAATTTTAATCCCTTACAGGCCAGCAAATTTAGTTATGTCATTAAAGTACTGTCATTAGTGTGGGTCGTAATAAAGGGTAGGATTATCTGCTAGTACCTGCTCGCCGGTGAATTTAGGGCTGCCCCCTAGAGCAAAGCGACGTGCCAACTCCATGCAGTGAAAGACAACGAGAACGGATCGATTCAATCGTTCCTTTATCCCCAGGGTCTCCAGATTGTGGAACTCCTTACCTCCCCACGCCGTCCTTACTTGCAGTCCTTTATATCCCACATTAATAAATAGCGTCTTCTGCCCAAATAGATGTTCTTGGTACATTTGTATTGAGGCCTATACCTACGAGGGCATCCTTAAATAAAAAAAAAAGTAGTGTGGCAGTCAGTGGGACTGTCGGCAGAAGTTATACTTCTATGCACGCGCATGGATTCATAAATTTGTATGTTGGCAAACTCATTATATGATATTCGTGGTAATCGACCCCAAAAACCTCCTAGTACTGTGTGCACACTCTTTTTGTATCAAATTTGCATAAAATTCCTGGAGACGAGGTCCGTCTTAAGCACCAGGTGATTCGAACACCATTGCCATTATTATAATCGTATTTAGCGACTCAAAAAACCACCGAGTACCAAGTGTGCACTGATTTCGTACAGAATTTACATAAAACCCCAGGAGAATAGGTAAATACTCTAGACGCCAAGTGCCGCGGAGACTTTCGGAATCGTGATATTCGTGTTCAGCGACTCCAAAAACCCCGAGTATATAAACTGAACCCATTTTCAGAAATACTTACAGAGTTGTAAGTTTTCTCTCTATTGTCTGTTCGGAATGTACTTTTCGAATGCAGAAATGCAATTTCCATTTTTACATTATAAAATAAAGCGACAAATTTCCTGATACTTTAACGAATCCAATGCAAAAAAAACGCATTCCGATCCATCTTATTCGTAAAAACTCTGTTTATGGAGCCAACAACCTCAAAAGAATACGATAAAAATTTTTGTTTCGCAAAAAACAATTTTCATTAGTAACAAATTATTTGTTAATAACAAATTTCCCAACCATTTCTCGAGAATCCACCCTTGATATTTGTAATCAGGGGGTCAAAATACATAGAAAAAAAATTGGTCTCCTTGTCTCTTTAACGACTACAAAAACCATCTAGGCTCTCGGATTATAAATGGCATTAAGGAGAAATTGAAAAAATGTCGCATCCAGCAGAACCTTTGGTTGGTAGTCGTCGATGATCTTGTAATTTCGGCCTTAGGTTAGTGCACCGACAGAGTGAATATTCAAAAAAAATCTATGTGATACCGGATGAATTTTTAATAATATTTGATAAATAACCAACGAAATTTCATAAAGTCGTCATTTTCTTATTAAAAATACAATTTAAAACGCAATTTTCAATATTTCACTCTATTATATTTTTTCAACTTTTGTATTATCAGGAAACGTGTCTGTAAGTGATGGTTACGACGTGTTTTTAAACGATTATAAACGTTTTTTACTTTTTATTTACTACATTCCGCTTCCCAGTGAATTATTAGTCTATTTGTCTCGATGTCAAACTTGCAGTTTATTTTTGTTAAAACATTTTAAGATCGTTTATCTCTTTAAACCCATTTTTGTAAATTTTTTAAAAAAGAAAAAATCTATTAGTCCAGGATATGACGGTTTTCTGCTAGCAATTCTATTTATATAAAAAGATTTGTTTAAAATTTTGACAGTAGGTAGAAAATGGTTTAAAAATCAAAATCTACCCTATGCCAATATGTGCTTTTCCTCTGAGGTTGGGTCACCACCCCAACTCGGGGATGAAAAATATTTATCAAAAAAAAAACAAGGTAATCGATAGAATAGTAAATTTTAAGACAAAAATGTTTTTTAGAGTGTTTTCGAAAAGTCAATACTTTTGGAGTTATTGGTAACTGAAAATTTAGAAATTAAACGGCAAACAAGCATGTTTTGAAACGATTTTTCGGGAATAATTTAGAAAATTTTGCCACGTACTTTTAGTAAAAGTAAAATAAATCAAATTTTGAAAATTTAAACTTATGGTTTAAATTGAAATCTCCAACTCCAGTTAAGATGGGTAAGTGGTTTCTCTACTGGCAAATTTGTGCCCAGCTCAGCCGTAGAGGGTAATTCAAAACAAAATAATGTGAGTCGCGCCACCGATTTTAACGGTTCAAATCGGAAACCCCTGATGTTCCAGGCACTGACCTATCTTACTGGAGATAAATAATGAATTTAAGAATCTTAATTAAAAAAAAAGAAAATTGATTGAGTAACAAATGTGGTGAGTGGGTGAAGATCTGAGTAAGACACAAAGTTAGATCTATCAATTATATTCACAAAAAAAAATAATCCCCCCCCGCACAACAAACCCAACAGTTGAGTTATACAATATATAAAAATATATATAAATGAAATAAAGAAAATTAGCGATTATCAGAAAATCTGTTCCACAATAATGTCAAAACCCTGGCAGATTTAATTATGAGTGATCACCCAGCGCAATATGAAAGATTTAAAAATTAAAAATTACTATAAATAATCAATATTCGACCAACAACTTTTACAATGTCTTAATCTTAAAATTAAATTTTTGGCTTATCTGTTATCTGCAGTGCTGGTAGTGAGGCTTTCGTTATTAGCCTGCTGCTTTGATGTTGGTAAGGCACAAGTTTAGCCTGATCCAGAAATATTCACCCGGTCCAAAAAGAACACAATATTCGCCAGGTCCAAAAGCAAATGTTCAGCCAATACCAAAAATAATTTCAGCCAGAACCAAAAACAATTTTACTCGCCAGGTCCAAAAACAACAAATGTTCGTCAGGTCCAAAAACCCTAGTCGAAAAAGCGAATTAGCCAAAAATTCCAAAGTTAAATTATTTAAGAAAGAAAAGTTAAACTTACAAATGTTGACTCTACTTGTTCCAAAAAAAAAAAAAAATTAAAGTTTAAATTACACACTAAATTATTTAAGAAACAAAATATATTAAAGTTACAAGTACCGACTCTGCTTAATAAAAAGAAGAAAAAAAAAGCAATTTTAAAGATTAAATTACTGATAACACAAACTGAAGGTATACTATAATAATAAACAATAACAGAATTATTGATGAAATTAATATGTAAATAAATCAATTAAATCAGATGCACGTGTGTCATTATACAATTTACAATTTAGAAATCCAATTTACAAATAAAAAGAATATACGATATAAAAATAATGAAACACAATGAAATATATTTAAATTCAAAATTCATAGATCAAACTATAGTTAAAACAGGTTACGCATATCACAAAAAATAATCATTGCACCTGATTCCAAAATTATTTACAACAGTTTATATAAAAATTAATAAGAACCATTGAAACTTAAAATTAGTAATTTAGTCGGGTTTATTTATGACTGATAAATTTAATTACACAAAATGAATTTAATCATAAAAGAAAACGATAGATCTAATATTAACAAAATACCATAATTTAACGTAATATTTAGGTATGTACGTGTAGTTATTATAAGGATGATAATTTACGTGATTTTATAGAATAAACACAGGTAAACACTTACCCTTTTATAATAGGAATAGGGGTTAAGCAGCCAAACTGCGATGTTAATTCGCTAACACCCGGTGGTAAATTTCGTGATCTTAAATCGGATGTCCACGCTTCTTCGAAACGAACCCTCTTAGCAATCACACTATAAACGAATGACGGTGTCAAGAAAAGGCATTATATAATTTTGCATGAGGTATAACTTACCGAAGGAAGCACCATTTAATCAAGTCCCAAAAATATGGATTTATCTATACGCCTACTCAAAAATACCACAAAGGAATAACCAAAAATGAGGCTTAGATAAAATAAATTGAAGTGAAGTTCAAAAAACCCATACGGATGGCTTGAATATTGCCAAAAGAACCTTCAACTTCACAAAATGGCGTCACTTAATTCGATAATAGCACTGCAATTGTTCGTTCAACTGTTCAAATCGAAAAGAAGGGTCTCGAATCCGGAAATTTACGCATATGTTTCTCGCAATGACATTTGGGAATAAGAAGGGGAACTGGTGTGTTCTGTTGTGCCAAAAATGACTTTGCTAAATGTTAAATTGATTTACAAAATGATGTTAAAATTAAATCGAATTCATTAAACTAAATGTATTATTAGTATCAAAAGGAATCCATGCACTTATTTACTTAATTTAAAATTTTAGCTATTAGTGTGTTAGTTTAAACAGTAAAAACCCGATATGTTTTCGACCTGACAATCAAATTCTCTACTCTCCCCACGGGTCAAGTCAATAAGATTCCCACCACACGGATCGGAACCCGTTTAGAGGCTAACAATCGAGCCGAAACATTAACTTAACTTTTAAATATATTGACGCCGATTTCTGCACATGACAACATCCCCCTCCCTTAGAAAGGAGTAAAGCTTACTCGTAAGATTTTCGACGATGACTTACAGATTCGTGTGATTACTAAGAGTAATTCGGAAATAAGCATACGCTAGAAATTACCATACATACCTTCATATAAAGACTCAACAAGAAGTAAAAGAAAACATAAAATTTAAAAGGAAGGTCGCAAAACCCAAAAGTACCTTCACAGATTTCGAGCTAAGCTCGGGAACAAAAGCACCCAGTGCAATAAAGTTGCACCAAACTGAAACAACTTCGGTTATCCGCTTTAGAGGACCATGAGCGATGCTCCCCGAGGCGAGCAGAGGCAATGCACTCTTCCAGGGGCGACCTCGCGAAAAGATGTTCAATCGCGTCGTGGTTGCACACCCCTGGACCTCACACCTTACAGAGTACAAGGTCCACTCACCCGGTTAACAACGCTCACAAGCCTCCTCCACTTCTAAACCTCCGTCGGTATATCACGAAATAAAAAGGGACAAGTTAAAGGGTATCAAAGATTCTGATACTGCCGAGACTTCCACGGGAGGCCCCGCAAGGTCATCTGACTCTGACAGCAGTAGTGGACCCCCGCATAGTGACAGTTTTCCCTCGGGTCCCTGCCGGCGAGCAATCCACCTCCCACTGACGGAGCGTAACCAATGCGGTTCCACTTAAGGCGACACCCCGTGCAGCCCCGGCACCCACCAGAGCCTAAGGCCATAAACAAAGAAATCGCGGAGGGACATTTTGGGCCGAAGCCCGGGACCTGAACGGACCCAGTGTGATAAAGCCCACACCAGACTAAAACGAATCAGAAGGATCCGGTGACAATTTGGAAGTGTACCTGAAGGGTACATCCTAAATACAAATAACAGCAAGAATGGACTAAACCCAACACCTAACATTGAACAGTACTCCAAAAAAAAAAACCAAAAGGCATCTGGCTCCAGTCAACCTCGGGACAACCAGTACAACTAGCAATTAAGGACCAAAGAGAAGAAAAAGAAAGGAGTAAATATATTTACCTGATATTAAAAGAGATGGAGATAAAAAAAGTTGGGATTAGATACAGAGAGAGAGGAAAAAAAAAAGAAAAGAGAAATAAAGGTATTAGTAACGAAGAAAACGAATAACGGAAGAGGATTCAGTGTACGGAAGATAAGACAAGATAAGGTAAGAAAAGTTACGACAAAACTGAATCCTAAAGTGTTAAAGTAAACGATGGTCATGTTGAAAAAAAAAATAATGTGTTGGATCCAAGTACGAAAGTTAAGATATGACAATAATATGATTTTTACTAGTCCGACTCAGAGAATTCCTCTACAAATCCCACAACTAGGTTTTTCCCACTGGACATTTAATAACCCAAACTAAAAGCCAAAACGCAAAAGGATTCAATGGTCCAGTCGGAAAATAGAGGTTAGGGTCTCAAAAATCCACAATTAAGTGACATAGATACACTAAAATTGAAACCAAAACCATGAGGTTACTACTAAAGTCGGTGATAACTGATACGGAAGCAGGTAAATGAAATAACTAGACATAAGGTAAATATAAGATAACGTAAAAGTTATTCATTACAACGCAAGACGAAATAAACCACGAAACTTGGATCCAGAAGTGTTAAGGTTAGGGGACTTTTACCCACTCCGCCTGGAATATCCTCGGGTGGTGACATTCTTAGGCCTCCAGCCACAAGGCACACAAAAGAGATCAACGATGGGATTGTTGAAAGAATTGGATTCAAGTGACGATAGGTAAGATGGAATAACAGTAAAACAACCCAAGGTATAACGAAACTTGAACCCAGAAGTGTTAAGGTTAGGGGACTCTTACCCACTCCGCCTGGAATATCCTCGGGTGGTGAAATTCTTAGGCCTCCAGCCACAAGGCACACAAAAGAGATCAACGATGGGATTGTCGAAAAGATTGGATTCAAGACGATAGGTAAGATGGAATAACAATAAAACAACCCAAGGTATAACGAAATTTGAACCCAAAAGTGTTAAGGTTAGGGGACTCTTACCCACTCCGCCTGGAATATCCTCGGGTGGTGAAATTCTTAGGCCTCCAGCCACAAGGCACACAAAAAAAAAGAAAAGAAAAAGAAAGTGAACAAAATCGAACTAAATGAAATAGGAAATTAACTGAAAATAATAATAAAAGTAAAGACGAGGGAAAATAATTCAGCGAAAAGGAGATAGAAAAAAAAAATCCTAAATATATCGTTATTTAAGGTTCCAAGTTTGGATCACAAAATGGTTTGAGGTCTTGGACATGCCAGACGCCTTTTTGATTACCCTGTTCGTCCTGTAGTTCATAAGACCAAGAGCCACACTTTCTTTTTATGATATAGGGACCTACATAAGCGGGAGCTAATTTTGCGCTGTAATACTTTAGCGCGTCCGAAAGAACTTTATTCCGACGCCACACCTGATCTCCGCTATTGAAAGATACCGGTCGCCTACGTAAGTTATAGCGATTAGCGTTATGAGTTCTCGTTGCCGCAATACGTTGTTTTACTTGTTGGTACAACTTAACAAATCCATCTTGACGACTTTTAACGTAAGTATCCAGAGTAGGTGTTGCGATCGATGTCTTCGCTCGATGATCTGTCCCATAGAGTTTATGTTCTTTCCCAAATATGAGGTAATACGGGCTGTACTTCGTAGTTTCGCTTGGAGACGTCCTTATGGCACAGCCGATTTCATTCAGGTGCTCGTCCCAGGTCCTATGATTTTCCTGGTCTACATACGTTCGCAGCATGGTTTTTATTACCCTGTTATGGCGTTCAGTCGGATTAGCCCGCGGATTGTAAGCTGCAGTGAAAAAGATCTTGGTGTTATACTTCTCGCAAAGTTTACGGAATTCATTGAACTTCATCTGCACCCCGTTGTCACACGTCACGGACATTGGCGTTCCAAACAGTAGGAAGAAACCTTCCACCGTCTCAACTAGTGATCTTGCGGTAGCCTTCCGACAAGGATACAGGAAGGCGGACTTGCTGAAATAGTCTGAAACCACTAAGACGTATTGATTGCCACGTTTCGAACGTGGTAGTGGTCCGATGTAATCTAAGCTGATAGCCTGGAAGGGCTCTGTAATCTCCGGTCGATCTCCCATCAATCCCGCTGGCGGTTTCTGCTCAACCTTGTTTCTAGCACAGCATTTACAGGTCTTCACATACCTAGCCACGTCGGCTCTTATTTTGGGCCAGTAATAGCCTTGACGAACTTTCCCTAGGGTCTTGAATACGCCCATGTGTCCTGAAGCTGGAATATCATGGCAACGTTGCAAAATGAACAAGCGTTCTTCCTTCGGGACTACCGTTCTCCAGTTATCCATGGTAGGAGACAAATCCGGGACAGTGGGTTTCATTAGCTTAAGCAGTACGTTATCATGAACACGCCACAGGGGATACTTGTGCGGATGGTCTTGCACCCTTTTTAGCATGGAAGTATACCATTTATCTGACGTAGTCGAGGTAATCCTACAACAGGTGTCCGTTGAATCTATTGCGTCAATGGGCTCTGGCATAGCTCGAGAAAGAAAGTCTGGGACTATGTGGTCTTTCCCCTTCCGATGGATCAATTGGTAGTCGAACTGCTGCAGTCGCAGCTGCCAACGAGCTAGCCTTCCCTGGGGGTCTTTCAGGCGGTGTAACCACAAGAGGGATGCGTGGTCCGTAATTACTACAAATCGAACGTGGTCCAAATAGTGTCTCAACTTCTCTACTGCCCAAATAACTGCTAGGCACTCCTTCTCTGTGACAGACAACTTCATCTCCTGTTTTGACAATGATCTCGATAGATAGCAGATCACCTTCTCTCCTTCTTCGAATTGCTGTGATAGAACAGCACCAAGGCCGTAGTTGGAAGCGTCAGTATGTAAGTAAAAGGTCTTCTCAAAATCTGGCGCTGTCAAGATAGGGGCAGTAACCAGGCATTCCTTCAGTGCATTAAAGGATTTCTGACAATCACCTGTCCAATGCCATCTAGCGTTCTTCTTAATCAATTTCAATAAAGGGGCCAAAAGAGAAGAGAAATTTGGCACAAACCGTCTGTACCACGAAGCGGTCCCTACAAACCGTCGGATTTCGTTGACATTCCGCGGCGGGGGTATATTTACGATGGCCTCTACCTTCTCCGGGTCTGGTCGTAATCCTTTGTCGTCCACAACATATCCCAGGTACTTAAGTTGTGGCTTGCAGAATTTGCACTTGTCCTTGGAAACTACTAGGCCTGCTCTCCTTAGACGGTCAAATACCTCCTCTAGCAGTCTGAGATGATCCTCGAATGAGTTAGAGATGATTATTATGTCGTCCAGGTATACCATAACATTTGGTTCTAGCTCTGGGCCCAAGATAGTGTCTACAATTCGTTGCCAGGTGGCAGGGGCGTTAGATAGCCCGAATGGCATTCGACGGAATTGAAACAACCCTCTTCCATGTACGGTGAAAGCGGTGTATTCTCGTGACGCCTGGCTTAGTGGTACTTGCCAGAACGCAGATTTGATATCGATGGAACCGTGTGTCTCTCAATCGATCGAGTATGGTGGAAATATACGGTATGGGGTATGCGTCTTTACGAGTCGCAGCATTTACTTGCCGATAATCGACACAAAACCGGAAGGTGTTATCTTTTTTTCGTACCAAGCACACGGGGCTGGACCATGGACTAGTAGATCTCTCTATCACGCCCAAACTGAGCATCTCGGTAATTTCATCGTCGATGATTTTCTGTTTGTATGGTGAGACCGGATAATAACGTTGTTTAATCGGTCGGGTTCCTGGCTCTAATACAATCTCGTGCTCAGCTACCTTACAGCAACCGAGTCCTATACCCATTGCAGCTATCTTCTGTTCTACCAATACCTCCAGTTTTTCCTTTTCCTCGGGAGTTAGGTGTTCCATCCCTTGGACGAGGGCTACATCCATGTTGGCTGGAGTGTCCGAGAATCGCCAGACATCTTGCTTTAGGTCGGGGATGATCTCCATCGCTCTCCAAAAGTCTATCCCTAAGATGAGTTTGTGGGAAAGTTGAGGTAATACCATTATATCTACCATGCGGGTCTTTTCCATGAGCGTCACAGGTGTTTGAATATACCCAATGCTGGTACATGATTCTCCATTTGCCACAGTACAGGTGGTAGGTTGCTTGATGAGTCGTAACCCTAATCGCAAGAGTAACTCATACCCTGGTAAACCCACAATCGTGCGACTAGCACCCGAATCAAGTAATCCTAATATAGGGTACCCAGATATTTCTATTTTCAAATAAGGACGTTGGTCACCTTGCGCGTGCGCAATTACGTAATCTAATAGGGTTCTATGAGCTAAATTACGCGGATTGGTCGCTAATGAAGGATGGGGAGGGAGGTCACGACCTAACGGTTCTCCCTTGATCCGTTTCCCGAACCCGAACATTTGGGACATGCTCTTACGGTCACGTTTGGTGTTCCGCAGCGGTAACAGTGGATTTTCCGCGGATTTGGGCAATTCCGATTTGTATGGCCCTTTTGTTGACAATTCCAACAAACCGCATTCCTGTTGGGTGGTCTATCACGTGGAGCGTCGATTTGGTTGATTTCCTCCATCGAAGGTATCGGTTCCGATGTTCTGGGATTACTCTCAACGAAGGCGAAATCCGGTTCTACGAATTGGTTCTTCCTCCTGGACGGTAGAACATATGAGTCGACTCGATGTTTCTTGGTCTCCAGCTTTAAACATTCGGTCTCCAACTCCTCAAGAGTTGTCACCACAGGAAGTTGGGTAGTATAGAACGGTGACAGGTTTCGTGAAATAATATCCAGCTGGACTTCTTCCGTCAGTCCTCCATGACGTCGGAACAACATCTGCATGCAGGTTAGGTAATCGATTATACTTTCTGAAGTATCCTGCGTTCTATCAAGCATCTCGCGGAATAACCGAGTTCGATAGTCTGGTGGCTCGAAATGGCGTCGAAGCAGGTCTGATAGGCTGGTCCAATCGACGAACCTATGAGAGTTGGCTTGATACCAATGCAGAGCTTTGCCTGAAAACAGGTCGATGGCACTGTCGAACAGTTGTCGTTCTGAAATGTTGCGAGCCCTTCGCAGTTCCTCAACTCGCTCGAGAAAGTTATGAATGGATGTTTTCCCTTCTCCGTCAAATTTGAGGTTCCACTTATCGATGGTATGAGGTTTCGTTCTTGGCGGTGAATACGATGCCATCGTTGGTAGCCTTGAGTGTGAAGCGGTGGGTGTGGAAGTGACGTTATCCTCCGGTTCTTGCAGGATGTGGCTCAATTCCGGATTTTGTTTGCTCACCGATTCCAATGTGTCCAGGGCTGCTAGTGCTTCCATGATCCACTTTGTCCTCTCCCTCCATTCGTCCTCGTCCAATCCAGTCTCCGGTATCCGATTTACCCGTTGGTAGATGTGCACCAATTTGGAAAGTGTGGAGTGATACTTCGTTTGGGAATCCTCGCTTCCAGCGGTCGGCATTGCCTTTTTTGCCTGTTCCAGGGAGGTTTTAATTTGCTTAATTTCATCTTCGAATGCAAAGGAATAAGGAGGAGCGGTGAATGTTCCCGTTTTTTCCATCTTTAAGATGGGTCGCAAGGTAGCACGTAACTGATCCACTGTTAGTGTTGATTCGGCAGTTATTCCACGCACCGCGAGTTCATACATTAACATGTCCTTCTTTAGATAAGAAATATCCATTTTATAATCCATGGTTTATTAAAATTACGATAAAAATTCAACGGTAACAACGATAATTTAAAACGATTAATATGCTAATTTTCCCCGCTGTATGGGATGATGGACTTCAAATAACAATAACAGAAGAAAAATACAAAGAAAGAACAAATTCACGAATAGTTGCACGACAGATAATGCGCTCTTTAACGAAAGCGTAACGATACAGTTGTTTAAGATCGCTAGGTGTTAGCGGAATTTCAATAAATGCGAAATATGTTTTAGCATAAAAAAAAAATAGTAATAATAAAAATATTTGCTGTAAATACCTAAAAGTTACCAAGTTACTCAGTCTTACTCAGCTCACCAATTAAAAAGAACTTTAAAACAAGATAAAAGTAATAATTTCACACAATAAGAAAAAGTTACGCCCCAATTTAAAAAAAATGGCCCCACGTTGGGCGCCAAAAATTTGCCACGTACTTTTAGTAAAAGTAAAATAAATCAAATTTTGAAAATTTAAACTTATGGTTTAAATTGAAATCTCTAACTCCAGTTAAGATGGGTAAGTGGTTTCTCTACTGGCAAATTTGTGCCCAGCTCAGCCGTAGAGGGTAATTCAAAACAAAATAATGTGAGTCGCGCCACCGATTTTAACGGTTCAAATCGGAAACCCCTGATGTTCCAGGCACTGACCTATCTTACTGGAGATAAATAATGAATTTAAGAATCTTAATTAAAAAAAAAAAGAAAATTGATTGAGTAACAAATGTGGTGAGTGGGTGAAGATCTGAGTAAGACACAAAGTTAGATCTATCAATTATATTCACAAAAAAAAAATCCCCCCCCTCCGCACAATAAACCCAACTGTTGAGTTATACAATATATAAAAATATATATAAATGAAATAAAGAAAATTAGCGATTATCAGAAAATTTGTTCCACAATAATGTCAAAACCCTGGCAGATTTAATTATGAGTGATCACCCAGCGCAATATGAAAGATTTAAAAATTAAAAATTACTATAAATAATCAATATTCGACCAACAACTTTTACAATGTCTTAATCTTAAAATTAAATTTTTGGCTTATCTGTTATCTGCAGTGCTGGTAGTGAGGCTTTCGTTATTAGCCTGCTGCTTTGATGTTGGTAAGGCACAAGTTTAGCCTGATCCAGAAATATTCACCCGGTCCAAAAAGAACACAATATTCGCCAGGTCCAAAAGCAAATGTTCAGCCAATACCAAAAATAATTTCAGCCAGAACCAAAAACAATTTTACTCGCCAGGTCCAAAAACAACAAATGTTCGCCAGGTCCAAAAACCCTAGTCGAAAAAGCGAATTAGCCAAAAATTCCAAAGTTAAATTATTTAAGAAAGAAAAGTTAAACTTACAAATGTTGACTATACTTGTTACAAAAAAAAAAATTAAAGTTAAACACACTAAATTATTTAAGAAACAAAATATATTAAAGTTACAAGTACCGACTCTGCTTAATAAAAAGAAGAAAAAAAAAGCAATTTTAAAGATTAAATTACTGATAACACAAACTGAAGGTATACTATAATAATAAACAATAACAGAATTATTGATGAAATTAATATGTAAATAAATCAATTAAATCAGATGCACGTGTGTCATTATACAATTTACAATTTAGAAATCCAATTTACAAATAAAAAGAATATACGATATAAAAATAATGGAACACAATGAAATATATTTAAATTCAAAATTCATAGATCAAACTATAGTTAAAACAGGTTAAGCATATCACAAAAAATAATCATTGCACCTGATTCCAAAATTATTTACAACAGTTTATATAAAAATTAATAATAACCATTAAAACTTAAAATTAGTAATTTAGTCGGGTTTATTTATGACTGATAAATTTAATTACACAAAATGAATTTAATCATAAAAGAAAACGATAGATCTAATATTAACAAAATACCATAATTTAACGTAATATTAAGGTATGTACGTGTAGTTATTATAAGGATGATAATTTACATGATTTTATAGAATAAACACAGGTAAATACTTACCCTTTTATAATAGGAAAAGGGGTTAAGCAGCCAAACTGCGATGTTAATTCGCTAACACCCGGTGGTAAATTTCGTGATCTTAAATCGGATGTCCACGCTTCTTTGAAACGAACCCTCTTAGCAATCACACTATAAACGAATGACGGTGTCAAGAAAAGGCATTATATAATTTTGCATGAGGTATAACTTACCGAAGGAAGCACCATTTAATCAAATCCCAAAAATATGGATTTATCTATACGCCTACTCAAAAATACCACAAAGGAATAACCAAAAATGAGGCTTAGATAAAATAAATTGAAGTGAAGTTCAAAAAACCCATACGGATGGCTTGAATATTGCCAAAAGAACCTTCAACTTCACAAAATGGCGTCCCTTAATTCGATAATAGCACTGAAATTGTTCGTTCAACTGTTCAAATCGAAAAGAAGGGTCTCGAATCCGGAAATTTACGCATATGTTTCTCGCAATGACATTTGGGAATAAGAAGGGGAACTGGTGTGTTCTGTTGTGCCAAAAATGACTTTGCTAAATGTTAAATTGATTTACAAAATGATGTTAAAATTAAATCGAATTCATTAAACTAAATGTATTATTAATATCAAAAGGAATCCATGCACTGATTTACTTAATTTAAAATTTTAGCTATTAGTGTGTTAGTTTAAACAGTAAAAACCCGATATGTTTTCGACCTGACAATCAAATTCTCTACTCTCCCCACGGGTCAAGTCAATAAGATTCCCACCACACGGATCGGAACCCGTTTAGAGGCTAACAATCGAGCCAAAACATTAACTTAACTTTTAAATATATTGACGCCGATTTCTGCACGTGACAATTTACATTTTATCGGGAAAGCTGTCATAATATAAAATAAAGCTTATAAAAAAAAAAAAAAGATTCGTTTTTGTATAATTATCGCAAACTTAATATTAACAAAGTTATGACTGTTCGAAAGTAGACGATTACACATCCAATACAATATGACGTTAAATAACCGGAAAAAGATAAGTTTTTCATAGAAAACTTATGGGAACTTTTTTAAAGATTTTGGAAAATCCGTTTAAACGACTACTAGTAAATGTGATTTGCATGAAAATTAAGGAAATTTATAACTAAAATAAAGTCCACTTCAAAATTTTAAAACAAATTGATTATTTTTTTATTCATAACTAATTTAATTTTTAAGCTAAGAACTCCGTAAAACAACCATCTTGTACGTTATTTTAAAAATTACAAGATGACCTACACGAATTTTCTTTAAGCCCTTCGTTTTAAAATGGTGTTAGATTCCAACTGAGATCTGTACTTAAAATATTAACATACATAAATGATTTAATATAAAAATAAATGAATAGTCTGACAATTCTCATAACAAAAAAATATAAATAACATCACTCAATTAAAAAAATATAGACGTCAATATCAAGAATATTAGTACTCTGGCACCCTCCATATATATTTGTTTTTGATAATAAAAATTTAACCTAAACCAGTCCTTATATATTGCATATACTCAACAAATAGGAAGAATTATTTCTCCCTAATTTGTTCATGGTCCTTCGAGACTCGAAATCCGAGTGCATTTTTGGCCCTCGGAAGCAGAAAGAATTTTGATACCAACCCCTTTATCCCTTGAAGAATAGAGACAATAAGCCTTTTATCCCTTGAAGAATTATAAAGAAGCCTTTTATCCTTTAAAGAATCATAGAGAAGCCCCTTTTATCCCTGGAAGAATAGTAGAGAAGCCTTTTATCCCTTTAAGAATCATAGAAAAGCCCTTTATCCCTTAAAAAATCATAGAGAAGCCCTTTATCCCTTAAAGATTCATAGAAAATCCTCTGGTGACGTATCATTGACGTACATTTATAGATCTTAAATTTAAATCCTTTCACTTTTGGTATTTTTTATTGACATAATAATTCTATAAAATTGAGTTACATTAATTTATTGATATACCAATTAACTTTTTAATTTGTTATCAAGTTTTATTGACCGTTGCAATCTGTCATTTCATTTCTTTAAAATTTTATAAACTCACATATTTTAAGACATGGACGCGTTAATACGCCAACGTACTTCTTGTAAGAGCTCAATTTCCAGACTCTCGAATTGGATTGAACGCAACTTATCTACCGAAACAGACAAAAGATTGTTTATGTGTCGTTTAGAGAGTTGAGAATCTACTTTTAGTAAATATTGTACCATTCAAGATGATATTGATGCTGGATCTGAATCTGTATTAGTTGATGATCGTGAAATTGTAGAAGAACAATATTTTTCTTTAAAATGCAAATTTCAAAACGCTATAGAAAGCTTTGAAATTAACAATAATATACCTAATCGCACTTCTGAATTAACTTCATTTAATAATAATATAAAACTACCTAGCATTGATATCCCTATCTTTTCAGGAAAGTACAATACCTTTATTGATTTATTTACAGCACTTATCATCAACAATTCTAGATTATCTTCTAATATTGAAAAATTTTATTATTTAAAATCATTCTTAAGAGGAGAACCTTTAAAACTCATTGAAAAACTAAACATTACTGACAATAACTTTGACATTGCATTAGACTTGCTTAAATCTCGATATGAAAAAAAGCGTGTTAATAAGAGACAGATTGTAACGGCTCATTTTAATGCTATTGTAAATTTAGCTACTATAACAAAATGTAATGCTGGAGTACTGAGACAATTTGCTGCTGACGCTAAATTGTTAATTGATTCACTTGGTAATTTGAAAATTGGAAAGTCAGAATTGTTTGATGCTCTTTTTATACACATTTTAAAGGGAAAATTAGATTATCAAACCAAAAGATCTTTGGAGGAATTTCAAAACTCTACCGATTTAATGACTCAAGACACTTTTTTTGATTTTTTAGACAAACGTTGTAATGTTTTAGAAAACCTTGTACCGCAAGAGAATACAAAATTTAATCATAAGTTTTATCCAAATTCCAAAATTGCTTTACACTCGCAGCAAAACAAAAATTCTTCCAGCAGCGGTAGTAATAACAAACCAATACCTTCATGTCTATATTGCAAAGCTTCTGCTCATAAAATTTATAGTTGTCCTAATTTTGGTACTTTATCCGTAGCATAAAGGCACAAGTTTGTGAAAGCAAACCACATGTGTTTTGGTTGTTTAGGTTCTAAGCATCTTCTTCCAAATTGTAAATCTAGTGGTACTTGTGCTATTTGTAAACTTAAGCTTCATGTTCTTCTACATTTACCTGACAAAAAAGAAATTCACGAATTTGCATCGCAGCAAGCACCTAATGTAAGCCTAGTTGATCATAAAAATAGCTCAAATGATTTATTGTTTAATCACCCTTTAACTTCAACATATACCTCTTCTTACCCTCAACTTCCGACTGCTTCTTTCCCAGTACAACCTCATTTGTCTGCATTAAATATAAATGATAGCCATGTGCTATTGGCTACAGCAAAAGTTAAATTGCATTCCTCAACAAGTGAGGGCACTTTTAGATCCAGGAAGTCAAAATTCTTTTGTTAGCGCCTCTACGGTGGAAAAAATGGAATGTACCAAATATAAACACTCGTTACAGGTGTCTGGTATTTTTAATTCATCGAAGAATATTAATTTTATGACGAATTTAACCTTATTTATTCTCTTATTAACTCCCCTCCTTAGTTTTAACACGTCATGTGCAGTGGTTGAGACAATAACTCAACAACTCCCTCAAGTATATATAAATAGTAGTTCCCTTAAAATACCTTCTTATTTAATTGATGTGCTAGCAGACCCAGAATTTGGAATCCCGTCATCTATCTGTTGATATGTTACTGGGTGCAGACATCTATTACGACTTATTAAAACCCAATCTTTATAAAATGGGAAAAAATTAACCTACCCTTATTGATACTCATTTAGGATGAATAATTTCAGGAGTGGTTCCTCGGCATTGTTTAAAACTTTCTGCGTATTCCTCATCTCACTCTTTTTTTATTTCAAACGAATCCGATGACAGCTTGGATACAATTTTAGAACGTTTTTGGAATCAGGAAGAGATACCAGAAGAAAGTAAGGTCTCTGAAGAAGATAAAAGAGCAGAAGAAATCTTTAAAAATACCACAGTGATATTACCCAATGGTAGATATCAAGTAGACTTACCACTCATTTCTGAGAATGCTTATAAAACATTGGGCGATTTATTCGCTGGCAACATGTCTAGCTAGAGAACGTGGTTTCTGACGGTCCAACTTTAAAGTTAATTTTTACGTATATTTATTCGAAGTAAATTCATCAAATGCTTGCAGTTGATGCATAGTGCTATGTACTAGTTATTCGTGCATAATATTTCTACAAATTGAATCTATTTACGTAAATATTGAACATTATTTATTGTATTGTGAAGTGAACTATTTCTTTATTTATATCGTTTATTTAAACATTTTGCAAGAAACTATATTATTTATATATTACAATGGTGCGCACAGACATTAATGTTTTGTTTTCTAAAACAAAGGATATCGATAAAAAATTGTCCGAGTTCAATGATCGCTTAAATGAAGCTCTTAAACTACATAATCATAGCATTGTTGAAAGCCCGGACAATCAGGATATTTCAGTGATACAGGAAGAATTTGGCAGGTTTAGGCTGGAATCACTTTGTTTTATTGACTCTTTAAAAACTATTGTCAATGAACAAGCAAAGCAAATAGATAACCTGGAGAACTATTCACGTAGAAATTGTCTATTAATCCATGGCCTTCCTGAAAAAAAGGACGAAACCGACGAAGAACTTGAAACATCTGTAATAAATTTCATTGTTGGAATGAATATCCCTGCATGTTCTATTGATACTGCAATGGTTGACAGGTGCCATCGTCTGGGCAAGGTTAAAAAGGGCAACAAGAAACATCGTCCTGTTATTGTAAAATTCGTTACTTATAAAGTGAGAAAAATCATTTGGAGTAAGAAAAAGAACTTGAAAGGTTCTGGAAAACTTTTAACTGAGTCACTATCTAAAAGGCGTTTGGATCTCTTTATGAGGGCAAAGGAAATGTTTGGAAATGTTGGACTAGCGACTGTCAATTGTTTGTTAAGACAAGAGATGGAGTAATTTACAGAATTGATGATCTGGAGCAACTGGAAGTTGTGAAAGAGTACGCACCATCTAAAGCACCCCCCAAAACTCCAACTAATGCTCCACCATTAGTTCTTCCTGACGGAATCAATACGAGAGGAAAATCAAAGAAAATGGGTAAAGGCGGAAACATACTATCAAAACGTGACACGACGCCACGTCACCCGACGCATCAATTCCATATATTTATGTTGCGGCGTGTGGTCACATAGCGTGTTGTCTATGTGCTTCTAACTGTATTAAATATATGGAGTTGATAAGTACTGACATGCGTCGGGTGGCGTGGCGTCGTGTCACGTTTTGATAGTATGTTTCCACCTATAAACTTCGCATTCGGTAACTTACTGTAGTTTTTTCATGGCCGTTAGAAATTATTTCTATTACTAAATTTTCTTAGTTAATTTTTTTTTTATAAATACTTTAATTTTTTTTTTAATATTTTCTTTTGGAGGAAGCCTGCTTTTTTACATTTTTTAGTAAATTAAACTTTCTCAACCAGAATATTATTACTATATTAATTTAAATACAATTTGCAATTTGATTATTATCTAATTAAATCTTAGATCACTTGAACAATGAAATTGCCTGTGTGCTGCTCTAGGCCAGTTATTATCATTATGTTTGTAAGTAGGTACACTTATTATCTCTTTAATGTTATATAGTTAATTTTGTCAGGTTTATATTTTCGTTACTTTTAAACAATATATTTTTGTACCTGTAACCTGACATTTAGTGTTTTAGACAAATTATTATATTTTTACTGCTTATCACTTTGCTGCCTTCATAAATACGCGTATCTTAGTATCCTTTTCTTTTTTAATATAAACACACAGTTTTTGTAAATTTCTAAGCCTTGTGAGTGTCTTTTTTCTTCCCATCAGCTGTTGTGTGTTTTTAACATTTTAAACATACCTACAAAGACCTTTCTTTTATCTTTTTTGTTATATTTTTATTGCTGTTATTGTTTGTATGTGAAAAAACGGTATGGCTAATAGAAAACACTCCTTAGCGCATTTAAATTGCAGATCACTGTTCCCTAAGATTAATGAAATTAGAAATATACTTCTAAGTAATAACTTTTCATTATTTACACATTCTGAAACGTGGTTAAATAATAATATATCAAATGACTTACTTTTTATTGATAATTACAACATTATTCGAAAGGATAGGGGCTCGAGGGGGCGGTGGCGTTGGTATGTATATTCGGAGCGATATAAAATATAATGTTTTACAAGATAACGTCAATAATGAGACTCTGTGGGTGAAAATTAAGATAGAATGTAGGACTGTCATCGTCGGTGTTGTTTATAGATCACAAACAGTGCCCTTTGCTTCTTTTATAGACCACTTTGAATCTACTTTAACAGCCTTCCTCCCGATGTGTGACGATTTGCTTTGTTTGGGAGATCTAAATGTCAATGTCTTGGATATGGATAGCAGTAATTTCTCAAAATTAAATGACTTGTTGGAAACCTATAATTTGACTCAATTGGTAGACAGGCCTACACGTGTTACAGTAAATACAGCTTCTGCCTTGGATCTTATCATGACAAGTAATACTGAACTGATTTTTTCGTGGGATATCTTAGAATTGGATCTAATATTTGATCACGATTTAGTTTACTGTTTCTTGAATTTTGTCCATCAATCCTCAGAAACAACGTTTAAAACAGTTAGGTGTTATAAATACTTCAATCATGAAAGTTTTTATTCAGACCTCCTTCAACTTCCCTTTGATACAATTATTTACGTTAACGACATCAATTTAAAACTTAATCTTTTCAATATGTATGTGATTAAACTTTTCGACAAACACGCACCTTTAAAACAATTGAAGGTTTCCACCTCTTACTGTCCATGGCTTACAGAAAACACTAGATATTTAATGTATTTAAGAGATGGCGCTCGTAAACGTTGGAAAACTGTGAAAAGTCCTGTGTCATATAATGAATATAAAGAGTTAAGAAACTTTACCGAAATAGTTATTCGTTCTGAAAAACGAGCTTATCTTAATAATGTCTTAACAACTAACTCTGGACCTTCTGAGCTTTGGAAGCGTCTACGTAAACTACGTATTACTGGTTTTCAGAAAACAATACCAACTTCTCTGAGGGATGTTTCTAAAATTAATGATCATTTTATTGCCTCTGTTGCCTCTGTCGACTTATAATACTGATTTATGTGACCTTTATGCCAATAATTGTAAAGTACGAGATATATTTAATTTTCGTTTGATAAATGACGTTGATATAATTATAGTTATTATCCTAACAAGTGCGGAAAGTTATACTTTCCCGCACGCGAACTGCAGATGCCCGAACGACGCGAAGCGGAGTTCGGGCAAGCAGTTTAAGTGCGGGAAAGTTAATTTCCGCAAGTGTTAGGATCAATACTTTATACAACTACTGCTCTGGAAGTAGAATTTAAGAGGAATATAACAAATAATTTTTTCTTTTGACACATCTGGCAATAAATTTGTTGTTGCATTTTTAGCTGATTCAACTAGTTCAGGTGGAGTTAAACATCTTGTTAAATCGACCATTATTTTAAATAGTACACTTTTTTTAATTACCTACACTTTCTTTTTGCGTTTAATACAGTTGCGTTGTGACAGTTGTGACATAAATTAAAAAGGGTTAGGACTGATCGAGTAGTCTCTCTAGTCAAATAAAAACGACAGATAGTTTAGGCGGAATCCGTGTAGTTATGTGGTCATAACCAAACATGTGCGTTTATGAAATACATATAGTCAAGTATGCGACTATTGTGTACTTCGGAGATGACATACTGCGCTCGAAAAGTCAACTTCCAGAGCAGGCGTTGTATAAAAACAATTAATAAACTAAAGAATTCTAGTGCAGGTTCAGATGGTATTGATAAATATATGTTATCACTTTGTCTACCTCATCTCATACCATATATTGTCCACATTGTTAACTACTCCATTGAAAACTCAGTCTTCCCCAGTGAATGGAAAGAGTCTCTAGTGATGCCTCTCCCTAAAACGTCTCAACCTTCCAGCTATGCTGACCTCAGACCTATCACTATCTTATCTACCTTCTCAAAAATATGGGAATCAGTTATACATGACCAACTTACTGCCAACAACATAATTCACGAACACCAATCAGGCTTTCGATCTCATCATAGCTGCGAAACGGCATTGTTACATATAACAGACGACATTGTCAAGGCCTTAGATAGGGGACAGGCAACTATACTAGTTTTGCAGTTGGAGGTGGAGATGTCACTACTATCGTATCGTTTGTGTTTCCATCACTCGATGGATATATATAGATGTTGATTTTAGTGCATTTTCAGTCAGCGGGTAAGCTCGCTGACGACAACATATATCCTTGTACTGATGAGACCCAATAGGTCGAAACCGGTCTACAAGTTATGTTGTCCCTCTAGCTGCAAACGGAATTGTTGACTTCAATTCCATAATTTTATTGCTTCGTTTTGTTTACTTTTGAGGGCTTGTTGATGGGAATATTTATTCCCGAAACTTGTACCCTTTTAAATTAAAATATTTTTGTGGTACTAGACTTTGAGTTTATTCCTTTGTTTACCATTGGACCACATTTGAGATATGGATGATTTTCTCTTTTTTAACTATACTAGTATTGTTGGACTATTCCAAAGCGTTTGATTCTCTAGACCACAGAACACTTACATCAATTTTACACTATAGCGGTTTGAGTGATAGTGCGGTGCTATTACTATCTGGGTATCTTGAGGATCGAATGCAGAGGGTAGTCTTAAATGGGGAAAATTCTCGCTGGTCATCAATTCGAACAGGTGTACCACAAGCAAGTATATTGGGTCATCTCCTGTACACTGTTTATACTTCTAATATTCACTCTTACATTAAATCCTGTAAAATTCATCTATACGCCGATGACACCCAGATTTACCACTCATTCAATCCATCTAACGTCGTTGAGGCTATTCGCCTAATTAATGACGATCTGGAATCGTTAACGAAGGCTTCCAAGATTCACGCGCTGCATATTAATCCAATTAAATCAAAAGCCCTTCTCTTTGCTGCCTCCTCTGTTCGCAATGTTTTACCACCTATCATATTAAATGTCAATGGAGTGCAACTTGACTTTGTTGACAGAGCAAAAAATCTGGGTGTTGTGATCGATGATGCATTGTCTTTTAAATATCATGTAAACGGTCTGCTTCAGAGTGCATTTTTCGCTTTAAAAACTATAACAATCGTTCCTGTCTCAGTGTAAATAACCGTAAAATTTTGTGTGAGTCCCTGGTCCTGTCTAAATTTAACTATTGTGATACGTTGTATGGCCCCTTCCTCCACAGCACCTTCATTCAGAAAATTCAAAAAATGCAAAATTCGTGTCTACGCCTTATCTTTGGTATTCGCCGTAGGGAGAGGATATCACATAAGCTTATAGATGCAGGTTGGCTAGATATGAAATCCAGACGTAGGCTACATTCATCTTGCTTATATCATAGGATTATAACCTTACGCTGTCCACCATACTTAATGAAAAAAATCACGTTCAGAACTGATGTACATCATTTGAATTTGAGGCATAGAGGGCTTTTAAGCGTGCCAGCTCATAGATTACAGTTATTTAAAAAGAGCTTTTCCTACCAGATAGCTAACACTTATAACTCTATCCCAAAATCTTTCAAACAGCTCTCTATTGCCTCATTTAAATTTAAACTAAAACGTATGTTTATGTCTACCTAGTGCGCTTTTCTTTCACTTTCCTAATATTTGTCGAATTCTTCTTTTATTTTTATGTAAGGCTTGCAATAGTACCTACTTATTCCTGGCAGTACGCAGCTTCCTCCATCACGGTGTTTTTTAGCTAAATGTTAATTTAGGGTTCTTTAATTGTAAATTATATTTACTTGGGGTTAGATTTTAAAATCGGGGATTTTTTTACTTTGTAAAATAATTACCGAAATCTCGCCTTTTAATATATTGAATTGTATCTTATTTATTCTTTTGTATGCATTTATTTTCTTTAATAAAGATTTTTATTATTATTATTATTTGTATCTGCTAAACATCGTTTTCAGTTATTAGAAAAACGCCTTGCAAAAGAAGGTTCGTATTTAGATGAATATAAAAGGTTGTTGGCAGAGTATGTTGAATTAGGTCATGGTAAATATGTTCCATTGTGTTTGCAAAATTCCTTAAATGAACATAATTTTGTACCTCACTTATGTGTAATCAAGGAGAATAGTACCAGCACAAAAATGAGAATTGTTTTCGATTTTTCTTCCAAAACTTTCTCTCAATTATCTTTAAATGACATTACGTTAACAGGACCCAGAGTACAGCCTGAATTAGTAGATATATTGCTTCGATTTCGTAATTTTAAGTATGTTTTGACGGCGGATATTCAAAAAATGTACAGACAAGTCGTCTTAAATCCTAAGTTTCACTCTCTTCAGAATGTTCTATGGAGAGATTCACCGTCTGAAAACTTCTTCTGTATGCAGCTTACCACTGTTTCTTTTGGACAAAAAAGTTTCCCTTACTTAGCTTGTAGAGTATTAAAGGACATAGCATTGAGGAATCCTCACCTTCCTAATGTTCAATTTTCTTTGTTATTGCAAACATAAATGTCGATGATATCCTAACTAATGCTGATTCTATTGAGAATCTTCAAGATTTATATTTTTCGCTGACAAAAGTCTTATCAACTCATGGATTTACCCTTCACAAATTTTGTTCAAATGCCAAGGACTTCACTTTGAACTATTTTGTTAATCTTCCTAATAAAAACCTGAATTTACTACAGGAACCTTGCAAGGTGTTAGGAGTTTCGTGGAATCCTCAATCCGATATGTTACAAATAATAGCTCCTGAATCAGGATTGCACCATGTTCTCACTAAAAGAAAGGTTTTATCCTCTATATGCCAATGTTTTGATCCTCTTGGTCTTATTAATATTGTTGTGGTTCAAGGAAAATTACTTATGCAACAACTTTGGGTTTTAAAATTGTCTTGGGATGAAGTCATTATTGATCCTTCGTTTATAAAAAAGTGGGAAATCTTTGTTAAAAGTATTTCAAAACTTTCTCAGCTAAATGTGCCCAGATATACATTATTGAATAAGAAAATATTGCAGCTGGAACTTCATGGTTTTTCTGATGCTAGCCCAATGGCATATGGTGGATGTATATATTTACGAGCAATTTACATGGATAACACTTCTTCTTCCCAATTAATAATTTCCAAGTCTCGGGTAGCACCTTTAAAGACTCCCTTAACAATACCCAAGTTAGAGTTGTGTGCCATGGTTCTTCTTTTCAATCTTTATTGTCGTGTAAGATGTATTATTGATAAACAACTTACTATTCACAAGTCTGTATTATGGTCCGATTCACAGATAGCTTTATCTTGGATCAGAGAACCTCCTAGTAAATGGTCGGTATTTGTTTGCCATAAGGTATCACAGATTCAAAAGTTAACTTCTTCCGTATCCTGGCAGCATATACGTTTAAATTTAAATCCTGCAGATATATTGTCTAGAGGTCAAGCAGTTGATAATGGTTCAGTGCTTTGGTTTTCAGGTCCTAAGTTTTTATGGAATTCAACAGATAACACTAAAAAATATGATACTTTTTCTGTTGTTCAAAATCTTCCTGATGAGAAGAAAAAAATTCTTGCTTGTGTTTCAATTCCTTTAAACCCTTGGATTGTTTTTATTTCTCGATTTTGATCTTGGATTAAGCTTATTAAATCGACAGCATTTATCTTTCGATTTATTTATAATGTTAAAAATAAATGTCGAAGTTCACTTTCCCCTATAGATTTAGACAGTTCTTTAACCTTTCTCATTAAGCAAGTTCAACAATTTTATTTCTCTAGTTTTATTAATGCTGTTCGCTTAAATCACCATATTTCAGATAAACGAATTGCATCTTTAACTCCCTTTCTTGATGAAGACCAAATATTACGAGTAGGAGGTCGACTTAAACATGCAAATATTTCTTTTCAACAGAAACATCCTATATTATTACCTTTAAATAGTCATTTTTCATCTCTTTTGTTGAGATATGAACATAACCGGTTAGGTCACAGTGGACCTCAAAATGTTCTATATAAGGTTAGATTAAAATTTTGGCCTTTAAAGTGTCTTCGTGAAATAAAAAAAATTATTCATAATTGTGTTCTGTGTCGCAGGTTTAAAGCCATTACTGCACAGCAAATTTTGTCAAATTTGCCTAAAGTAAGAATTACTCCTTCAAGACCCTTCCAAAATGTAGGAATTGATTTTGGAGGACCTTTTTGCGTCAAATCTTCACATCTGCGTAAGGCTCCACTTCTTAAAAGTTTCTTATCTGTTTATATGCTTATCATCTAAAGCCGTACATCTTGAACTCGTCCTCGATCTTTCCACAGAAGCTTTTCTTGCTGCTCTAAAACGTTTTTCTTCTAGACGAGGTATCCCTACAGTGATATACAGTGATAATGGTACTAACTTTGTAGGAGCTAATAATTCTCTTAAAGAAATTTCCAATTTTCTTAAAAATAAACAACCCGAACTTTCTGACTATTTATTAGCTTTCTTCATTGAATGGAGGTTTATATCTCCCAGATCTCCTCATTGGGGAGGCATTTGGGAATCAGCCATTAAGAGTGCTAAACATCATTTTAACCATATAGTAAACAACTCTATATATACTTATGAGCAACTGTATACTATTGTGACGCAATTCGAGGCTATTCTAAACTCGCGCCCCTTATTTCCTCTTTCAAACGATCGGACAGACCTTCAACCCTTGACTCCTGGTCATTTTCTTATAGGTTCTTCTTTAATGGCTCCACCTGAACGAGATACATCATCGCATCCTATTAATAGGTTAAAATATTGGCAACATTGCACCTTTGGGCAGAAAACTTTCTGGAAGCGCTGGAGAGTAAACTACCTTAACCAACTTCAACCACGTTCTAAATGGCTTTCCTTATGTCAAAATATAAAGGTCAATGATATGGTTTTAATTAAGGATATGGAAACTTCTCCTTTAAAATGGCCATTGGCCAGAGTTGTAAACGTTTTTCCTGGTAAAGATGGTTACGTACGATCTGTACAGCTTCGTTCTTCATCTGGTATAGTTATGAGACCAATAGTAAAAGTGGTTCCCCTACCAGTAGAGGAGCCTTCATAGTTTTAATTTATGTTAACGATAATTTATGTTATTTTAATTTAGTTTCACTATTGGACTATCAGAATTTTATTTATTACTCCTTATTATAACTTTTTTTTTCATTTCATTTGCCCCCCGCCAGATTGTTGGAATCAAATAGTAGATTCCAACTGAGATCTGTACTTAAAATATTAACATACATAGTTGATTTAATAAAAAAATAAATGAATAGTCCGACAATTCTGATAACAAAAAATATAAATAACATCACTCAATTAAAAAAATATAGACGTCAATATCAAGAATATTAGTACTCTGGCACCCTCCATATATATTTGTTTCCGATAATAAAAATTTAACCTAAACCAGTCCTTATATATTGCATATACTCAACAAATAGGAAGAATTATTTCTCCCTAATTTGTTCAAATGGGTTGCGCTGAAAGGGCTCAATGACGGTGCTAAACGCATGCGAATACAATTTTTAAACAAGCATATAAATAAAAAATAAAAAAATCTTAAGTAAAGAAAAAGCTATTTTTTGTATTGTAGAATATTTTCTGTATCTCTTCTAGTTTTTGAGTTATTTTCAAAGCAAGGGGATTTTTGGAGAAATTTAGAAAATAACGTGTTCACTTTAAACGATGATAATTTTAAAACTAAACGTTTTAAATTAGTTAAACTTTTAAAATGTAATGATTATATATAAAAGAAGTAAATTCTAAATATCGAGTTTGGGCTCGTTGGAATCATTTTGCCAAGCAATTTATGATAAAATCAACAAAAATAAAAAATAAAACATGAAAATTAATTTAAAAACCGAGAAAATAAAATACGTAAAAATTGAAAAAAAATACATTAATAATGAAAGCTTGTTTTTTTTTGTATTCAAACTTATTTAACATAAAATAACACATTTCTAGATGTTCTGATGAAGGAATTAAGATATTCCGAAAGTTTAACTAGTTAAAACAGAGTTTTACTTTAAACCTTTTTGTCAACCACCGCAATCCTGACTAAATTTGGTAGGTCATGTAACTATAAATATATAGACACATCTATTTATTATGAACTAAACACTTAAGCACTTAAAGAATTAATACATAGCGTTATTTGTAGTTTTAATTGAGTGTAAAAATGGAACATGATTGAGACACTTGCTTTAAGTTTCTCTAATATTTAATTCACCTGAAAAAATTATATATTTTTCACAATTTTTAAATATATTTTTGATTTTGAAATCGTCTGCAGTTTACATTTGTTGATCAATTGCTTGTATAATTTTATATGATAGTTATGGTGATTTTGGAGAGCATGGAATAAACAGCATAACATGTCATGCGACATTGCTTGACCACCAACAGCAATGACGTTTAAATAATAACAGCTCAGCTCCTGCAGTTGTTAGTAACATGGTTGCGGATGACGACCAGAATGTGTGCCGTGCCCTATATACAATTCTGGGATCCATAACTTTAAAGGTTATGCAATTTCTTGGAGCATTTAACTTAACTTGTTGATTTCTACACTTGTCGTGTGCATTTTTCTATATGATAAATTAGGAAAATACGACTGAGATTTTAATATACAGGGAGTCTCATTATATTCTGACTGTTTTTAAGAGCTTATATCTTCGTAACGGTTCCAGATCATACGATGCGGTTTTTACAGTTAGGTTTAAAATTACCGTAAGTTTTGTTGTGACACATTTATATAAATGGCCTACTTCCGGTTTACCCGCTAGTAAAGTGACGTATTTTCAGAAAACAGTAGATGTAATTTTTTAAATTGGAGACCCTGTATTTTTAGCAGTTTCCTAAAAGACGCTTATTTTTACTTTATAACAATACCTTAAAGTTTAAAATCGGTGCACAGAAAGGGAAGTTAAAATTCAAAAATTACATCTACTGTATTCTGAAAATACGCCATTTTTCTATCAGGTAAACCGGAATTAGGTCATTTTATATAAACGTGTCACAACAAAACTTAAGATAATTATAAACCTAACTGTGAAAACCGCATCTTATTATCTACAACAGTTTCGAAGATATCAGCTTTTAAAAACAGTCAGAATATAATGAGACACCCTGTATATAAAAAACGGTTATAGTAACGAGTGATTTTAACTATTTTTTGAAGTTATACTTCTATTCGTGCACTCGGCGGAAAAAGTTTGTTTGGGGTTAAATGTGAAAAATCATTATATATATGTAATAGTGTGCGTAAGAGAGAGACAGAAACACATATACGGTATATTGGTCGGTAAAAACAAAGATGAAATATTTACCACATGTTAAGTCATAACTATATTATCTGTTCACTTTTTATTCCTATCTCAGTAGACTATGCATTTGATTTCTCGGGTTAGCACTTTGTTGGGTTGGTACGTAAAACCTAAACTGATAACGCCCTCTCCTACTGTCGAAATATTTACAGAACATATAATCCATTCACTTTTTATTCCAATCTCAGTAGGCTCTGTTAGTAACATGAATTTCGCCCTGTATAATACACGTCTATGTTTACTGTTCTGTGGTCTTGTTAATTGTAAGTACGATGTTGTCACGTCTTCAATAAAAATATGTGTATTCAGTACAAATATCTTAAGTAATTAAATTTGCAAACCAAATTTAGAACTTGCAGGATATAAGTCAATATATTTAATATTAAATTGAATACAAAAGTAGATATGTCAGTTTTCGCTGCAAGTAGTATTAATATCCAAGAATGGTCGATTTGAATTCACATGAATTTTGACTGATACTCAAAATAACACATGCCTTTACACAGAACAGATCCCTGTTTATAGTCAATTATTATTTTATTGGTCTATAACAAAAAATATACTTTTATATTTAGATTTTATTACAAGTAAATAAGTACAATTCAAAATATACATATATTATTATTAACTAAAAACGTTTTTAATTATTCAAGCAAGTAGTGGTAAAAAAATTATTTAATCATTTTTGAGTTTGACATAAAAACACAGTACTCAAATGTTATATCCATCTTTTTTAAAGTCTACTATTTTACATCCAAATGGCACCGTAGATTATTGTAATAGTGGCTGTAGCGTAATAAAATTTTACATCCAATGGGTTAATTACGGAAACTACTCCGTACAAATTTGATTTTCCTGGTCCGCCTCAAGAAGTGAAGTCGCAGTTGACTTATACAGGGTGTCTCATTATATTCTGACTGTTTGTAAAAGCTTATATCTTCGAAACTGTTGTAGATAATAAGATGCGGTTTTCACAGTTAGGATTATAATTATCTTAAGTTTTGTTGTGACACGTTCATATAAAATGGCCTAATTCCGGTTTACCTGATAGAAAAATGGCGTATTTTCAGAATACAGTAGATGTATTTTTTAATTTTAACTTCTCTTTGTGTGCACCGATTTTAAACTTTAAGGTATTGTTATAAAGTAAAAATATGCGTCTTTTAGGAAATTGCTAAATATACAGGGTCTCCCATTTAAAAAATTACATCTACTGTTTTCTGAAAATACGCCACTTTTCTAGCGGGTAAACCGGAAGTGGGCCATTTATATAAATGTGTCACAACAAAACTTACGGTAATTTTAAACCTAACTGTGAAAACCGCATCTTATTATCTAGAACCGTTTCGAAGATATAAGCTCTTAAAAACAGTCAGAATATAATGAGACACCCTGTATATGCAGATGTTTTAATAATGTTCTTTATTACAGAAATTCTTCAGAAATTTTACAAACCGATACAATGAAAAAATATTTTAATAAATTATATAAAAGCAAATAAAAACAAATACAGATGCAGATTTAGATGTAACGTGTAAATGTTGTCGGTGTATTTGTATGATCAATCCTTTTCCATTATTTTAAAATCAAAATTCTGTTTAGCATCATAGCATCAGTCCAAAGTAAAATGTTCATTTTTAGAATGGTAGATCCAAATCTGTCGCTGTTAGTCTTTTTTAAAATAAACTTCTTAAATGTATCAGTTTTACTTCCTTTATCTGCGACTTTCTCATTATTTTTCAATCCTTAATAATTCTCCGTATTTTCCAAACACTTATCTAAAAAAATTAAGCATTTAGAATGTTTGTCATATTAATTAGTTTCAAAAAATATACCTCAGTTACAGAAAGGTAGATATAAGATTTAAAAATATTTAACAAAATTTTGAATTAAATTATTATAGTTACAAAATGTTTAATTTAGAAATGTGAAATCTGACAACGTTGTTTATAACTTATTATGATATCTGTCAAAAACGGTTATGTATTATGTTAATAATATAAATTTTATTTAAAAAGTGATACATATTTATAAAATCATTACAAAAACCTCTTTCAATTAATCTAATGCAAAATATATAACTTTATGTTAGCTGTCACAAACTAGGATTCATTTAAAAGAAATAGCAAAATGATAGGCACTTACCTTAAAGATCTGAGACACTTTCGCTGCTGTTGCTTTATTTCTTAAACATACCATTACATTTAATGATGTTCTTATGTAGTTCTATACTGATTTTTTTGGCATTACTTATTGAATATTTCTCTATTTAAAAATTTTAACCTTTGATAATATGAGCTGTCAATATTTCGACAGTAGGACAGGACGTGTTTAGTTTAGGTACCAACCCAACAAAATGAAGTGCCAATCCAAGAAATAAAATGCATAGTCTACTGAGATTGGAATAAGAAGTGAATGGATAATATTATCAAAGGTTACAATTTTTAAAGATAGAAATATTCAATAAACAATGCCAAAAAAATCAGTATAGCATTTCCGACCGACCACAATCTTGTTATACATACGGATATCTTTTTCTTGAAAATTTCTACAATTAAAATTATTTCTTTTTACGTACCGTTGGCCGAAAAAACACAGAGTACATATCATTCGATATTTTCTTTTTCGTTTCACGACCATTCGAACAATTTTACAAAATTGCACCATTTTAATTTATAATTTATTTATTTCTTTATTTATTTATTTATTACGGGAAAACCCCATTAACTAATTACAATTTACAAAATAATTTACAAAATAAAGGTTATGTAAACAGATTGAAAATAATAAAAATTCTTTGTGAAGAAAAAAAAAACAAAGATAAATATAGTTATTATCCTAACAAGTGCGGAAAGTTATACTTTCCCGCACGCGAACTGCCGATGCCCGAACGACGCGAAGCGGAGTTCGGGCAAGCAGTTAAGTGCGGGAAAGTTAATTTCCGCAAGAGTTAGGATCAATATTTTTTCTACAAGCATAAAAAAGATACTTTATACATTTTTTAAATTTTATTTTAACTTCTAACAACGTAACAAAATTTGAAATTATTTATTATTAATATTAATATTAAAAGTACAATTTATAGCTTTTTGTAGGCTAATTGCCGAATTAAGTTGTTGCTCCACAGTTGGTCTACTGCTTTCACTGAAGGATATAGCTGGAGTCATGTTTAATTGGCACGCTTCCTGCGCTTCTGGTTGTGGTTCATTTAGTGTTAAAATTTTGTTGCATAGGTTCTTTTTCTTTATTTCGGAATCTTCTACGTATCCCTCCGCAACGGTGGTAGATTTCCAGCCGCCCAGTCTCTTAATATTTGTAATTTCTTCTCCAGAATCAGCCAAAAATGTCGCAGAAGAGCGTCTGAAGCTATGACCTGTATAGCACTGAGGATCCGGAAGCTTTAGGTAGGCCGCAATTTCAGAAGGCATTTTTCCAAATGAGTTGATTCCTACACATTGATTAGTGCATTTGCCTTGTTTAAATTGTACAAAAAAACGACGATGAGGTGTGTTTAAAGGTCTCAATGATGCATATTTTTTAATAAGCTTAAAATATCTACCGTTGTTTACTTCTTCCGAGATTACAAAAGCTCTGGATGTGTGATTTTTCGAATCAGTTATTTTTATTGTGATGTAGTTTTCTTTAACCTCGATGTTTTCTAAGGTTATATTTGTGAGTTCTACTCTTCTGCAAGCTCCTGCTAAACCGAAGATAGTGGCCACTTTAATTAATAAATAAACATCATCTGGAGCTTCGACCATAAATTTGGCAATATCTTCTTTATTGAAAACCTTGGCTTTTTTTGGGGAAAAGCCTACAGATTGTTTTTTTAAAAATGTAATTAATTTGTAGAAGTTGCCAATATCGAAATTTTCTCTTAGTTTCATAACAGCCTTTATCATTGAGAATCGGGACCAAAGAGTATTGGGTCTTATAACTTTACTTAGTTCTAAAAAATAAGCCAGTAAAACTTCCTCTTTTTTTAGATTGTTGGTTCCCTTTTGACGAGCCCACTGAACAAAATGATCATACTGCCTTTCATACCTTTGTTTGGAAATCGCAGGAAGGAGTTCTAGGTTGGCCTCAGCAGCAGCCTCCAAAATACTGTGCGGAAGGTCTTCATCGCAATTATCCATTTAATTTTTTTGAATCAAAACTTTAAAAATCACCTGGATTACTATTCAGATACTTGAAAAGATGCAATTCTGACAATTAAATCTTTCATAGTGTCAATAAATACACGACTGCAGCTATAGCAACCCTACTTAAACAGGTGAATTTGTTGTTGCTTTGAATAAGGTTTACAGGGGTGATTTAATAAATTATGATTTTTTTAAAAACAAACATTTTAAAAATCCCTATTTTCATGTAAAATAATCTTAATTTTTTTTACTATTTGTATGTAGTCCAACAAGATAAAGATAATAATACAATAATTTGTCAAAAAAGTTATCGAACAACATCTCTAATTAATAAAAAAAAATGCGTGCGGGAAAAAATCTTTCCCGCACGCCGTGCGGGAAAAAGTATTTCCCGCACTCCGTGCGGGAAGGAGATATTTTCTGAATTAAAATGCGTGCGGGAAAGTGTTGTTTTACGCATGCTTGTAGAAAAATTCTATTTTATAACCTAAATCATACATTCAACATCAGACTTTCGGTTACATCACAGTATGTTGCGCCCTAAAATTAATTCTACTTAATTGACCTTAAAGTAAGATGAGCGAATGCCAAAAATTTCTATATGTTGCTGATTTAAAAATCTTGCGTATCTGTCTAAAGGAGAGTAAAAGCCATAGTTAGTTCTATGAAATGGTACGAAAAATGAAACAAAATCCTGTCTCCTATTTCTTGGTGCTATATCAATACACAAATGATTTAGTAGATAAGGACAATCAATCCCACCATTAACCAAGTTGTACAAAAAAGTTAATAATATTACAATCTAATATCAACAACCTGTCACGTTAATTTTTAGGTTAGACCAGGGTGAAAGGTTAGACTTCATTAATTTTTGCATATTTTAGTCGGTTTAAAATCGCTATATTCAGATTATGGAGGGTAGAGGTAAGGAGAACTGTCTCCGTGTATTGAATGTGTCCGTCAAAAGGTGGTAAATAAGGGTGGCGCTACGATCGTAGTAGGGTAAATTTTAAAAAAAGCGCCATAATTTCTTAGAGTAGGATAGATAAATAAACAAGGAAAGACACATTTCCGCTTTATTATGACACCATTTTTAAAATAATCATAAGATACATAAGATAATCATAAAGTATAAAACGAATTTAAAATACACTAAACTGAATTCGCTGACCACGTTTTTTTATAGCACTTATATAATTTGTGACTTATATTACGAAATCATACGACATTTCAATCAATTTGTCAAAAACTGCTACATTCATTCTGTACCCTACATCTACTTTAGCGCCATTGTAGTGGCAAGTTTGAGAAGTGTTATGTTCCTCTAAAAAGTGGACACATTTTTAATCATTTCCCATTTAAGATCGTTCTCCTTACCTCTACCCTCCATAATTCAGATCATTGAATTATTGCTTAACAGCGCCCGCTTCGGCAACCTAGTAAAACAAAATTTTACGCTTTTGGACGGACACTTTTGAGGCTTTAGCCTCATAAGAGTGAGTTCTCCTTACCTCTACCCTCCATAGTGATAACGTTATTACGGCGTTCTTCAATTACTTAGTCCGACTTAACAATTCCTCTTCTTCTTCTCGAATAACGCCTCTGCTGACCGGGTTATTTGGCCTAGTTAGGAAATTTTTAAAATTGGCTACATGTTATGTGAATTTTGACTACACATGCGATTAAAATAGCTAAAGCAGAGGTTTATCAGGCATTTAGAAGATTAATAACTCACCTACGCACTACAAAGTAAAACTGAGTTATAATGCTGTTCATGCATTGCAGGTTCAGTCTATGTTAATCACTACTACTACGGAAGCACCTAGATTAACGAACAAGCACTACTTTTAAACGAAAAGTCTAATAAATTTATTACAAATTTTCATTAATGTCCGATATGACCGTATACTTTTAATATAATGTTTTGATAAAAATTTAAAGACGAAATCGTACGGGCCATAAATGTTATTGGAAATTTCTAGGGATTTATAAAGGGCGGAAATATTATTTTTGTGTTTGTTGCATGTAAAGAAAATGTGATTTAAATCTTGTTTTTCGCCACTCACAACTATTAATTTTTTTCAAGTAAGTTTTCGTTAACGCATGATTTGATCTTAATCTGGATATAATAACTATTTCTTTTCTTCTAAACAAATCAATTCCTTGGAACCAAGGCGTCTTAACACGCTTTTAAACAAATTGACCATTACTTATGGTATGGTAGGCCTCATTTCAGCTATCCAAATGACTCTCCTTGAAAACATTGACCATGCCTTTGTAATAATTAGGGGAAAATAGCACACGTGGAATCAATTTTTTCAGATCGGTGGGGCAATCGGGCTAGGTTTTTGGTGATACTGACGTCGTTTATTAGTCGAATTGCTCTTCTTTGAATCAAGAACTCTCAGCCTGGACGGTGCCGCCGATTTCCATACATTCGAGCTGTATTCAAGATTAGGTCGTTTTTGGGCTTTGTAAAGAGTAGCTAAGTTGGATGAAGAGAAATATTTCCGTGCTCTAAACAGAAAGCCTAACTTCTTTCCTGCTGCAGTTGCTATGGATGCAATATGTTCGTTTCAGAGTAAGTCCTGGGAGATCGTTATACCAACCAGCGTAATGGAGTCGCTTGCTACTAGTGTCTAAACGTTCATTGTGATGGATGAGTCGTTTGTTTTCCTCTTGTTGGATAGGCAACATGTCTTTGTCTTGGAAGCGTTAAAATTAACAAGATTCTTTCTTCCCCACTCGTCAACAATTCTCAAATCTTGATTGAGAAAAGCTCTTGTGGATCTTCGGTCCTCATCCAGAATATCTAGAGATATGGGACGGTTGTGCGCTTTGCTACAGTGTAGGTTGCTATCATCTGCAAAACCGTGTATCGGGCTATTAGTGGCTTCTAGTAAATCATTAAGAGCTGCATGCCACACTTGATCAAATGCTTTTGAGATGTCTAGTGATATTTTTTGAGAATCGACGAAGTGCGCGTCACGAGTCTGGAGAAGGCTGCCAAAAAGCCTGGGGTGATCATCCAAATCAACCTCCACTACAGTAAGGCGGCGTCAGCCGTCCTTGCCAAAACACTTTTACAAGGACAGGTCGAGGTGGCCATTATCCAGGAGCCCTGGGTGGTTCTCGGTAGAGTGGCCGGACTCGGTGGGGCGCACGGAACGGTCATTTACGACAGATCCGCTGACAAACCCAGAACCTGCATTTTTGTGAGAAGTGGTCTAGAGCTGATGCCGTTGTGGGACCATCCTAGCTGTGACCTAACAACGGTGAAGGTAACCACAAAAGAAGTAGGCGGCATTAAGAATATCATCATCGCATTATGCTCCCTACCCTACGACTCCCCGGCAATACCGACACCGGAGCTGAAGAGGCTGCTGGGACAGCTTGGAGGTGGACAACGGGGCATCCTCATCGGGATGGACGCCAATGCCCATCACACAACCTAGGGCAGCAGCAACATCAACGCCAGAGGTGAGTCTTTACTTGAATTCTTATCTCTGTTCAACCTAGTTATACTTAATCAGGACTCTGAACCCACTTTTATCACGCGTAATAGGCGGGAGGTGCTGGATATTACAGATGTATCTGTACCCAGGGAGGGTAACTGGAGGGTGTCGGAAGAGGCGTCTATGTCCGATCATAGATACATTCTTTACGACTTCCTCGAAGATTGCCGAGAGCCACACTACTTTAGGAACCCCAGGTGCACGGACTGGGAACTCTTTCGAGAGGAACTAGACCGGAGTGTGAATCCCAGGAAACTAGAGGACTTGGACGAGGAGGCTCAGTGGCTCAGATGCCTTACTCTTGGCTTACGACGTGAGCTGTCCTCTCACTCAGAAGGCCAGTTTTCAGTAAATTACCTGGTGGAATAGGCAGCTTCGTAGAGAAACCCGAAGACTGGAACAGAGCCAAGAGGGATGGTGGCGGAGTTGGTTGTTGGGAAACCTACCACACAGCTCTTAAGGTCTGTAACAGAGAATTTCAAAAGTCGAAGAGGAAATCCTGGAGGAGGTACTGCGCTGAGGTCGAGGATGTCAGTGCAGGTGCCAGACTTCAGAAAGCTCTCTCTAAAGACGTGACTATGAAGGTGGGCAATTTGCTTAAGCCGGATGGGACGTATACCAAAACAGGAGAAGAAACAATTGAATTGTTGCTGAAAAATAACTTCCCTGGCTGCTTAGACGTGGCGAAGGCTCGCCTCCCTACCCAACTTTGTAACTTCATGTCAGAAGACCGGACAGAGGGGACTGCAAGGTGCCCAAGGCCGTCGTAACAGCGGACTGGATACGGTGGGCCGTAGGCACTTCTTCTCTTTCAAAGCACCTGGTTCAGACGGAGTTTATGCAGCTTTTCTGCAAAATGAGCTGGATCTCCTGATGCCAGCACTGTGTAGACTGTTTAGATCAAGTCTGGCATACAGGTATATTCCGCACACTTGGAGGAAGCTGCGGGTCGTCTTTATACCTAAGGCTGGTCAAAAAAACTTCGACCAACCTAAGGCGTACCGACCCATAAGTCTCTCTTCCTTCATTGTGAAGACCCTGGATAGGCTGGTGGATCGCCGTGTAAATCAGGAACTGCTTGTCAGGTCCCCACTTCATTGGCACTACTACGCCTATCAGCCAGGGAAATCTACAGAAAACGCGCCGTGTGTCTTGGTTGACAAGATAAAATCAGCGTTGGACCGAAAAGAAGTGGCTCTGGCCGTCTTTCTAGATGTCCAGGGTGCCTTTAATAACACTTCTATCGATACCATAGTCGGTTCCCTTGGAGGGCTAGACTCTGCAACTACTGGGTGGATAGAGACCTTTTGAGAGGGCAACTTATCACTGCCGACCTGTTTGGCGCCTCTAGGGAGGTGTTGGTCACTAGAAGCTGCCCACAAGGTGGAGTCATCTCCCCTCGGTTGTGGAACATGGCGTCCGGCACTTTGCTTCGGGAGCTCAATAAGTCGAGAATACAAGCTCAGGCCTTGCTGACGATTTCGTCAACTTGGTCCGAGGCTTTTGTGTGACCACTCTGACAGAGTTGCTCAACGGTGCTTTGTCAAAAGTAGAACGCTGGTGCAGGAGTCGACATCTCACGGTCAACCCTGCCAAAACGGTAGTCGTTCCTTACACGCAGGTACAAGCTGGCAGGCTTAACGCTGCCCAGAATCTTCAGTGAAAGAATAAAAATTGCCGAGGAGGTAAAGTTCCTAGGCGTCCATCTGGACAAGAGACTTACCTGGAATCGGCATTTAGAACACACTATAGACAAGTCTAAGCGTGTTTTAATCATGCTCAGGGAATCTGTGGGAAAGACGTGGGGCTCTCACCCAAGGTCGCCCGATGGATATACCAGGCGGTTGTCAGACCCATTGTCTCCTACGGATCATGTGTATGATGGAACAAGGTTGAGCAATCAACTGTTTAGAGGAAGCTGGACTTGCTTCAGACGCTTGCATGCCTGCAGATCTCTGGGGCTACAGCGGCACTGGGAGTTATCCTGGGCTTGCCACCTCTCAATGTTTACATTAAAGTGCAGACGATGTCGGGAGCTCACAGGCTGAAAGTTAACGAGTGTGATGGTGATGGCATGCATCGTTACCGCACGCTGTTCACTGGGGATTGTTTTGTTGACAGGCTGGCCAACTGACCAGATGTTCCCCAGTTTCAACTTTGAGAGTCGATACTAAGTCCGGCTAAGGGAGCGGACACATGATTCATTGGTCCAGAACCTGTATTGGGACTGCCTAGAGCCTGGGTAAGGACCAAAGTCCAGAACTGGGTCTGGGAAGAGTTGACCAAATACTGGAGTAATACTGTAGGGCTGAAGCACCCGAAGCTGACGCTCAAAGGCTACTCCAAAAAACTGACATCTAACATACTGAAACACTTATGGGGGCTTTTTACACAATTTATTTACAAAATTGTTAAGATACACTGAACTCTGCTGGATAACGTCTAACTACTTGACAATACAATGAACTCTTGTGAACACTTGACTCGAACTGACTTAAACTGCTCATGCATCCCCTTATATACAACATTATTTAATCTAGTCAGTGTGTTTAGAAGTTTCTAGAATTTTCTAGAAACATTATTTAAAATGGTCAGTTGATTTTTTTACAAACAACTAAAAATCAACTGTCAACAACAATCTTTCAAATTAAGGTCCCTTCCTTTACGGTTATCCCGTTACACTGACCCCTCCTTAGATTCATTCCTGGAATGTTATTTCCTACATCGGAATCCCGCACACTCCCTGAGCCAGCCAAACCATCTTCTTGGAGTTGCTGCGCATCTCCACTGTGGTTTCCCTGGTAAGGCGCCAAACGATCATGATGGACCACGACGGGTTTCCCTCTGGGAATTTTCACGATCCGATAAATGACATCGTTAATCTTCTTCCTGATGGTGTAAGGACCTTCCCAGTTCTTTTGTAATTTGGGACAAATACCTCGACGCCGTCGGGGGTTATAGAGCCAGACTAAATCTCCAACTTGGTAACTCTTTTCCATTGTCCGTGTGTCATAGTACCTCTTCATCCGATCACTAGATAATTGTAGTTTTCCACGCGCCAGGTTGTTTATATTTTCCATTCGATTCTGAAGGTCGGTGACATATTGTTCACGTGCCATTTCTTCACCAGGTTTACAACCAAACACCAAGTCACATGGTAGCCTCATTTCTCTACCGAACAGGACCTTCGCAGGCGTTTGGCCAGTTGATTCGTTGATGGCCGATCGAATTGCCATTAGAAATAGTGGAATATGTCGATCCCAATCCCTCTGACAATCTGACACCACTTTTGACAGATAGTTGGTTATAGTCCGGTTCATTCGTTCCACCATTCCATCAGACTGAGGGTGCATCGCTGTGGTTCTCGTTTTGTGGATGCCTAATCTTTGGCAAACTTCTTGAAACAGCTTGCTCTCAAAATTTCTTCCTTGGTCTGAATGTAATTCTAATGGTACCCCAAATCGGCTTACGAATTCTTCAACCAATATATCTGCTAAAGTGGTAGCTTCCTGATTGGGAACTGCATATGCTTCAAACCATTTAGTGAAGTAGTCCATTACAACAAAGATGTACTTGTTTCCTACATCGGTCTGTGGAAGTGGCCCCAATACAGCTACTGCGATTCTTTCAAAAGGACTTCCAACCAGGTATTGCTGCATTTCCGCCTACGGTTTTCGGTGCGGACCGTTACTGGCAGCACATGTAGTGCATTTACGACACCAATCTTTAACATCATTAGTGCAATTTACCCAGTAAAATCTATCTCGGATCTTTTGCAGCGTTTTCGTGATACCCAGATGTCCTCCAGAACTATCATTATGCATCTGTTTTAAAATTTCCGGTACAGCATTTCTTGGGACCACTATTTGTTTCCTTGTTTCTGTGCCCTCGGAATTTTCTACAAGTCTTTTAACGAGCCCTCCGTCCAAAATTAAAGAGTTCCATTGGGACCAGTATGCTTTTAAAGCAGGAGAGGTTGAGGATATCTCTCTCCACAACGGACGACGGTCCATTCTCTTCCACTCCTTAATCTTTCTCAGAACGGGATCGTTTTCTTGTTGCTCCTCCAGCATAGAGCTCTCGTCTCCTGGCACAACCTTAACTAAGGCAAGTTTTTCCTCGTTCTGCTCCATACGGGTACAATGGGGGCAATCAGGTCGACATGGTCTTCTGGAAAGTGCATCAGCATTACGATGTCTGTGCTCGATTTCAACATCATATTCCTGCAGTTTTTTGAGCCATCTTGCTATCTGTCCTTCTGGGTTCCTAAAGCTAAGTAGCCACTTTAAACTAGCATGGTCTGTTCTGATCAGGAATTTTCTGCCATACAGATATTTATAAAAGTGTTCGACGGATTTTACAACTGCTAACAGTTCCCTCCGAGTTACACAGTAGTTCTTTTCAGCTTTCGATAAAGTTTTGCTGAAGTAACCAACCACTCTTTCCTTACCGTCTTGTAGCTGTGACAAGACGGCTCCAATTCCCACATTGCTGGCGTCGGTGTCCAGCATAAGCTTACCATCAGGAAGTGGATAAGCAAGAACAGGTGCTGACGTAAGCTGTTTCTTCAATATTTCAAACGCCTTTTGACATTCCTGATCCCAACAGAAGGACTTATCTTGTTCTGTCAAACGTGTCAAGGGTTTGGCGATGTCTCCAAAATTCTTGACATATCGTCGGTAATAGGAACAAAGACCCAAGAAACTCCGGAGCTGATGTTTGTCGATAGGGATTGGCCATTCCTGAACGGCTTGTATCTTAGCGGGGTCAACAGCAACGCCATCCTTGCTTACGTTATGTCCTAAATAGTTGACCTGTCTCTGGAACAAGTGGCATTTCTTAACATTCAATGTTAGATTAGCGTTCTGTAATCTTTTAAAAACTTCTTCCAGGTTAGATAAATGTTCCTTAAAGGTCTTACCCACTATGATGATGTCGTCTAGATAAACTAGACAAGTTTCCCATGACAAACCCCGCAGGATGTTCTCCATTAGTCGTTCAAACGTCGCAGGAGCATTACAGAGGCCAAATGGAAGGACCGTTAATTGCCATAACCCTGATCCACTGGTAAAGGCAGTCTTTTCTTTGTCTGCAGGATTCATTTTAACTTGCCAGTATCCGCTTTTAAGGTCCAAGGTAGAAAACAGAGTAGAACCCGCCAAAGCGTCGAGGGCATCATCAATCCTTGGCAGAGGATAACTGTCCTTCTTAGTGACATCATTTAGCTTTCGATAGTCGACACAAAACCGCATTGATCCGTCTTTCTTTCTCACTAATACCACAGGAGAAGCCCACCGACTACTGGATGGGTCGACTATGCCATTTTGAATCATTTCTTTAAGGGCTCTGTCTGCTTCTTCCTTTTTAACTTAAGGCATCCTTCGGGGTACCTGTCGAATCAGACGTGCATCACCAGTGTCAATTCTATGTTGTACAACATCAGTTCTTCCCAGTTTACTTTAAGAACCAAATACAGGTTTATAACGGTAAAGTTTCTATTCTAATTTTGACAAAGAGGGGTCTAATTTTGTCATTAATTGTTCAATTTCGTTGGTCTCATCTGTTTCCGTAACATTTATCTTGTGAATTATGGCCATTACTGGTTCTAAACTTCCCATTTCCGTGTCCTTGCGGAGAAGAACTGGATGATCGTTCAAGTTGATAACTCGGATGGGTACCTCTTTGGCGGATCTAACAAGAGTCTTACCCACAAGGAGTCCTTTTCCCAATTCATGGTTATGGTTCTTCGGCTCTATCATGGCTGGGGCACCATCTTGCTCCAGTCCATCCAACCGCGCTGTGACGACACATTCGCAGCTTGCCGGAAGTTCGATATCATCGATTAGCTTAATCGAGGCATTGTCAACTTGTTTTCGGTGCAGGAATATTTCTTCATTACCAGTACGAAGAATACGTTGGCGAAGATCCAAATAAAAACCACAGTGGAGCATAACATCCATGCCCAGAACAACATCTTCATCAACGTCAGCCACCAGCACTGAGTGAACAAGAGAGGTTGAACCAAACTGTAGCGTCACCTGTATCTCACCGTAGACTCTAGCAGAATCTCCGGTAGCGGTACGCAGTCTCCAACTGGTAGGCAACATCTTATTTCGCATAATGATGGTTGGTCGGACGATAGTTTTTGTAGCTCCAGTGTCTACCAGCATGCTAATATTCTTCCCATCAAGGAGGCCATCTACATATAAGCTGTCCACGTGATGTCGCAGAGTTGCCAATTTAATGGTGTGAGGGGCTTCGGGAATGTTTGGGGTCGATTTCGCCCTCCAGTAGTCGACCCGTTCTAGTTTTCCTGCTGCTGGGGTACTTCAGCAGAAGATTTTTCTTTTTGGGGGCATGTATTTCTTATATGGCCTAGTTCTCCGCAGTTCCAGCATCTCACTTGGCGCCTTCTTCTTGGAAATAACTTCATTAATCTCTCTACTACCGCTTCAACGTCGCTAACGGAATGAACGGCATGGTCGTAGTTACCGGTGATTTCCCTTAGTCGAGCAACTCCACGTGAGGCCTCCGTCGCCGCCTCAAACTCCAGGGCAATGGTCAAGGCGTCCACAAGAGTCTTCGGCCGCGCCAACCGTACAGCGCGCTGCAACTCGACGTCTCGAAGACCATCGGTGAAGGTTTGGACTGCTAGGCACTCCAGGAAATCCTCCGCTGCATTTGAATACGCAAGTCGTACCATTCTTGCTACATCCGCTTCAAATTCCTGGATAGTTTCTCCATTTTTCTGTTTTCGGCTCTTTAACTGCATTCGGTACACCGGTTGTAGATGAGTTTGACCATAACGCATCTCTAGACGATTCACCAATAACTCGAAGTTGTCAGCTTCATCCGGTGTCAATGATTGCAAGACGTCTAAAGCTTCGCCTCGCAGAGCTACGGTTAGGGACAATGCTTTCTCCTGGGATGACCATCCATTAGCTCTGGCCGCTGCGTCGAATTGTTTCAGGTAATTTGGCCAGGAAGTCTTCCCGTCGAAGGTCGGGGGTCTCATTGTCGTTCGCACCTGGGTCGTCTCCTCGTTTCTTCGTCGTTCGACGTCTGCTTGGCAGGTTTCCATCCTTCCTGCATCTCCGTCGCCGTGGTGGATGGTTTGGTTTTGTAGACAAGCTTCCAGTTCATGTTTAAGCTTTTCTATCTCGGACTGCACTTGCTGGTTGATCTCGTCTCTGAAGTTGGCCACCTGCTGATTTTGCTCCTCTCGCAAGTTGGCTACTTGCTGATTTTGCTCGTCCCGAAGATGTGATATCTGCTGGGAGAACGAACTGGATAACTCATCTGATAGGGTAGACATCCGTTGTGATAGCTGGGACATATCTTCGCGCTGGCTTCTCATCTGACTGGATAGCTCCTCTTGCTGGCTCGTCATTCGTCCTGATAGCTCCTCTTTCAGCTGGGACATATCTTCGCGCTGGCTCTTCATCTGACTGGATAGCTCCTCATGTTGGCTCGTCATTCGTCCTGATAGCTCCTCTTTCAGCTGGGACATATCTTCGCGCTGGCTCTTCATCTGACTGGATAGCTCCTCATGTTGCCGGGAAAGTTGTTGAGCTTGTTCTTCTTGTTGGCTCGTCATTCGTTGTGATAGCTGGGACATATCTTCGCGCTGGCTGTTTATCTGACTGCACAACTGGGTCAGTTGTTGTGATTGTTCTTCTTGCAGCCGGGAAAGTTGTTGAGTTTGATCATCTTGTTGGCTCTTCATCTGACTGGATAATTGGGCCAGTTGTTGGGCTAGTTCAGAATTTGCTTTTGGATTTGGGTCTTCAAACTCCACAGCGTCAGGGTCTAAATTATTAGCTAGGTAGTATTCACGGAGCCTACTCAACAATACGGATTTGGTCCCAGTAGTTTCCAACTCCAATTCTTCGAGCTCTTTTCTGAGCTCAGCCACCAATAGTTCATTTATTTTCTTTCCAGGCATTCTTGTATCTTCACCCCACACCTGACACCAATTTGAAACACTTATGGGGGCTTTTTACACAATTTATTTACAAAATTTTTAAGATACACTGAACTCTGCTGGATAACGTCTAACTACTTGACAATACAATGAACTCTTGTGAACACTTGACTCGAACTGACTTAAACTGCCCATGCATCTCCTTATATACAACATTATTTAATCTAGTCAGTGTGTTTAGAAGTTTCTAGAATTTTCTAGAAACATTATTTAAAATAGTCAGTTGATTTTTTTACAAACAACTAAAAATCAACTGTCAACAACAATCTTTCAAATTAAGGTCCCTTCCTTTACGGTTATCCCGTTACAATACTGAATCTTGGCAGGAGTCAGATAAGAGTACTGGTGGGCCTGCTTACTGGGCATGGACCATTCAGACTACACCTTCAAAGAATGGGGATTCTGACACAGGCACCCACCTCGTGCTGATTGTGCGCCATGGACGATGAGACGGCAACTCACATTCTATCCGAGTGTGAGGCCTTGGACCATAAACGCTTCCTCATCTTCGGTGACACGAACCCTGAATCCTATCACCACCTTGAGGAGCTAGTAACAGGGCTCAAATCTCTTATAAAGGAAACTGCCCTGTGACAACAGTAACTCAAAGAACTTGAGTCATCTGGATTCAAGCCTACCTGAAGATCAGGATGGTGTTGATTTTCAGCTGAGCAAACTAGAGTCCTGCACGCATAGGGTACATGTAAGGACTCTTGGTGCCAAACCTGGTCACAATATTCCCATAGAAAGCAGTGCTTAAAACATGGGGCTCCACAAGAGTGACCATGCCAGATTTACTTAGATTAGATCTGTTTCTAGCGTTTATATCATCTTGTTTTGTTTGTTCTAAAGAATTTTGAAGAAATAATTTGTGGGACTTGATCTTAGCTTTCCGAGCTATATTACAATCTTTATTAAAACATGGCTTCTGCTTGGCTCTCAAGCTTTTGGTAAAGTGAGGAAAGTAAGCTTCCATGGCACACTTAATGATTTCAGTTATACTGTTGCAAACTGCCGATGGACCTTCGTTGATAAAGCAAACTGGGTTCCAGGGAACAGTTGCAAAGTAGTCTCGAAGGCCTTCCCAATCTGCTTTTTTAACATTCCAAAAAGTTCTCTAGGGTGGTGCCTCGAATGGGTGAGGTTCGATTGAACATTTGACTTCTACTACAGCATGATCAGAATTACCTACCTAGGGGAGACATAACATTTACATTATATTGCTCAGGGTGAGGTGTCAAAAAAAGATCCAGAGTATTAGAACTGTGGTTGGCAGTTCTGGAAAAGAAAGTGGGCTTGTCGATTAGTTGGGACAGTCCATGGCTGATTTTAAACTTTTCAATTAGTCTGCCTTCTGTGTCCGTTTTGTTGGACTTAAGCCACTTTTCGTGGTAAACATTAAAGTCTCCAAGCACAATTATTTTAGCAGAATGGTACTCACTATTAAGGTAGTCGATCTTTTGTGATAAATAGTCTAGTAGTTCGTTGCAATTACAGTCTCATGGCCGATAAATACAACATATAAATTTGCTAGAGGTTTTTAATGTGTATTTTAGCAAAAGGATCTTGTCTCTATTGTTTTCTAGGGCAGCTAATCTAGAGCAAGAAAGTATGCTTCTTACGTAAACATATACTCCATGGTGCCGTTTGAGGTTGTGGAAAAGTTCGTAACCTGGAAATTTAAAATGCTTCAGGGTATTTTTTCCAGAAACCTGTGTTTCGCTAAAAACAAGCACATGAGGTTTTTTAGACTGTAAATAGTGATGGGTTGCGTTAATGTTGGCATTTAACCCGCAGATGTTAGTGAAAGTTAATATACGAAATTGGCTGAACTAGAGGATGGTCTACTAGTAGACTGATCGATGGCTATGTTATTTCCATCATGACTTCCCCGAGATTGTCCTCCTCGGAGATCCGAATAGGGAACTATTTTACTTCCGGAACATTTAACGTCTGGAGTACCCATCATGGTATTTGCTAGAAAAGAAAAGGGTTTAACAGAAAGGAGGGGATTGGAGGGAAACAAAAAGGTGAGAAGGGAAGGGAAAGAACAGACTTACAACCCAAATGGGGAAACATGTTTAGAACATTTCACCCCATCTTAACGAGTTGCAGGGTGGTACCTCCTCGAGGATGGAAATTTCCATGTACCACCTAGGTGTAGTCCCTAAACTGGGTATTCAGCTTTTACAAAAAATATGCAGTGTTACAAGAGTTCTCATCGATATTCAAATTATGAACTTCAATGTGGATTATTTGACTTAACAATAATAACGTTAACATGACTTAAACTCCTAGGTGTCTAACGTTTTAAATAATAAATATACCTATAAATATATATATATATATATATATATTATAACATAAATTTTTATGTATTATATTATTATTATATTATAAAACCTTGCAGTAAAATTTTAATTTTATAATAAGAAATTTTAATCAGAGATAAATGAGATTTATATATAATTTTTAATAACTTTACTATAGCCCGCAATACTCTTATCTCAGGGTAGAGTTCAAAATTTTTGAAAATCAATATTATTTATTTTATTTTAAATTTGTTCTAAATATAATACTTTTTGTAATTTAATTTGATTTTTTTTTAACGCCTATGGTAATGGAATATGCACTGTAACGACTTTCAAGGTATAACCTATAAATCTAATTCATAAACAGTGAAAGTGAATTGTGCAGATGCTAATAAAATACTTATAATGAAATAAGAAATTCTGATTATGTGTACAAAAGTAATTTTAAAATTTATCCTCAAATTAAATTGATAGTGAGTTCAGTTCATAAGAATACACAAATAAAATATAGTTTATTAAATTGTATACCAGAATACTGTTTCCTCTTCACAATGTGGTACCATTCTTTGCATTCATGAAACTGCTACTAACCATGCAAATGCTGATCTTTTTTCAATCTTAGAATAAATCTGCTATCCTCCACAAACTGGTTAGTAATTAGAGAAGTTAATTTCTTCTTTACTTGCTAATTTCTATCATTTATTATGAAATAATCTTTTTTAATCGATGTTTCTACGTTTTAACTTTTCAATCTTTTTTAAATGCTTTTTATATTCTTTCTTCCGTTAACAAATACGTATTACAGCTTCTTCTCAACTCTTGTTATATTAATATCTCTTTCAAATATTTTTTTTCCCAATATATTTTAAAAAAACTCAATTTTAATTTCCGAACTTTTACTAACGTCTGCTCCCTTACAAATCTTCAAACCAAGAGAAACAATCACTACCAAACAAATTAACAATTGAATATCCTAACAACGTAACAATCTAATACATTTCTTAACAAACAAACTTGACTATGATGAAACAAAACAAATTATACATTCTAGATTTTCTTACTCTAATTACACAATTCTTACTATGATCTAATAAGGGCTTATTTTTCAGCATTTCTCATTTCTAATTAATTTAACAAAAACAAATGTGCATATTATGGATTTTCATATGCAGTCTTTTAAAAGTAAGTATTTGACACTTAATTCAAATAATTAAATTATTTTAAACCAAATCTATCTTTAATATCTTATTTTTTTTTATCTTTCTTTTTTTAGGAATGACGATAATAATTTTTAATATTCTGAAAATGAAATATAAATTATCCAAGTACCAATGCTTTGTACTCTTCCCTGGTCTCAAGAATACATATATTTTTTAATCATTGTTATATTTAATTTAGCACATAATATATCATAAATTCATATATCATCTCAAATCCCCCAATTAAAATTTTTCAATCAAATATACCTTCTATATTTGATTATAAATCATAATTTACATTCTAACATTTGTTAAGAATCATTTCTTTAGATTTTATTATATTAACTTCACTTTGTTCAAAATTACCTAATTTTCATAAGAAATCAATACTAATACTAATAAATTATTCAAATTTCCGTTATTTCTTTTTCTTGTATAAATTATTTGACATACTTATTCTCATAAATTATAAATACTCATAATTCAATAAAAAAAATACTGATAAGTTTCCTTTATCTCACGTCAATAATACTTTTACTGATAATCATTTTTGAATCATATTACACTATTCCAATTCTCATTATTCATCATACACCTTTTCATCATATATTTTCTTTAAAATCATCCCCATTGTCTAATTACTATATACACTTATTACTAATATATACAAATTCCCATAAATATCATTATTCCGTTCCTGTATCTTTATTTTCATCAATGGGAAGTTTTTCTGCCATTGTTATTATTGGATCTGTTCCATCTATCCCCTGGCCCTCTATTCCTGTCAAAATTATTGTTGTTCGTATGATACCCATTTCTCCTCTCGAAATTCCTATTTTCCCAATTTTTACCATTCCTATTATCACCTTCCCTATTGTCATTTCTGTATCCATTTCCTCTCATCTCTCTACTATTGACGTTACCATATCCCCTATTAAATTCCCTATTCCTATCGTTAAATCTTCCACCACCATTATTCCTACTTTCATCCCTATTCCTATCATTAAATCTTCCACCATCATTATTCCTACTTTCATCCCTATTCCTATCATTAAATCTTCCACCACCATTATTCCAACTTTCACTCATCATACTCCGTTTCAATCTCTGTAAATAGCTCGATAAATTTTTCATAGTTTTGATATTATGCTGTTACTTCATGATTATACTGCCTCGCCACATACAACACTATCTCATCCTCTCTCATCTTCGGTTCCAAATATTGAGCATTATTGTAGAGTTGCATAGCATATGCATTGTAATTCCTTCCTCTACTATAATCATATTTTCCAAAATATAATTTTTCTCGGAATGCTGCTTGTTGTATCTCCCCCCAGAAATAATTACAGAACTGCTTCTCAAAATCATCCACAGACAAAATTTGATTTTCTTTGTTGCAGAACCATAATAACGGATGTCCTGTTAACATATTTCTAATCATCAATTTTTGTTCAACGAGATCCCCTGTATACTTGATCTTACTTCTAACTATATTCACAAACACCATCGGATGGATGTGATTGATGTTTCCATCAAATTTGATTCCCCCATCATTATAATTTGGCACATAATTAGGTAGTTTTCCCCTTGCATTACTTCTCGCGTTATTCTCCATCCTTATCATACCCTCCTTGACCTCCTGTAATAATCTCTGCATCTTTTCCCTTTCCTGGTTTATTTTCAAGCCTACTATTTCTGAATTTTTAGTACATGCACCTTTTTGCTTGTCTACTTCCCCCACCAATTTTTCAAATTCCTTCCCTAAATTAATCTTTAAATTATCTACTACCTCCTCATTGATTTGTTCTTGTAAACGCATTTGTCCTATTTCTTTCCTTATGACCTCCGTTTGTTTATTCATTTCTCGTTCAATTTCTCCAGGCAAGTTTTCGTTAATCGCCCTACTTACTTCAGTTATTCGAAGTTCCACAACCTTTTCAATTTTCCCCCTAATTTTCACCCCTGTATCCTGTATTTCTGTCCTCAATTCAGTATTTTGCTGTTCAATCTTCTTTTCGCATTCTTTTTTCATGATTTTAACTTCTTCCCTGATCTTTAAATTGTCTTTTTTAATACTGCTGATTTCTCTTCTAAATATCTTAGTCATATCTTCTTTTTTCTGATCTAATTTCTTATCCATATTCATAATACTTTTGTTAGTCTCTTCAAATTTCTTATCCATGTTTTTCATATCTTTTTTTTTGCTGATCAAATTTCTTATTCATATCTTTTATATCATCTTTTTGCTGATCAAATCTTTTGTCCATGTTCATCATAAAGCTTTGAAACATCCTGTACACATCCGATTGACTCTCTTCTATTGGTCTTTCTTGTACCACCTGGTTTTTCTCTTCATTTACACCACCAGATACTTCTTTACCTATCTCTATTACAGTTCGATCCTGTTCTCCCCCTATTTCTAACAAGACATCTTCTTCTTCTGCCTCTGCTCCTTCCTGCTGTTGTCCTGTTTGAATCAAATCTTCTACTCTAAAATATTCGTTTTTGTAATTGTACGTCCAAATCTGCCGCTGCAATTTTTTTTAAATGAAGTTCTTAAATGTATCTGCTTTATTTTTCTTACTTTTATTTGCCGCTTTTTTACCATTAACTGAATCTTTTTTTAAGATTTTTCGTTTACATTTAACACTAACCTTAAAAAAAAACACGAAATATTTAAAAAATGTATTAAGCTAAAATTTAAATGATATTTGATTGGTCATAGATTAATGAATGAAACATCGATTCGTCCATGTCCTATCAAATTACATTTTAATTATTATTATGGATCATTGTTATTAAAGAAATTAATGAAAATATGTTCTTTTTAAAACGTGTTTAATCTGGCAACATTCTAAAATAATGACTGACAGGAGAATATTGAGGTTAGGTATGTTTAATAAGTTATAAGTAATTTGAATGTATAAGAATGTAAAAGTGTATTTAATGTAACAGATAACTTCATATACAACTATTAATGAAATTAAAAATGTTTGGAACTATTTGCTGATGAAAACATTGGAATAATCTTGTATAGAAACAGAATTAGTACTTACATTAAAAACCTAAGAGATCTTATATAAATCTTCTGAAATTTTCTGGTCTTTTCTAAACATGTAATATCATTTTTGTATTCATTTTTTTGTCTCTACACAATTTTTTTCCGGCGTATTAATTTTTTTAATGCATTTAACCATTATATTTATGATATTTGTTGTCAAGCTTGTCAGTTTGTGACTTGCAGTGACTTTTTTTTTAAGAGGGGGGATTGCTTATTGCTCGCACTCACAGGGGCACTTGCTCCTGTGGGTAGTGTTGGGCTCGGCCGTGAGGCCCCTACCATCTAAATCCTTCCTCCTTTCGCCCCCCTCATGCCGTGGCATCTGTTCTTTCGGAAGTTTCTTCACCGGCATGTTTTTTTCCACGCACCTTTCCCCTCAGGTTTTCACTCTTCTTCTCTTTCCCTTGCCTGCTGCTCTCTTTCTATTTATTCTTTCCTCCTCATGATTTTTCTAATCATGTCGTGCACTTGTTCCCATTTATTTTTGCTTTTTACCATTGTTCTTCCAATGTTTTCTGCCGTAAGCCTTTCCTAGAGAGTTTCCGCCATTTCTCTTCTTACTTCCTCGAAGTAGTTGCACTCCAGAACTGTGTGCTCCGGCGTGTCTCTCCCCTCTCCACATGCTCTGCACGCCGTGTCGTCGCTCTTGCCAATCCTGTAGGTGTAGCTCCCGAATGAGCCGTGACCTGACAGGAACTGGGTCAAGTAATAATCCGTAGTGCGGTGTTTACTCTTGACCCATTTCCCAAGGTCCCGTATCAGAGGTTGGTCCACCTACTTTTTCCACCTGGCAGTATTTGCCTCCATTCGACTTCCCATTCTTCCACAATTTGGTCCCTTTCTTCTTTCTTCGCTCGTGCCGTATTTCCGTCTTCTCGGGAAAATAGTCTCGCCCTTTCTCTTACCAGCGCGTCTGCTGGCGGGGTCCCCGCTGTCACTTGCACTACTTCAGTACTTTGTCACGGGCTAATTTCTCGTTAACACTGAGATATTTTAATATATAAACATAGTGTATTCTTACCTTGAAAATTCCTATTATTAAAGGTTTACTGGGTCGAGAACCGGCTGGTTTGGTTCGTTAATAGTTAATCGCCAACTGTTGTTTATTATTTTCGACCATAAATTACTTTTAGTTGTTGCTAATATAGGTTTTGTAAGTAATTTATTATTCTTGTGTTATTGTTTGAAATCACTGACAGTAGTTCATCTGATCTACCCTCTCGTCAATAACTTGGATATTGTGGTTTTGCAGCCAGCGTTCGGTCATATTTATAACTTTATTATTAAAATCGAAAATAAATGGGGAATGTAAGTAATGTTGGGATATTTGTTGTTAGCTATTTAAATAATAAGATTAAACGTATCAAATGACCCCTGTTTGTTCGTAAGTTGTTGGCTGAATAAGCTATGGTTATTGTCCCTATAGTAGTAGAGGCCATCTATTTCTTTCTGAAGTGTGTCAAATCGAGTGAAGGGACATACGTGGAAAAATTCTGTCTTTTCATTTACCAGCTTCGACTTTAATTGCCCTCATGGTTTGGGCCTTTTTTTTGGCCGTGGTGCTATTTTTCACGTTTTGTGTGGATTTTGGAGGCCCAACCTTTTTGTTTTCCCGACTGGACCATTGGTTTTGGGGGTCCGGTGGGAAAAGCCTTAGTGGTAGTCGAGGGAGATTCTCTGGAGAGAATCCTACGAACATCTTACCTTATCTCTCCTACCACCTTTTGGGATTTGTCGAGGAATTTTGGTCGACTTAGTGGGAAACATGTGTTCGTTACCCTCTTTACCTTTTGCTACGTTACTTGAATCCAGCCAATTCATCAACTCCATCGTTGATACCTTTCTGTGTTTTTCTTTTGTTTGTTTGTTTGTTGCTTTTCTTTCTTTTGGTTGTGTTGTGTTGTTGGTTCGTATTCTTTACGAAATGGTTATGCGAATATGGCGTTTTATATATTTGGACATTTTAACAATTTGTTCGTAGCTATTGTTTGGGCTTGTTGTCTCTTTCATTGGGATTGTTGGCTATCTCATACTTATTGAGTTATCGTCGAAAATCTTCGGTAGATTTTCTCCTTTCTTAGGGGAGGGGATGTTGTCACGGGCTAATTTCTCGTTAACACTGAGATATTTTAATATATAAACATAGTGTATTCTTACCTTGAAAATTCCTATTATTAAAGGTTTACTGGGTCGAGAACCGGCTGGTTTGGTTCGTTAATAGTTAATCGCCAACTGTTGTTTATTATTTTCGACCATAAATTATTTTTAGTTGTTGCTAATATAGGTTTTGTAAGTAATTTATTATTCTTGTGTTATTGTTTGAAATCACTGACAGTAGTTCATCTGATCTACCCTCTCGTCAATAACTTGGATATTGTGGTTTTGCAGCCAGCGTTCGGTCATATTTATAACTTTATTATTAAAATCGAAAATAAATGGGGAAATTAAGTAATGTTGGGATATTTGTTGTTAGCTATTTAAATAATAAGATTAAACGTATCAAATGACCCCTGTTTGTTCGTAAGTTGTTGGCTGAATAAGCTATGGTTATTGTCCCTATAGTAGTAGAGGCCATCTATTTCTTTCTGAAGTGTGTCAAATCGAGTGAAGGGACATACGTGGAAAAATTCTGTCTTTTCATTTACCAGCTTCTGACTCGTAAAGGTGTTAACCAGAAGATTTTTGAGGTTTTAATTTGCATCCCTGTTCATCGGGGTCAACTCAGGTTGGATTTATGAAATTAATATTCTTTTGTTTCCATCGAATATTGTGGAAGAGATTTTTCTGAATTTTGGTGAATTCGGTGGAAAATACGGCATTGTGTCCGGATATTTAGTAAAATCTTCTGTTGGTGAGTACACGTTTCTTTATTCATGTAATTATTCGATTCTTATGGTCCTTTTGTTCCTTATGAAGGGTAGGAACCCATAAAGCAGTCAGTAGGTGGTTTTGGAGATTTAAAACCGTTCAGACGGTGAGAGGTGGTAGGTTACCGCAATTGGCAACGAGGAGATCGATTTACCCGTCTACCAGCTAGGGTGGCACTAATTAATGAAATTAACAACCCTATTTTGATAGGTGAGTTACGAAATTTTATTTTTATTAGATTAATAACGCCATTTAATCGCAATCTTGGTTAATATCTTTATTTTACATATGTATTTCTTTGTGTCGTATGTAGGTTATTAATGTGAAACTAGACTCCTTTTTGCTTATTTTTTTTTACTATTATTAATTAATTTTATGTTAATTTTGATTTAATTTAATTGTTATAATTTTATTGTGTCTAGCAAGTCAAATTTAGGTTCGTTGAGTACGTTTAAATCATTAGTTTTGCTCATTAAATGTAAATTCAGAGAAGTCAATTGCTAAATGTTGTATTATTCATTTAAATTCACTTTGTTCTTTCATTGTAGTATAAATTCAAGTTAATGTATTCAAGTTGTATTAAAGTTATTAAGTCAGACTAATTCAAGGAGTCATTAAAATCTGTGTAAGCTATCGTTAATTTTATATTACGATTTTAGGGCCCTATATATAGGCATAAGTTCTAGTTACCGGCTATAGTCCTAGAGACAGGCTTCTTTTGAGAGCAGGCCTGATACTTGGTTCGAGCATACGTTATTGTGATTGGTGCAAGCCTTTTGGTTTTGGAGAAGGCTTGATTTTGGAACCCACCCAAGTATTAGACAAGCAAAGGACTGCAGAAACTTATTAGTTTAACAGATAAGCTAACTAGATTTAAGTCGCGGTTATAGTAACTAGTTAAGATTTATTTTTCTTGTTTATGTTTTTTTTTTGTATTGCGTGTGATCACACCTATATTGATAAATTTAACTTTAAAATTATTCATTTATTAATTCTTTGTTTTATATATAAATATTGATAGCGTTGTTAAGCACGAGGCTTGACAGTAGTGTAAATTCTCGATTTGTTTATTAAAGAAGGGTCTAGTTGATATTTTGGTTTTATTTAGCCCACTTATTGTGTTTTCTGTAATTGTGTAGTTCAGTTGGAACTGATAAATATTAAAAATTTATTTAATTATCTCCAGTGGGTAAAGTAGTGCCTGGAACAACAGGGGTTTCCGATTTTGACCGTCTGAATCGGTGGCGCTACTCACTAATATTTGTTTACTTAACTCTACGGCTGAGCTGGGCACTAATTTGCCAGTAGAGAGACCACTACCGAACTCAGCTGGAGTTGTATTTCCATTAATTAATAATTTTTGTTTTAAATTCATTAAAATACGTGGCAACTTACCGTTCTGTATCCACTTATTACCCTGATGTAATAAATTAAAAGACCTAATGGAGGCTTTAATGAACAGAATCTGACAGACATTGACAGTTCAAAACATACATGACTAATCCTAATAAATACAAACTAAATCTAAGACTATAAACTATACTACATTCATCCGAAGGAACTTTCTTTGCCCGAGACGATCTTCTTAGGTCAGACAACCCCTCTGGCAAGGGACTGGTGGGTGGAATTATAGTTTTCATGATTCCATTGGAATCAGCATTTCCGTTATCCGATTCAGAAACAGGTTCAATGAAGTATATGCTAGACACATCCTTTCAAGTCGAAAACAACAATCAGGTGAGAATATTTCTCAATATTTGCAAATACTGAGATCCCTAAGTAAAGATTGCATTTTCAAAAGTGTCACAGCTGACGTTTACAAAGATGAATTTATTGGAGACTCCTTTATAACCGGATTGATTTCGACACAAATTAGGCAACGACTTTTAGAAAACTGTACTCTAACTCTGCAAGAAGCTGTAGATAAAGCAAAAGCTTTAGAATCTGCTGAAGTACATGCGATGTCTTATACAAACAACCTTCCACCGACTATTAATAACATTACGTGCCCTCAAGAACAAGTTAATGACTCTGAATCTCATCGTACTTGTTCTGTAGCTTCAAAATCAGCTAGATGCTTCTTTTGCGGACGAAATCGACATAATAGAGACAAATTCCCCGCCAGAAATTCAAGTTGTTCTTTATGTAATAAATTAGGCCACTGGGCTTCTGTGTGTAATTCATCGAAAGAAAATACCAGTATGAAGCAATCTGCATCTACTTTTCTGTTAGCTGCTTCTCATCCTGGCTTAATTAAGTCTACTATACAGATAATGATTAATAATTCTCCCATGGATGCTCTTGTAGATACTGGTAGCTCGGAAAGTTTTATTTCTTTAAAAGTTGTTCAAAAACGAAATCTTACTATATTTCCTTTTGAAGGTACTGTTGCTATGGCTTCTACGTCTTTATCATCGAAAATTTTGGGGTACTGTACAGTTAACTTAAAAATATTTGAATATACCTATTACGACTTTAAAATATTGATTTTAGAACATTTATGCTCCGATGTAATTATAGGGCACGACATTTTAAAACAACACTCTCGATTAGAATTTTAATTTGACGGAAACAAACCTCCTATCCGTATTTGCAGTCTCGCTGCATCTAACGTATGCGAAGCTAGTCTTTTTGATAATTTGTCATTTGATTGTCATCCAATTGCTGTGAAGTCGCGAAGATATTCACCGAACGATTTAAGGTTCATTCAGGTAGAGGTTCAAAATTTGCTTAGAGAAGGCATTATTGAAGAAAGTAAATCACCTTGGAGAGCCCAAGTGTTAGTAACGTCTAACGAAAATCATAAGAAGAGAATGGTTGTAGAATGTAGACTATTCTCAAACCATTAATAAGTTTACTATCCTTGATGCCTTCCCGTTACCTCGTGTGGACGACATAATACAAGGTATATCTAAGTTTAATATATATAGTACGATCGATCTGAAAAGTGCCTACTATCAAATACCGATAAAACAATCTGATAAACCTTACACTGCTTTTGAAGCTTGTGGTAGATTGTATCAATTTCGTAGAATTCCTTTTGGAGTTACTAATGGCGTGGCGAGTTTCCAACGCGTGATTAATTCAATTATTTTTAACGAAAATCTTAACGGCACTTTTGCGTATCTTTATGATATTACTGTTTGTGGTAAAACAAAGGAAGAACATGACGAAAATTTGCAAAAATTTCTTTGCGTTGCCAACAAGTATAACCTGACGATAAATAATGAAAAATCAAGGTTTTCTCAAACCGAAATAAATATATTAGGACATACTATAAAAAATCAATCTATAATGCCTGATGCTGAGCGATTACGGCCCTTACTAAATCTTCCGGAACCTAACAGTCTTCCTTCATTACGAAGAGTTTTAGATTTATTTGCCCACTATTCTCAATGGATATCCAATTTTTCTGAAAAGATTCATCCATTTGGCACATTCCACCGAGTTTCCTTTAACACAAGAAGCTTCGGAAACATTTAAACTTCTCAACACTGACCTAGCATCAGCAGTTCTTATGACTATAAATGACAATGAAACGCTTGTAGTAGAAACAGATGCTTCGAATTTTGCGATAGCTGCCACGCTGTCCCAATGTGGCAGACCTGTAGCATTTTTTTCGAGAACGCTATCTGACAGTCAAAAGAGACACTTATCTGTAGAAAAAGAAGCCTACGCTATAGTCGAAGCTCTACGTAAATGGAGACATTTATTATTAGGAAGACATTTCGAACTAATCACCGATCAAAGATCAGTTTCCTTTATGTTTGACAGTAAATGTCATGGTAAGATAAAAAATGACAAAATATTAAGATGGCGCCTAGAATTAACTCCATTCAAATACGAAATTATTTATCGTCCGGGCTCATTGAATAAAGCCGCTGACGCGATTTCTCGGGTTTGTTCCTCGTTGCATAGTGAAATTGATCTAGTTCAACTACATCAGACACTGTTACACCCCGTTCGGAACTGAAGCCGCGCTATGCAAAATTTGAAGGTACCTTAATCAAAGCTACTACACCGTTCGAAAGGTTAAATATGGATTTCAAGGGCCCTCTTCCAACAGCTACTGGAAAACCCTATTTATTAACAATTGTAGATGAATTTTTCAGATTTCCTTTCGCTTTTCCTTGCATTAACACTTCTTCGAGTGAAATTATCAAACATTTGAAATCCCTTTTTTGTCTCTTTGGAACACCATCCTACATACACTCTGATAATGGCACGGGCTTCACTTCTCAAGAGCTAAAAACGTTCTTAAACAATAATGGTATTGCTACCAGTAGATCTACGCCATATAATCCATGCGGAAATGGACAGGTAGAGCGCTATAATGGAATCATTTGGAAAACCATTAATCTGGCAATTAGATCTCGTGGACTAAAGTTAAGTCAGTGGGAAGTGGTACTGCCAGAATCATTGCATTCTATACGTTCTCTATTATGTACTGCCATCAATACTACTCCCTACAAAAGAATGTTTTTCCATGCACGACGCTCGCTCAATGGAATTTCTCTGCCTACGTGGCTAACTTCTCCTGGACCTGTTTTGCTTCGTCGATTCAATCGTACCAACAAATATGAACCTTTAGTAGAAGAAGTAAATCTAATTGATGCAAACCCTCAATATGCAAGAGTCCGATTATCTGACGGTCGTGAAACTACTGTATCACTTAGACACTTAGCTCCGTCCACCTCCAAAATTGACTGTCAACATTCTACGTCTGTATGCCATAATGGAGCTCCATAGAGTAGAATAGACTAAACTACTCCATACAGCACCATCCTCTTCTTATATTTGGGCCCCCTGACGTTCGGCATTAATCTCTCCAGGGTGGACATCCTTTCCTCCGCTTTCTTTGCACAGTACTCGACATGTCTCCCAAACCTTAGTTTGTCGTCGATTACAATCCCTAGGTACCTTATTGACCTCTGGTACTCTATGTCCTTTCCTCTTACCCTGAACTGTATATTCCTGCGATTTCTCGGCCCTTTCAGAATAATGGCCTCTGTCTTTTCGGCCGCTATTTCTTAATTGTGATCTTCCATCCATTGCGCTGTTTGCTCTATAGCATCGTTTGCTCTTTCAGTCAGTTGTTCCTCATTTATCCCTTTGATTAGTAGAATGAGGTCGTCTGCGAAGGCGATCGCTGTTGTACCTCTTCCCTATCTTTCTTCCAGCAAGCTATCATACATTATATTCCACAGTAGGGGGCCTAATACCGATCCCTGTGGTACTCCCATGCTCAGTCCTTGCTTGAGTCCCTTGTCTATGGTGATTTTTCTATCCGTTAGGTAGGAGTCCACGATGTTCCGCAGACCTCCCCCTACCCTTTTTTCCTCCATGCTATCCATGATAGTCTCCCACGAAGCTGTGTTGAAAGCGTTCTTTACATCTATTGCTACCGCCGCTATCCACTTGGCCTCGCTGTGCTTGGCTCTGTCCACAAGCTGTTTGGCTGCTTGCACAGTCGATCTTCCTTGTCTAAAACCAAATTGGAGGGGAGACAGATGGTTATCTACCTCCTCCTCCAATCTGATCTTCACCATCCCTTCATAGGCCTTTACCATTGTGCTGAGTAGACAAATGGGTCTAAACCCCTTTGGCTCCTCGCCTGGCGTTGTTTTCCCTTTCGGCAGTAGCACGACTCTCGCTTCTTTCCATTCCTCCGGGACTCTCTGCTCTCTTTGTATCTCATTGAAGACATTGAGCATCACATCCGGTATTACCTCTTTGGCCGCTTTGATAGCTGCCGGGGTGATGCCATCCTCTCCTGCGGCTTTTCCTGCTTTGACCCTTCTTCCTACTGTATCCAGTTCTTGTCTGGTGAACGGCCTCATTTCTTCCTCGTGGGCTATCCACCTACTTCTTCTACCCTTGGCTTCTGGAAACAGCTTCTTGCACCATTTGACCCTCTTGTCCCTAGCCAGGTCGTACGGGGTCCGGATTCTCAGGCTTCGCGTTGCTATGCTGTATTCATCACACCATACGTCCCCTTTCAGTTCCTCACAAAGTCGGTTCCAGTGGTCTCTTTTGCTTTTCTTTATAGCCTTTTCCAGGTTCCTCTTTTCTTGTTTTAGGCTAGCTTTTAGCTGCCGTACTTCCTCCCCACCATCCTCATCAGGTCTTATTCTCCTCAATATCCTCATCTTTTCTCTTCTGATCCTGATGCACTCCTTCCTCTTTTCCGCGATTTTGTCCGTCCAGCAGTAGGGGTCAGCTCGTTATTTCCTCTAATGGTTTTAGTCGCCTCCTTGGTCGCTTGCGCAATATCCTCTGTGGGAGTCCTAAGGTCATATCCCTGCTTACCTTTTATGGCCGCCTTTCTTATGATTCCTTGGTAACTTCCAAACACCAACATGACCAATACCAACGTGAATAAATAAAAAAACAGCCTGCTAGATATATTAAAACGTTGAATTATTTATGCTTATATTAGGCAATATTTAAGGTAATAAAATGTTTAATGCGCATATGTATAGTCCATTTCACGGATTTTGGCCGATGACAGAAATCATACTCGAAGTAAATTTAGAGTTACATCTCTCTCAGATACAGGCAAGTTAGAAATTTAAATGAGGACGTTTGTTTTTTAATACAACACTTACGTAACTGCATCTTGTTTCACCGGTAGATAAAAAGTATTCAATACGGAAGTCTTGACTTAATTCACATTCCTAGTAACTGTCATGTACGGCTCGTTGTTGAAGGGTTGAATTTAATAATTCATATTTTTGTAGATGTCAAACCACACTGATCGTTTTAGAAACTCAAGACCTAATTTAGAAAAAAAACTGTCCGCCATTGGTAACTTGGATGACAGTTTAATCTTATTTCAGTGGTTTCTAATATCAAATCGGCCAAAAACGATGAAATGGACTATACCAAAATCAATAAACAATTTTGAATTTCCATCAATATATTTCCAATCTATGTAGTATAGTCAATTTCACGGATTTTGGCCGATGACAGAAATCATTAAATTTAGAGTTACATCTCTCTCAGATATAGGCAAGTTAGAAATTTAAATGAGGACGTTTGTTTTTTAATACAACACTTACGTAACTGTATCTTGTTTCACTGGTAGATAAAAAGTATTCAATACGGAAGTCTTGACTTAATTCACATTCACATGTACGGCTCGTTGTTGAAGGGTTGAATTTAATAATTATTAATGTCATATTTTTGTAGATGTCAAACCACACTGATAGTTTCAGAAACTTACGACCTAATTTAGAAAAAAAAAACTGTCCGCCATTGGTAACTTGGATGACAGTTTAATCTTATTTCAGTGGTTTCTAATATTAAATTGGCCAAAAACGATGAAATAGACTATATCACTACTTAATTTCTGTTTAAGCCTTTTGTATCGGAACTGGTATTATAATCGAAATATTATTTAAGCAGTTTAACTTTTTAATATTATGCGAGTTTAATATCCCCTAAAAGTATTTTTGACTGAACCGACAGCCTAAATTTTGTAATAAAATATTTAATATAAATATAGTAATGAAATACATGCACTAATATTAAATTTTTACATATTTAAACTATGTAAACAAACATACGAATCAGTATCATAAAAACATCGTTTGCTGCCAAATAATTTCATAAACTGTAACACCTTCCGTTTCAAGGCATTCTCTAGCATCTTTGCTTCTTAGGGAGATGTCTTATCGTGCCTGAAGATAAGATTATCCCCAATTTAAGCCCTCCAAAGCACAACGTTTGGTTTTTTGTGCTAAGTGAGCATATCTCCGACCGGTTACAATAGACCTTTTGCTCCAAGCGTTATACCTCCACAGTACATTAGAGTAAATTTTTGTTGTGTAGCCAGATTTAAAAATTTTTAAATTAGAGATTATATACACGAAGCGCTTTTTTTAACATAATAAATAAAAAAAAAAATGAATTTTTTCTATTAAGTTTAATTAAATTTTAAAATGTAAATCTTGAGGAAGGATAGAAGAACTTATATACAACAGTTAAGCATTAACCATTAAGTTTGTTTGAATAAACAACTTTACAAATATCAGCAACGATTTTAAAATTTAAAAATTAATTCGATTTATAACTAAAAATACAAAAATGATTAAATTGATTTTACCACATCAAATTGTAGACATTTTTAATAAAAAAATAAAACTATTTACACTTTTTTGGCTAAAATCAATAGTTTTGCTTGAAAGTTAAAATAATTCATTGTTGTACATTTTCCAAGCATTTTCTATATACACAGCTACTCAATTAAATTTTGCCTAAAACCAAATATTTCTGTTCTCTGATTACAAATTTTTGTCACGTTTTGCACCGGTAGACTGGACTAAAAAGCTTTGTCAACGGAGCGGTATCGGCAGTGGCGGATTAACCGCCTAATAACCTCTGCAATTCAACCCCGTAAGTCACAATCATTATTTTATAATAATGTATTGAATTAGATATTAATATAATAATAATAGTTTAATCTATCTTTTCAGTCATTAAAAGTGTATAGGACAAGTCAAAAATTGCACATAGAAAAATAGATTAAAATTTAGAACAAGTCACTAGTTATTAACATAAGATATAGTTTGTCCGTTGGATCTTTGCACATGCATGAAATTATTCAAGAACTATTTTTTATATTACGTCTCTTTTCTACTTACAGAACTTAAAATCATAAAATTGAGACGCTTGTCCTTGAACAACATAATGTGTTAAACAAGAACAGCTGGTATGACGAAGGTCTATGATCGATTCTTATTGATTTGACAATCAATTTTGAGCCTAAAAGTTAAACTTTTTTCAAAAGACTTGTTTTAAAGACTATATTTAACTGTTATTTTAATATTCGAATTCTAAAGGTAAAGCTATATTATTTATTAGCTAATAATAAGAAGCAATATTTTCTAACATTCAAATTGACATTTAATTATTTGATTCTGGCTATAACTCCGTCAAACATAATTATATGAATATTATTTTATGCGTTTTTATTTGTAAAGTATGGCTGGAAAACCACTAAATTCCCAAGCACAGCAACTTGTTATGAATGTGTACGTATACTTTGAATTAAAAAAAGAAAATGGAGGACCTTTGAAACCTTTTTCATCTGTTCAAGAGGTAATTTTAAAATGTATATTTTTTATGAACGTACTTACAAATAAATAATTCTTTATTTAAGAGAGTAGCCGCCGCATTGAAAATATCAAGGCGGACAGTATGTACGATAAAAAAACGAAAGGAAAATAATCCTATCCTCGTACGAAAAGCAAGACAAGTGATCTACCCGAGGGATCTCAAATGGCAGTTCGGAATACATTGTACGATATGTACCAACAAAGTAAGTACTAATTTGTACTAAGTAAATTTATAGTAACCAATAATTTATATCAATATATGTTAAAAAAAAATGGAACGTATTTAAGCAATTTATGCTGAATATATGAACCAGTGCTAGATCAATTTTATTAGGAATTTTCAATGTTAAAATAAAAATTATACTATCTTTTTTACAGTCTACAAATCAGCATAGTCTGATTTATTCGATATCTAATTTTATTTATTATTTTTTTCCAGAGAAGCATGTTACTGTGCGAAGTTTGAGCAATGAATTGAGGGATAAAGAAATAGTGTCTATTGGCAAAACATCTTTGAGCATTTTGTTGAAAGAATTGGGATTTAAATACAAAACTGATAATAATAGAAGAGCTTTAATTGAACGGACTAGTATTGCTGCTTTAAGAGACAAATTTCTTCGTTACTGTATAGAAAATCTTGAGAGTGCGCATCCAAGAGAAGTTGTTCTCAATGTTACTTCTTTGCAAGACTTAATATACGTTGTCTTTCCATCTCTTTCTTAGTCTACCTTTCCTTTTGTGTTGGCTTTTGTGAGAGTATCATTTTCGACATTCTTTATTCTCCCATTCTTTCGATGTTTCCTTAATATCCGTATTCCCTGCTATTTAATTTGATAACATCTTGTCTTATTATTTTTAAAGCAAAGCTTTTTATCTTGGCTTCCTGGACTCGAGGAGTAAAATTGTTATTTTCGTACGTAACAATTTTTGCGTCATGCGTCAGTGCTCCGACCCGTTGGGCCCATCAGGGCCCCACTTTTGTATATTGGCATATTTTTTTAAGTTCAGAAGATAACATTAAAAGGTTTGCTTTTCTCGGAATTCTATGAGTTCCACACTTCTTTTTATTTACTACCTTTTTACTTAGTTGAATGCTTGACTACCAAGTCTTTCGTACTTAAGTCTTCCAAGTACCAACTATAAACTATTCTGTTTTTTTGTTTGGATTATATAGTTCATTAATCTACTCAATAATAATAAAACATGTTAATTCTAATAATTAACAAACGGTAAACATAAGACTTACGATCGAAATGTCCTGAAAAATGTTTCAAATAAATTAAAATGTTCGACAGCAAATTGTTTAAAAGGTATTAAGTTTATTCGCTTTATAACCAATTTGTTAATCGGTAGAAGCAACTCAAAAAAACGTTCGATGTGATATTAGCCACTTCCGAATTCTTTCATCGATCATACTTATCGACCTACGTTTAAAGTCTTGTTATTCGCATAAATATGAATGATGACGTATGTGCAAAGATCCAACGGATATATATATATATATATATATATATATATATATATATACATCGTATCAAGTTTAATAATATAAAAGTAGGTCTTGTTAGGGTGATAAGAGAATAGAATATAATAGAGATAGAGGAGGTGTGTGGTGTTGGTGGGATCGTTGGATGTAAGGACCCTGTTGTAGGACTTATGTCCTTTTTAGGGAGTGGATGGGAAGGTTTGGATAAAGTTAGCATCAGACGCCGGCTCGGCACTCACAAACTCTCCCACTTTTAGTTGATGTTGTTTCTTCTATAGCTCGTGTGATTTCTTCTGGTTCCAAAGTCCAACAAACGTGCCTAGATTAGATTTTTATTGAGTTGGCTATTAGCCTTCAACACTGCGACCTTTGCAGACCTATTGTGAACAACCATACTCGCTAGAAAAGGATTAGATCACCTTGTCTAGCCCTGCCCTCTTAATGAGACTTAATAGCCTTCACAATGGCCTCTCCGCATAACTTGGAGTCGAACGTGCCTAAACCGTCATTCTTTTTTTGGTGTCAGTGTAGGTGTGTGTGGAAGTTTCACCCACGTGGTGCTTTTGGGGTTGGGAGATTGAAGCTGTGGCGTGCCGCTTTCATCGTAATGCATCCCATTTGGCGAGGACGAAGGGAACCACAGAAATAGGGTGATGAATTTCGCCCTATACATTTTAATCTTATTTTCAGTTGTTAATGCACTGTTGTCACGGTCAGAAGAAGGTCAGTACTTTTTTTTAAATAAAACCATACATTTTTAACAAGGGGATTTGAAAGAGCGTAAAATTTTACGTCCAAATATGACCAGGAAATTTTTTTAATAATTTTACTATGATGGTCATGGTCATGGTCAATTTTTTGTTACCTGGAGTATGTGGCAGAATTCGGAAACCCCGATTGCATTGTAGTCTAAAATACCGTCACAGGGTTGCAGTATAGGTTATATTATATCCTGCACTATGCTTTTTAGGTTGTTGGCTACATAAACAGAGGTTTTAAGAAATGTATTTCAGTTAACTTTTTAGGAGATTATAATGACTTTTATAAATAATCTTTCGTTATTTCCACAACATTATTACAAATATTATAAATATGCTGTCATTCATCGCTTTATATATGCGTATAGGTTATTTCTTTAGGAATTTTCGTGCTAAACATTTTATGCCTTGGCAAATCTATATATATAAAAATGAAACCCATTTTCCTTGGTCATGGCATCACGCGTGAATGGCTGGACCGATTTTACTAATTCTTTTTGTGTTGTATTTGTTATTATTAGGAGAAGGTTCTTACGGAAGAAAATATTAAGAAAACCTCTCAGAAATATTGAAAAATATACATTTAATTTTGCATATTTTAAAAAACGCGCGTAACGAATGTCAATGTCATTCAGAGCCATAGACTATATTTAAAGAGCATCGTTTGTTCGGAAACGTGGTTACTTAATTAAATAAAGCTTTCATGTATCAAATTTAATATTGATTAATAGATATCTATACGATTTCATATAAATATAAGTTCGAAAAATATATTTTTGGTGCGATAAGTGAAACAAAACTATAAACTTTCTTTCCTTCTCTATCTCTTCATCTCTTTTATTTTTCTTAAATTTATTTTAGTTGTTGGCGTAGCAACGCGCGCCGGGTACAGCTATTTCATATATTTAAAAGAGGGATCCTTACTAAATTAAGCATTATGACGCCACCGTAAGGTGGCGCTGTTGAGATAGTATAAATTTACATTAGCAATTCTTGAGTAATTAAGTACTATGACGCCACCATAAGTTGGCGCAGTTAATATATGATATATCTAATCGATAATTTACAAAACCGTAAAAATTTGGAAAAATGGTAAAAAAACATCAGTAGGCGGTACGAAGTTCGCGGGGTCAGCTAGTGGTCAATAAATACGCTACCTACGTGACTTCTTCTTGAAGTTTCGCTATTTAATGCTAGTTTATATATCACTCTCTTTCCCCTATCTTTCTCTATTAAAGAGGCCCTTCACCTTGTTGCCAACCTATACGCTAGTTAAAATATTTGACACTGCACATTCTGGCGGCACTGATTAACCTTATACTTTATACAATTTTTAGTTTCATGTACACACGATATATATTTTCGCAATAATATATTTTTAGATTTTGATCGATAAGCGATATTTTGTAACATTTGTACTGTTGGAAAGATGAAGAGTTGTATTATACGATGAGTTTTTTTTTTTGACTGTACATTGCATTTTAACGTATTAAATGAACCTGGAAGTTCGGTTTTATAGTATAGTAGTCCATGCTTCAACCATATAATGATTTTGCTAAATCATTCCCATACAAATTTCTAAGCCCGGGCGCGTGCATGGAAGTATAACTTCTACCGGTAGTCCCACTGACTGCTACACCCGTTTTTTTTGTTTACATCGTTAATATGATCTCTCCAACGGAGGATGCTATTAGTGGTCCCAGGAGGGACCCCTAAGGAACCTTTGTGTTTATATCATATGACTCAGATATTGAATCATTGATTTTGACTGAGATTTTTCTATTACTAGGAAAGCTTATTATTCAATACAACATCATTTTCCTGAACTCAACGTTATGAAGTTTACTCTGAAGAAAACCTATATCTAGACATTCAAAAGGTCATATCACCTGCCTCACACCAGTTAACAGCTAAAAAGCTAAAAGTTGTTTATCATTTTTTATTGAACTATATCCTCGAAATCCTGACAGTGAAATTGGTAAGTCAGGTGCACTACTTTTATCTTTTGTAACTACTGCAGCTTTTAAATTTTTAGTAGATGATATTGTTGCTTGAGTTGACATTATTTGACCCACGATCAAAGTCACACGAAAAAATAAAGTTATCAATTATATCTTGAAAAGGTACCACTTGAATTTATTTATTGTTTTTACTGACTATTTTATTTATTTTTATTTCTAGCTGAACATCTTCATTAACTGTTTCTTGTTCACCACTAGCACTAGTTAAAACCTCGAATTTTAATTTTCTGGTTTTCGAACAATCAAAACGATCTAAAGTAGTTGAAGGCTCCTTATGTTGGATGACGAGGTTCTTTAGATTTATTTCCTTCAATAAAATGATAACTGCATATCCTCGAATTTTTTGTAGGTTTCCATAAGTACCATCTGGGCTAAAAAAATAATAAAATCAACATCATAATTAATATACATATATTTATTGCCAAGGCATATACACTTACTTAATACGATTCACTGCTTTTACCCACTTTTGTCGACGTTCTATCAAATAAGGTTTTGATGGAAACGACTAAAATTTTATATTTGACTCGGTTTTAATGTATGTTTTATGACACAATACAACAACCGGTGTTATTTATTAGACCTGCGCTTATTTAAGGTTTTTTCCACTCATAATCACTTTATTAAACCGTTCTTTTTAATATTTATTGTTTCGATAAGTTATTGTCATATATTTATGTATTAAATTTGTAAAAATCACAAAGGAATAAATCAATAAAAAATTACATGCTTCGTTAGCTAGTATTAAAATGCATGTTTATAAACAGCTTGTCCTCCCGTAGAAACTTACAAAACTAACGAGAGAGGCGCCACTAGTTGTTACGCAGGTTCTCTAACCATTAATCGACGCACAAGCTTAGAAATATTACGAAGATCTTTTATTGATACAAAGTAGACGTAGTTTAATCCGTTGGAACTAAATCCTAAGAATATGGCCTTTAAGTTTAGTGGTTCTATAGCTTGCTGACTTTTTAGCATTGAATTTTGTTTCCTTTTATTAATCCAAAAACATTTATTACATAACTACAAATTATCTTTATACCAATACTTTTCATAGAGATTAAGATTTCTTCTCTAAGTAAAAAAGAGTCATGCCAATGTCAATACTCTTTTACCTTTTGTAGAGATTGAGGTTCCTTCTCTAAGTAAAAAATAGTCATGCCAATGCCAATACCCTTTTACCGGAAGTTTTTTCGTGTTTCACGCAATCTGATTGCATCGTGAAAGCCGTATTAACGTGCATGATATCGAAGCAGGACTGCTCGATGTTCCTGCTGTTAAGTGCCGTCGTGGGTCGATAGGTCGAGTGGTTTTCACAGGGGGTGTTTATTTCAGAACAGTAGGAATGCCATAAACGCGAGCACAATTATTTCAAGAGGACTCTAAATAATTTTTCCGTTTTAAAATCATCTCTACAAAAATATATTCACAATAGAATTCAACAAAAACAAAAAATCTTTTAATTTAAAGCAATTTGCAAGGTTCAAAATAAAAAAATAATCCTATAATTGCACAAAAATATTTTTTTATGTAAATAATTTTTTATGAATTTTACGATTTTTTGCGATTTGTCGAATCTATCACTCTTAGAGTAAGGAGCGTAGTTGTTGATAGATATTCATTTGGTTGCCTGTTAGCCTGTATCACTGCGACCAGTGCGACCTTTATAGACACGAAGACTAGATACCAGGAGTCTACACGGTATAGGCTTTTTCATAATATTTCTGGTCTCAATAATCGGGCCAGATCATAGTTCTATTTTTTGCCACTGGCGGCGCGAGGAACATTAAGACCCGAACCGATGTTTATGACATTTAAATTTCACGAAATTAAATTAAATATATGATATTAATTTATTTAAAATTACTTGTAATAAAATTAATAAAAAAAAAATGGGAAAGTATTGTGCTGTTTATGGTTGTGTTGGTGGCCGAAAGGCAGATGACAGTGTAAAAAAAGTGGGTATATTCAAAGCACCAAAAGTGAGTAACATCAAAATAATATCTGTTATAAATTTGTGTAGTTTTTAACTAATATTTGAAAATTTTTGTGCATTTTCATTTATCTTTTGAAATAGTGTAATTAAATCTTAGGAACACAAGCGCACTCTACCGGCAATAGTTCTGTCCCCTAAATGAGACCATTTTTTTAACATTACGTTTACTCCTGGTATCTAGTCTTCGTGTTTGTAGATATCATCTTTTGGATAAGGATAGAGCACCTTGTCTATTTCTACTCTTTAAATGAGACTTAATAGCCTTGAGGGTGGCCTCTCCACGTAACTGGGAGCAGTCGGTTTCTCCTCTCCCAATACTAGATTCCGCGACCTTGTAAGACTAAGGCACTATAGATATAGGTATTATCATAAGCCATTTTTATTCCAATGTCAATCAATTTCCGTGTTAGACCATAGATAAATTAAAGAGACGTGCAATCGTATTTTGTGGTGAAAATGGGAACTAAACCAGCTGGTAGTGCGAAAAGTGAAAAAGTACTTATAACGGTATAGTGACAGAGTAAGTACTATTAGTGGTTTTAGTTTAAAATAAATTTAAGGTACTTTAAGCATAGAAAGGGTGTAGAAGTAAAGTTTTAAACAAAAACATGATGCGCTGATGTCGGAACTTGTTGCCAACTTTATATTAGGCATCAACACATCTGTTCTATTATCTCTGGTTTTGTGGTTGACATTGGACAAAACATGGCTGATGATAATACCTATGTTTATAGTGCCTTAGTTAAGGAAAATAATTCCATAAAAAATTTAACTCACTTTTTCTTTCCTGAGAGAAATAAATTTAAGAAATAAATTGTATAAGAGTTATAAAAAAAGAAGGACTGAAGCATTAAATTCACGCTTTATCAACTGCAACCGTATACATAAAAAATGTACACGAACGGGTCTAAATCCCATGACGGAATAGGAGCAGTTTTTGGCGCGCCAATTTTTCGGAGACTATGGGTAAATAAACTTCTATCTTTTAAGCAGAAATGCACGCCGTAGATAGATGTGTCCAGTCTAACTTAAATAGAAATTATCATATTGCTATTCTATCTGATAGTCAGATGGCAAAAGTCGTTAATCTCTTACAGCATCAACTTAAGAATGGTCTGGGAATCTCGCACCACATAAATAAGCTAAGCAATAACACAAAGTTGCAATCATCTAGATGCCACGTCATCTGGGCATTGAAGCAAATAAGACGTCAAATTCACTGCCAAGAAAAGGGTTGCCTACACCATTTCAGTTCAAAACTGAAATTATTACTTTTGACAGTATGGCACTAGATACGTTATGTATCATCTTTAACATATATATATATATATATATATATAACTTGCTAGGAATTATAATATATAAGTTATTATGCTATAAATAACATTTGCCTTGTAATTTATAAATTTTGAATGTTAAATTTTATTTAAAATTTTTATATAGGCAAATTAGTTTTTATGATTTCAATTTTATGAATTTATATTATATTAATTTATTTATTTATTTATTTACCCGACACTGACTCTTTTCTCATAGGCAGAATTCTATGCTAGTTTAAATAAATTATATACTATTGTATAAACATAAAAATTTACTACTCTTATGTACCAAATGATATGATTTCGTTGCGAATTTAGAAAGAGAAGAAACCTATAACCTAACTTTTTTTTACAAGGAATTGAAAATTAAACGAATGTTTAAAAACTTGACTTATTAAACAAAATGAAAATGAAAAAATCTGATAATTATTACAATTTGAAACAACAGAAATAAACTTATATACTAAGGAAATAGTGATTAGTGAAATAGTGAAAATGTTCATACAATATTAAGAATAAAACACAAAAAGTTTTTTATTGTTAATAAAAAAAGAACTTATACCAGTTTCTCGTAGAACTACTTTAACATTTAGATGACTCCAAGCCTGGATTTAAATATGATTATCTCCATAACCATTAAAAATTTCATCAAAAATCTCTGGATAATCAGCTAACTCTATCTACTGCTCTAATGGTAAGTAAATTGAAGTACTTTAACTTATTATCTGCTACAATTCTCTTTTAACCTTACTTATAAAGTGTCTCGTACAATCTGCAGCTCTGCTCTGATATTTCTGGAGTTTATTTTTATATAAATCTAATTTTTTGCTTACCATATGTACTCAATTACTTCTTCTTTATATTCGCTATTCTTTTATATCAATTATACTCTATTATTTCTATCTTTTTTAATAAAAACTCAATTTTTAAAACAGAACAAAATTTAATACGTCTTTCCTCTTCAACAACCAAAAAACAAGAGAGCGATTACAAAATCAACAACTGACAATTGAAAAATTCAACAAACTTCGACTACCTATCTATCTAGTATCTTATACCTACTTGATAATATTTTACATAAATTAGAAATCATAATACTTTATTTCTAATACAGATTTAAACAATTATTTATATTCAAAATCCTGTTACCTTTGAAATGAACTGAAAATCACATATTTATTAAACTATAATCTAAAATACTTTTCTATTTTAGGATTTTTCATTTTCATCAAAATCAATTCTATAAAAACAAATATGATGCTTTGAAATTCCAATATTGATTATTGTAAACGTAAGTGAGTTCTAATTTAATACATGATTTAAATTATTCTTTATTTAAAAAATATATGTCTTTAGCATTGATATTTTCACACACAACTTTCTTATTCTATTTAAATATGATTCCTTAATTTAAATTATCATCAAACAACAATATGTATCATTATAAATTTATATAAAATCCTTTTTTTTTATTTTTAAATATTTAATTTTTTTATTTTATTTCAAAGAAAAATCATTTAAATTAAAACTATAACAAACAACTATATGCTATTTTTTTACAAATAGATATGATTTAAAAATCACATTTGATATTCTATCTACTTATATTTATTTCCTTTTTCAGGAAAGAAGAAAGAAAACAAAAAACTTAAATATTGACAGAAATTGAACAAACTTATACTGAATGTATGGCTTTGTATTCTACCCTGAGATCAAAAATGTCCTCGTTTTATTACTCATCATAACTTTATTTAATTTATTTTATTAATTATAGCATACTACCTCATATCATCTCAATATATATATATATATATATATATATATATATATATATATATATATATATATATATAAAAAGGGAGGATAACGGGAATGCAACGCAACAAGGATCATGGTTACAAGTAGGAATCGTAACCGCAGACATGCATGTTTCTGGCTCATTAGCCGTCATCAGTGCGGCATAACCAAGAAGAGTATTGCACTTGGCTAGCAAAAGTGTTGGGTACTTGGGAGCAAAGGATGTTAGGGAAACATGTGTCAAGAAACACAAAAACAACGAACGCTCACACAGGAGTCCTATCGCCATTTTGTGCTTTCGGCCAGCTGTGCCAATGGGTTTTCGGCTAGCAACCAGCTTCGCCACGTTGGCGAAACGGATTCATTGTGTTTGAGTCGTTCTAGCCCAGGAAATGAAATAAACAAAGTGCCAAGAAAACGCGTATTAATATAAAAAAAGGGAGGATAACGGGAATGCAACGCAACAAGGATCATGGTTACAAGTAGAAATGGTAACCGCAGACATGCATGTTTCTGGCTCATTAGCCGTCATCAGTGCGGCATAACCAAGAAGAGTATTGCACTTGGCTAGCAAAAGTGTTGGGTACTTGGGAGCAAAGGATGTTGGGGAAACATGTGTCAAGAAACACAAAAACAACGAACGCTCACACAGGAGTCCTATCGCCATTTTGTGCTTTCGGCCAGCTGTGCCAATGGGTTTTCGGCTAGCAACCAGCTTCGCCACGTTGGCGAAACGGACTCATTGTGTTTGAGTTTATTTCATTTCCTGGGCTAGAACGACTCAAACACAATGAGTCCGTTTCGCCAACGTGGCGAAGCTGGTTGCTAGCCGAAAACCCATTGGCACAGCTGGCCGAAAGCACAAAATGGCGATAGGACTCCTGTGTGAGCGTTCGTTGTTTTTGTGTTTCTTGACACATGTTTCCCCAACATGCTTTGCTCCCAAGTACCCAACACTTTTGCTAGCCAAGTGCAATACTCTTCTTGGTTATGCCGCACTGATGACGGCTAATGAGCCAGAAACATGCATGTCTGCGGTTACCATTCCTACTTGTAACCATGATCCTTGTTGCGTTGCATTCCCGTTATCCTCCCTTTTTTTATATTAATACGCGTTTTTTTGGCACTTTGTTTATATATATATATATATATATATATATATATATATATATATATATATATATATATATATATATATGTATATATATATATATTGATATGGATTTTTCTTCGTGGTGCAAGAAATATTTTCTTCTCACAAAAATCACTTTTTAAAAACTTTATTTTCAAAATTTACACTAACAAACTTTATACTGAACTTTACACAAAAATGCACTATGGTTACTAAATAATTAGAACTGATTTGATATTATAAATTTACAACTATTTATACTAAAATTATTGATGATTAAATGGAATCGAAACGTCAGACTTGCAGAATTGCAAGTTTGGTTCCTCGAGTGTAACATCCTGTTGAATTGCAGAATTTGCTATTGGGAAGTCCGCTGCATTGAAAGGAAATCGGGTATCGGATATTACAGGTCATCAACTTATAACTTGTCCATCCCCTGGGGAAGTTTTGTAAGGGACGAACAAAACTTTGGACTCTGGTTGATCATGGGTTGGTTTTTGTGTGGTTGTGGCTTCGTTTTTCTTCTTCAAATAGATCTTGTAACCTGTGAAAAAACTAAGAATTGTTACGATGATGTAGATTGGAGTCATCCAATAATGATTATTTCCAGAATTCCATCCCTGTATGGATACGGGTTCCAAATGTTCTTCTTCTTTAATTAATTTGTGTAACTCATCTAAGTGGATTTTGTCCAATTTTACTGGTTTCAGTTTGACGGCATCTTTGATATTGATAGTCTTAATTTTGGGTAGTGTTAAGGGTATTGTTGCGGCAGTTGTTTGGGAATTTGAGAAACTCTCTTGGCTGGTCCTGAATTCGCATCGTGGGGGCACTTCTATCAGATATGTTCCCTGCAAGACTGCTATTGTCGAGGTGGAGCAGCGAGTATGAATTTTTGTTAGTGTTGGAAAGATACCAATATAGTGAGTGTTTGAAACTTCTTCGATTATTGTGCTATTAAGTGTTACGGGAATATTCTCACAAGATGCTGCTTCGTTTTCAATCTGAAGGATTTGGATAATGCAGTCTTCGCTTCCTGTTCTCTGTTGTAGAAGGTTTTCTTGACATAGATAGTTTTGGTCGATTTTCTTGCATGGTAACTCATTGTACTGGAATAGTTCCATGTTTACAAGAAGATAGGGAGCAGGAGGAATAATAGTTGAAAAATTCTGTGTTGGGATAGAAAATAAGTGGTAATATGTAAATGAACTTGGGAAAAAGATAGGGATATGTAGGATAAACACAATGGTGTTGTTGGCGAAGTAGGCGTCGACGTTGATGATGTCGTAATATTTATGAGAGTCTTCTTCATTAGGATATAGCAGTTGATCTTTCGGGTGGATATTTAAGATTGACTTCATTATCCACTGAATTTCTTCTACTTTAATAAGACTATTATGAAGAATGTTCATTTTAGCAAATGTTACTGCTTCTTCGAGGTCACTTAATAATTGAAGAATGATTTGGAGGATAACGTTTAGCTGATCTAAAACGTTTCTCGTTTGTAGATAGTGGTTGTAGTCGAAGGCCAATTTGTTAAGTCTGGAGTTGATGGTTTCGATCTCGTAGGCGACGATTTCCTGATTGTGACTGATGAGTGATATTGATTCGTTGAATTTTTCTATTATTCTTGTATTTAGACTGATGCGGTGGTTTACTTGATAAGTCAGATTTTGTTCGTTTTCTTTTAGTTTTTCTATTGCTTTATTATAGTATTTTGCGTCTTCTTGATCGAGATTTCCGGATATGGTTTTTATGATACTTCCCAGGCCATTGAAAAGTCCCCTTTTTGGTCTGGTGACTGGTGAAATGGAGCGAAATTTTTCTTTGACGCTCTGCAGTTGGTAGCGCAGGGCTTGATCGAAGTTTTGTAAGCTAATGAAGTAAGGGTGGCTTAACCCATTTTGAATCGCAGTGGTAACGGCTTCGTATTGTTGTTCTACTGATTTAATTTCTTCTTCTATTGGTTGAAGTGGTAGGTAATGTATAAAGTCATGCGTGCTTGTTTGGACTCTTGCTTGGCCCTGGTTCACAGGTAGTATTCCGGGGTTGTCTTGTAAGTTCTTCATTTTTACTTCTTGTCCCATGCTGAATGTACATCTGCAATAAATTTTGTGGTTTATGTTTGATGTTCTTTTTGTGTATTGTTGCTTTTTCAGTTTCGATGGTGACGGGATTATTGTTTTGGACGACTTTTGGGGAAAATCGTGGGAGGAGTTTGTTCCTTCTGACTATTTTTTTGGAATATACTTTTGAAAAGGGTTTATATGTTATTGGCACATCTCGTTTTTCGTTTCTTTTTTCGATATTTTTGATTTTTATTCCCTGGATTTTCTTATTAATCTCCTTATACATTTCTTTGGTCTTATCTCGATGGCATTGTGTATAGTTATTAAGCAGAGTCTTTTTTATATCAATGTCGAATGGATCTTTAGCTTCCAGATGGCCGTTCAGAACGTCTATGGGTTTAAGTTGGGTCACTGAATGAATAGAGTTGTTGTACCCTAGTATGGCATATAGCATCTGTTCTTTTATATTTGAGGATTTCTTTTTCTCTCGAATAATTCTAAGGTGTTCAAGAATTGTAGAGTGAAACCTTTCAATCATTCCGTTGGACTGCGGGCTATCCGGGGTGGTGTAGTGAATAGAGATCTTGTGTATATCGACGAATTCTTGCATCAGACCATTCTTTAACTCGGTTCCGCTGTCTGTCACTATAAGGTGTGGAAGTCCATGATGGGTGATGAACACAAGGAGAGCATTTAGGACACTGATTGCATTTGCTCCTTCTATCGGGTAGGCTTGTCCGTACTTTGAAAAGGCATCAACTATAGTTAAGAATTTTTGTCCGCTGGCTTGAAATACATCTAGGTGAATTATTTCCATAGGCTTAGTTGGAGTTGGGGTTAGCATAAACTTAGGTTTTGGTGGGTTCCTATCATACTTGCTAACTTGGCAGATCTCACATAAACTTATAATCTCTTCTATGTCCTTCTTTATAGTTGGCCAGTAGAAAAGTTTTCGGATTTCTGCTTCTACTTCATTTATTCCCCTGTGATTCGTCTTGCTTTCGTGATATCCTAATATTATTTGTTTTTGTCTTTCGGTGGAATTTACATCTTCTAAAATTGTATTGCATTTAACTAAGCTGAATGCGGAGTTCTTAAATTTTTCCCTTGTAATCCTACAAAGGATTGGGTAGAGCTCTTCATCTTCGAAAAACAAGGCGTATTTCTTCTTGGGATCGATAAAGTCTTTGAAAAATTTGAAGATTTCATTGTCAAGATTGTTTCTCCCAATTTGTATGTGAAATCGTTTTTTGTTAATAAAAATCTCTTCTTTAATTGGCGAAGCAGGGTTGAAATTAACGAGTCTGAGGATAATTTGGTTATTGTAATGGTTAATTGCTCGTTCGCTTATGGGTATACCAAGTATAGGGTCCTCTTCAGCGGTGTGTCTGGTTATATCGCTATTGTCGTCTGCTATGTTGTTATCTTCTTTTGATTTTTCATTTCGAAGAAGCTCGTTTACGATATCTTGTTCTTCTGCATTTAATTCGCCTAGTGGGTTGTTTATTATGTCTTCAACTGGGTCGTATATTGATCCCGGATGGTTGAAGAGGGAAATTTCATCGAATTCCTTTTCGTTATCTTTTATTTCACTATCTTGGATTTTAAGAGTCTCGTTGGTGTTTATTTCGACTCTAGATAGAGCATCGGCGTTTGTGTTTAATTTACCCTTTTTGTATACGACTTCGTAATCAAACTCTTCTAGTTTTAGGCGCCATCTGACGAGTTTTGAATTTGGATCCTTTAAAGAAAAGAGCCATTGGAGAGGGCGATGGTCTGAGAGAATTTTGAACTTTCTTCCAAACAGATATGGGCGAAAATACTTCGTAGCCCATACTATAGCTAACATCTCTTTCTCAATAGTGGAATATTTTAGCTCTGTTTCATTTAACGTCCTAGACGCATAGGCGATCGGTTTGTCGCTTCCAACTGGACCTTGTGATAACACAGCGCCAATTGCGATGTTGCTTGCATCTGTCGTTAGGTTAAATGGTTTCGAAAAATCGGGATACTGTAGAAGTGGTTCGTTTGTAAGCAAGTTTTTGCAAGTTTTCACGCATTTTAAGAATTCTGGTGTGTGCTCGATTTTTGCGTCTTTCTTGAGGCATAGCGTCAATGGTTTAGTAATCTTTGCGAAGTCCTTTATAAATTTTCTGTAGTATCCCAGTAATCCCAGGAATCCTCTAATTTGCTTTGCTGTTTTTGGTATTGGATAATCTAGGATTGCTTGTATTTTATTTGGATTAGGTTTTATTCCATCTGTAGTTATAATGTGACCTAAGAATCCAACTTCTTTTTTTAGGAATTCGCATTTATCGATTTGCACTTTGAACCTGGTTTCTCGTAAACGTTGAAAGATCTTTGCGAGGTTCACCATGTGTTCGTGTAGGGATGTGGAAAATACTACTATATCGTCCATATAAACGAGACAGATTTCTCCCTGAAGTCCCTTAAGAACGTTGTCCATGACCCGTTGGAATGTTGCAGGAGCGTTCTTAAGTCCAAATGGCATTCGAACGTATTCATAGTGGCCATTTTCTACGTTGAAGGCAGTTTTTTGTATGTCCTCTTTTGCCATTTCGATTTGGTGGAATCCGTTCGCTAAGTCTAGCGTTGAAAAATACTGGCATCTTCCCAGTTTGTCTAAGATGTCAGATATATTTGGAATCGGGTATTTATCATCTATCGTTTTTTCATTTATTTTTCTATAGTCGACCACGATTCGCCATTTGATTTTTCCTGAGGCGTCGGGTTTTTTTGGGACGACCCAAATTGGAGATGACCATGGAGATTGGCTGGGTCGAATAATTCCTTGGTCCAGCATAGATGATATCTGTTTTTTAACTTCCTCCTTATGGATGTGAGGGTATCTATAGGATTTGGTGTAAACAGGAACTTCATCGGTGGTACGAATATTATGTTTGACTTGGTTCGTAAATGTAAGTGGAGCATCTGGGTTATAGAAAATATCTGAATATCTTCTACAAAGTTTTCTGATATGTTTCTCTTCTTCTGTATTAAGGTGGTCTGTTCTAATTTGTGGGTTGATGTTTAATTGATATTCTTCTTGAGGGAGGACGTCTGTAGTATAGAGATGATATTCTTGCGGGTTGATTTTTGTACTTTTTACTGCTTCTATTAATGATATCTGTATTGGCTCATCGGTATCATTTATAAGTTCTGTCCAAGCCAGATGATCGCAAGCGGTGGTAAGACTTTCTCTTAGAACTGCACCTTGAACTTCTTGTCTTGGGAGAATTAGGGTTCCTGCATCTTCGTTGACTGGTACACGGACTTTGGTAATTGTTTGTGGTTCAAGTTGAATAGTATAGAATTGTGTTTTATTACTTTCGTAATAATGAATTGGAAGAATTGAGTTTTCAGTAATGAGTTTTGAATCTGGGAGATTGACATGAGCTTTGAGAAGTTTTAGATTGTCTAGGCCTATAAGACCGTCAAAAGTTTTATGAAATTTAAAGAGATAAAATTTGAAGTTGCCGTTCGTTTTTAATTCAGGAAACATTGGAATGTCTGCGCAATAATCTTGACTGTGGTTTTGGAATATAGATGTGACAATGAAAGGTTCGCGTTTGATATTGTTACAGTAGAATTTTGAGGCAATTTCGGGATTAAGGAAGGATTTGGTAGCACCGGTATCGATTAATAGTTTGAGAGGTGGATTAGCAATTGATATGTATGGTAGCTCCTTTTTGTCGGCATAGGAATGAAGTTCGACTACGTTTCTGTGTTTTTTCTTGGAACTTCTGGAAAATTTTCTTCCTCGTATTGTAGGTTTTCTGCTTCTTGATTATCGTGAGTGTAGTATGGTTGTTCACAATAATGGTTGTAGTTATCTTGGTCTTCGTCGGGACCATACGTATTTATATCGTACCCGTAGGCTTCGTCGATTTGCTCGATATTAAACAGTTCGTCGGATGTAAATCCCGAAGGTCCTTGGTTTCTAAAGAATGTTCCTTGATTTGGAGCCTTGTTTTGGCTGGTAGCTCTTGTACTTATGCTCATGGGTGTCGGTTTATAGGGTTGAGATGGTCCTGGTCTATTGAACGAGTTTTGTTGGAACGGTGTTCTAAATTGATTATTTCCTTGAAATCTAGGTTGTTGTTGGAAGGGTGGTCTTGTATAATTGTTATTTACATGCTGTTGGAATTGTGGAACCTTGAATTGCGGGAATGGTCGTGGTCCTGTATTGGTTTGCTGCCATTGTGGCCGTAAAAAGTTAGTGGTGCTTGGGAAATGAAGCGGCCTCGCTGTAGGGTTGGTGGTTTGTGTTCTGTTCGTAGGCGGTACATGGTTTAGTCCCCTTTGCAGATACCTTATATTATTTTCTTCTTGGATGTACTGTAGAGCTATGGATAGTGATGTCGGTCTCATGGCTCTGATAGTAGAACCCATTGGTTCGCGAAGTCCTGCCAGAAAGGTAGTTAAGGCTTGTTGTTGGAAAAAATTCTCTTTACTTCGCTTTATTGCTTCGTTCTCTTCATGTAGTTCGATATAGTTAGTGATTGTGCTTAGGAGTCCCATTACTTTCTCGTGAAATTGTTGTGGAGAATCGTTGGGCCCTTGGCGTAGATTAACTAAATCTCTAGTTAATGAATTTTCGTTTCTTTGGTCGGCAAAGTGTTGGATTAAGGTATTTTTTATTTCCACCCACTGTTTGCATCCGAATACAGAAATTACTTCTCTTGCTTTTCCTTTGAGTTTGCTAAGGATTCCTTGTATAAGCATGTGGTTTTGAAAGTGGTTTGGATCGATTGTGTTCCAGTGATGATTTAGGATCATTGTAGCTACATTGATGAAGCTGTAGAGCTCGTTGGGGTTTCCATCGAATTCTGAGAGGACGCACAAATCCTTGAGGTTAAATTGTGGTGTCATGGTGATTGTTTCGATGATTGGTTCTGGGTTTTCTGAGGTTTGTTGTATTGATTGGGATATAATTAATGTAGGAGGTCTAAGGACGGGGTTCTGTGGTGTGGATGGTTGAGACATGTGTAACTTACAGGGTAAAGATGATGCTGAAGTGCATACTCTTCCTATTTTTCTTTTTTAATATGGTTTTCTTGATGGCCCTCAGGTTGACAGTTGAATGTTCCCTTGAGTAGGTCGGTTAGCGAGCAAACGTTTAAGAACGACGAGGATCTTCAAAGACTCTCCCGCTATCCTACTGACTGCGCCAGAAATATTTTCTTCTCACAAAAATCACTTTTTAAAAACTTTATTTTCAAAATTTACACTAACAAACTTTATACTGAACTTTACACAAAAATGCACTATGGTTACTAAATAATTAGAACTGATTTGATATTATAAATTTACAACTATTTATACTAAAATTATTGATGATTAAATGGAATCGAAACGTCAGACTTGCAGAATTGCAAGTTTGGTTCCTCGAGTGTAACATCCTGTTGAATTGCAGAATTTGCTATTGGGAAGTCCGCTGCATTGAAAGGAAATCGGGTATCGGATATTACAGGTCATCAACTTATAACTTGCATGTTCTTTCAGTGAAATGTTGGAATGTGTTCATGATTTTTAAATCGGTTGTCTGGATTAAGTATTTTTTTGATATGGTATTTGTTTTTGTTTAGTTTATAGATTGTTAGGTTGTTAAGAGATGATTGTTGATTAGATTGTCATTGAATTAATTTTGGTAAAAGTCAGATAAAATAAAACTATTGTAAATAAAAGCATTTGAATTTAAATTAAAATAAAAACATAGTAATAATAAATAATTAAAAGAATAAGAAAATACAAAGAAACCAAAACTTGAAAGATACAGAAAAGCAGAGAGTTGGAAATTTTAAGAGAGCAGAAAGGTGATACATAAGTAGAAAGGCGGTAGCAAGAAGGAGTTGGAAAGTTGTAGGAAGAGGAAGGTATTAAGAATTAGTTGAGCAGCAGAAAGGTATTAAATAGATGGAAAGGCAGCAGTAAGAAGGAGTTGGAAAGTAGTTGGAAGAGGAAGATATAGAGTAAGAGTGGAACAACGGAAGAAGAAAGATTTAGAAAGAATTATTTTTTTATATTTATAATTTTTGTAATTTATTTTAGGACAATCAATTTAAAAATTTTGAATCCACGACCGATAACTTTATTGAAAGTGGGTGTTCCGGAAGGAGGATCCATTTCAATTGGCGCCCAGAAGTGTGGCTGCTTCGGCACTAAGGGTAAGAGATTTTTCTTTACTATTAGGTGTCAAGCTTGCTTTATAAAAAAACAAAGGTGTGTGATTCGGAGTGAAAGATTAAATAAATAATAAATAGTTGTATGAAATTAAGAGGGGGAAAGGTTATTACAGATAGAATGTTAGAGCAAGGGGATAATAGTGATAATCAGGAAAATCAAATCAGTCAGGATAGAGAGGGTATTGATGATAGTCAAAATAGGCAGGGTAGTCAGTGTAGTAAGGATAATAAGGGTAATCAAAGTAATCAGGATAGTAAAATGGGGGATAGTGAGGAATCAGCGATAAAACTAATGATGGAAATGTTAAAAGATATAAACAAGAATATTAACGAATATCATGAAGAAATAAGCAAAAATATGGAAACAATAAACAAAAAATTGGAAGCAATAAATTTAAATATGGATACAATGAAAAAAGAAATAAAAGAAGACATGAACAAAAATAATGAAGAATTAAAAGATGAGATAAAGAAGCAAATGGAAATGTATAGAGAAACATTAGAAGAAACAAAAACAGAAATGAAAACTGAAATAATAATGAGAAAAACAGATTTAGAGGAATTACAAGAAGTAAAAATTAAAACAATTATTAACAAGGAAGGTAAAGATGAAATAAAAGAAATCAATACTAATATAAATAAAAAATTAAATGACTTAGAGATAGTTATACAACAAGAGAATATGGAAAAGAAAAATGTAATAGAAGAAATGCAAAATACAGTAAGGAAGATATGTGAGATAGAAGAAAAAGAAGAAGAAATAAAGGAAGTACAAGAAAAAGAATGTGAAATGTTATTGGAAGAAATGGAAAGAAGAAAAATAAATAAAAATCAAAATAATATGAAAATAAGTAAAAGTGAATATGAAATTAATGGAAATATTAATAAGATTCATCTAAAAATTTTCATAAGAATTGTGAAAAATAAATTAAAATGGTGTAAAGATCATGAAGAATTAAGAAAATACCTGCGTGAGATGTTAGATGGGCAGGCATTGATATGTTTTGCCAGTAAAGATGAAATATTTGTGTTTGAAAAATTTAAGAAGATGTTTTTGAGTTATTTCTGGGGGAATTTTGTTCAATCTAAATTTAGGAAAAAGTTATATACAGGGAAATATCAAGAAAGGGGAAAGCAATTTAAATTCATAAAAAGTTTGTATCGAGGGAAATATCAGGAAAGGGGGAAGGTATTTAAATTTAGAAAGAAGTTATATATAGGGAAATATCAGGAAAGGGTTAAGGTTACAAAATTTATAAAAATTATATGTAGGAAAATATTAAGAAAGGGGAGGTCTATAAAATTTATATGTATAGGGAAATTCCAAAAGCGGGGGAACAAATCTAAAACTTTAAAAAAATTATATTTTGATAAAAGTTAAGAAGGGGGAATAAAAAAAATAGAAATAAAAGAAGAAGTTCAAATTAGATATAGTGATGGGAATTGATATGCTAGGGGTAGTGTATTTTATAGTAAAATTCAAATATTCTAAATTAAAAGCTTGACAACTGATGGTGAAGAAAAATTTCCTACTGAAAGGAAATTGGATTTGGCAAGGTGAAGTGATTCACCAAGTCAAATCAAATTTGGGGGAAATTGATATGGATTTTTCTTCGTGGTGCATGTTCTTTCAGTGAAATGTTGGAATGTGTTCATGATTTTTAAATCGGTTGTCTGGATTAAGTATTTTTTTGATATGGTATTTGTTTTTGTTTAGTTTATAGATTGTTAGGTTGTTAAGAGATGATTGTTGATTAGATTGTCATTGAATTAATTTTGGTAAAAGTCAGATAAAATAAAACTATTGTAAATAAAAGCATTTGAATTTAAATTAAAATAAAAACATAGTAATAATAAATAATTAAAAGAATAAGAAAATACAAAGAAACCAAAACTTGAAAGATACAGAAAAGCAGAGAGTTGGAAATTTTAAGAGAGCAGAAAGGTGATACATAAGTAGAAAGGCGGTAGCAAGAAGGAGTTGGAAAGTTGTAGGAAGAGGAAGGTATAAAGAATTAGTTGAGCAGCAGAAAGGTATTAAATAGATGGAAAGGCAGCAGTAAGAAGGAGTTGGAAAGTAGTTGGAAGAGGAAGATATAGAGTAAGAGTGGAACAACGGAAGAAGAAAGATTTAGAAAGAATTATTTTTTTATATTTATAATTTTTGTAATTTATTTTAGGACAATCAATTTAAAAATTTTGAATCCACGACCGATAACTTTATTGAAAGTGGGTGTTCCGGAAGGAGGATCCATTTCAATATATATATATATATATATATATATATATATATATATATATATATATATATATATATATATATATATATATATATATATATATACATATATATATATATATGAACAGTAGTGGTGTTCCGGGTTAGTAATGGCGTCGATTGATTTAGTTCAAGTTAAAAATGAGCTGCAAAAATTAATTAAAAGCGACCTGATTAATTATATAGTTTATCAAAAGTTACCTTCTGGTGTTGTGTTTAGTGAACAGGTACAAAAATTTCTGGAGGAAAAAATTTCGGAAGATGTTTTTCATGACTCCCAAAAACTGGACGAGGTATGCAATAATTTAAGTTGTATTAATCAAAAAGCAGATTTACGTATAGCAAAATCTGAACTACTGCTAAAAGATAGACTAATTCACGAAATGGAAAACTCAAACAGAAATTTGAACACTATTATTAATTTGTTACAAAGCAATCAGTTATTAAGTCCGGTTAACCTAGAATGCCGACAGAAATCAAAACAAAATGCTAAACAAATACCAACAGGGGAGTCAGGTTGTCCCACGAGCGAGCGGAGCACCGCAGTCTCATCGGGCCCGAACGGCGAAGGCGGTACCCCAGCCGGTTCTCAACATCGGTACGCTCACAGTAGTCACAGCGATACACAAAGTAGCAGAAATAACAGTCGAGGGAACAAAACGAATGCAGGAGTATCGGTTGCTTCGCAACCGCCGAGATCTGCACTGAATAATATAACTCAGCAGGATATGTCACGGGCGATATTGGAGGCAAAATCGCAGCAAGTTTTAAATAATTTAACTCTAAATCCAGAGCAAATAAACAACAGCGACTGGCATACTGTTCAAAAAAGGCGTTCTTATAAACGTAAAAATCTTACCGTTATAGGAACAGATACAAATAACAGTCTAAAAGCTGCACCCATTTTCTATTATTTTCATGTGTTTAGACTTGATCCTGTTGTTACTGAAGATCATTTAAAAACCCAGTTGCAAAAATCTTTCCCAGAGGTCACGTGTAGCCAACTGCTTTCAAAATATCCGAATGAGTATTCGTCGTTTAAAGTAGGTGTGTATGAAGTTAATAGAGAAAAATTTTTACAGCCAACTATTTGGCCCAGAGGAGTAAAAATTAATAAGTTTTTTCAGTTGAAAAATCACAACGAGGAAAAGAAATAGACACTTTTGGTTTTTCTGACACAGAAAATACTATTATTTTCCACTGGAACATTCAGGGTTTGACAAACAAAATTGACGAACTTTCCTTTTATGTTAATGAACAAAATTTTGATATAATTTGTATAAGTGAGCATTGGTGTAAACAAAATATTTTAATTTGTGTAAATGTAGGTAATTTTAAATTAGCTAGTTCTTTTTGCAGAGAAACATATGGAAGAGGTGGAGTATGTATATATGTTAGGTCATATCTGCATTATAAAGTAATAAATTTAGACGCTTATTGTCATGAGCTCGACGGTGAGTTCTGTGCAATAGAAATTGTCTCACATAAAATTTTAATAATTGCTCTATATCGTTCGAGTTCTAATGGTTGCAAAAAAAGATTTTTGGAATTACTGGACCAGCTTCTCTTTGAAATTACTGCTAATTTTCAGAAAATCATAATTGTCGGTGATTTCAATATAAATTTCTTAGCTGATAGCGAGGACATAAGAGAGTTGAATAATATTATTCACAGTTACGGAATTGAAAAAACCATTTTTGATTATACGCGGGTTAGAAATAAATCAAAATCATGTATAGATAATATTCTCACCAACATAAATAAAAGTAACTTTATAAGTTCTGTCTGTTATCCGGGTCAATCAGATCATGATGGACAGTTTATTAAATTGAATTTAAGTTTAAAGACCAACTTACAGGTTAAAAAAATGAGAAAAATTACCCAATCTGGTTTGGATAACTTAAAACATTCGTTAGTGGCGATGGATTGGTCGCCATTTTTGTTATCAAATGATGTTGATTTTTTGGCTTGTTTCTTGGTAAGCAGTTGTCAAAAATTAATACATCAAGAGTTTCCTTTAAAAAACATACACAATACTAAACAACCGTTTAACTGGTTTAATCAAGATTTAAAAAAGCAACGTACGATTTTATCGTTGGTGCAAATACTAAGAGACTCCAAAAATGACACTTATTATAACATGCTTTACAAGAAATTAAACAAAGAATACAAATACAACATAAAACTCGCCAAAAAGGAGTCTTTCTGTAAATTTATTAACAATTCTAACAGAAGAGCAAAGGATGTATGGACTCTTGTAAACTATGAGCGCGGTATTTTACGTCAGGAAGCCGGTGGTGGAAATGTATCGTCAGAACAGCTGAATAATTACTTTGCAACGGTGGCAGATCAAATTTTAAAACTCCTAAAGGTTAATGAAAGAACGCAAAATGATATTATTAGTAAAATTCCAAAAAGAAAGGCAAGTTTTTCATTCATGTTAGTAAATGAATCCCATGTGCATAACGCGATTTGTAACCTAAAAAATACAAGCTCCTTTGATATATATGATATAAATGCAAGGATGGTTAAGGAAATGTTGTTTCAGCTTGTAGTTCCGCTAAAAATGCTATACAACAAATGTATAAAGCAAAGTATATTTCCTACTTGTTTTAAAGTGAGTAGAGTTGTGCCACTGTTTAAAAAGGGGGATAAAAACTTAATGGATAATTATAGACCAGTGTCAATTGTACCCATTTTTGGCAAAATTTTTGAAATTATTATAAAACAGCAGTTGGAAAATTATTTTGTTGCTAACAACATTCTTAACAGCTCCCAGTTTGGTTTTACTGAAGGTAAATCGGCAGTACAGGCGGTATCTAAAGTGGTTGAAATGATAGTCGGTGGCCTTGAGCAGGGTGATAGTGTTAATCTAACATTATGTGACCTGAGCAAGGCCTTTGACTGTATTTCACATTCAATCTTACTAAAAAAATTATCCAGATATGGAGTGAAAGAAGCGGACCTAAATCTAGTAGGGTCATATCTTTCTGGGAGAGAGCAATGCGTTGACTTTGAGGGGCAATTGTCATCGGTTCAACCAGTTAATAGTGGCGTACCACAGGGGTCCATATTGGGTCCTTTGCTCTTTATTATATGTATGAACGATCTGTTTAAATTCATTGACCCGTTTGACTGTTTTTGTTATTGTGATGATACATCTTTAGGATGCTCTGCTGAGGATGAGCAAGTATTATCTATTAAAAAACAATCTTTGAATGAAAAAGCTAACATTTGGTTCACTCAAAATAATTTAAAATTAAATCTTGATAAAACTCAAGAAATAACGTTCTTAACTAAACCTGATTTAATTAATAATAAAACAGTTAAGTTGCTGGGAATTACCCTGGATGGTAGACTGAACTGGAGACCGCATATTGCCATAGTGTCTGGAAAATTATCTTCAGCCATTTTCTCCATTCGTCGACTAAAGGGGATTTTAGATAAAGATACACTTACTGTGGTATATTACGCATTATTTAACTCGCACCTATCATATGGAATTGAACTTTGGGGAAACTCTTCGGACTCTATTAAAATTTTTACATTACAAAAAAAAGCAGTGAGAACCATAGCTGGTGCAGGATATAGGGATCATTGCAAACCATTATTTAAGAAATTAAAAGTAATGACTGTGCCTTGTTTATTTATTTTAAGTCACTTGTTAGAAATACATAGGTGTAAAGACAGCTTTAAAAAAAATTCAAAATTTCACAAGTATGACACAAAAACCGCCGACCTTATAAGGCCTTCTAAATTTCGTCTTGAATTATCGAGAAAAAATTCATTGGATATCGATATGTATAATAATCTGCCTCTTAATATTAAATTATTGGACCAAAAACATTTTAAAATTAAAATTAAAGAGTTTTTAATTAAACATGCATTTTATAGTGTGAATGAATGTAGATCATTTTTAAAGAGAGAAACAAATGTTGTCTTATAAATTCTAATTATTAATGTGATAGTAATGTATTTTTTTTTAATTATTGTGTTAATTTTTATTATGTGTTGTATGTAGGATATTTCTCTATATCTATAATTACAATATGATACTTTTGTGTAATCTGTTTGACTTGCTACAATTGTATTTTTTTTACAAAACGTAGTTAAATAAAGATTCTTGATTCTCTTCTTCTTGATTCAATCCGTTGGTTGTTTGTGTCTTCACGACGTTTCGCCAACATCTCAGCTGGCATTTTCAAGTGATGCTTCCTTTGCGGCTGCTAAACTTGAAGTTTAGCAGCCGCAAAGGAAGCATCACTTGAAAATGCCAGCTGAGATGTTGGCGAAACGTCGTGAAGACACAAACAACCAACGGATTGAAACCCGGAACACCACTACTGTTCATTCTACCATCCGTGAAACACTACATCATAACATATATATATATATATATATATATATATATATATATATATATAGATATATATATATATTGAGATGATATTAGTTACTATGTTATATTAAATAAGAATGTAGAAGGAAAATCTAATGGAAAGTAGAGAAAGGAGATTTTCTTATTTCGAGTCAGAGCGCAAATTTAGTAACATTGGGATTGATTATCATCATCTTCTTCATAATTCCTAAAAAAAAGGAAAAAGAAAATAGAATAATAAGAAAAAAAAATACAAATACATTTCAAAGATTTTTATTTAAAGATTCAAAAATGATTAATCTACATTATATAAAGTTTTGATAATTATGAAATTGATAAATGGGTAAAGTAGATAATTAAAAGTTTATAAAATTGCCAATACGTTAGTAATCAAACATTAATTTTAAATGAATTAGGGGTGTAAGTAAATGAGAAAATTAAATTATAAAAAAAAAAGACATCACAAATAGTTAAATTACATGTTAAAACTTCTACTTACTTTTAAAGTATACGTATTTACCAACCATATTCTAATTTATAAATAGTTCAAATGCCAAATGAAATATTCTGAAAAAGAGAAAATTATTAGTTTGTAGTGCTAGTAAATTTCATAAGAATATAAAAAAAAGAATGATCATTGTTTTAAATTGTAATATTGAATCAAGAATTAGATTTTGTTAAAAATTTTATTTGAATAAGAAATTAGTAGGCGATTAGATGGAAAAGATGTATAGATTTAAGTTTGTTGAATTTGTCATTTGTTTTTTTGTTGATTCTGATAGAATCTCTCTTGTTTTCGACCTTCTGAAGTGGAAGGATGTAAAAAGTTTCGATGAAGATTTTTGTAAAAATTATGATGTTAAAAGAAAGTTAAAAGGAGATTAGTAAGATTTATATTATAAATAATTAGTTAAGAAGTTTGTAGAAGATATGTCTCTGGTTTTCTGGTTGTTGAGATAGAAGTTGTATTAAAAATTTGCTCCGTAGAAATTTTGAGTTTTTTTTGAAAGTATTGAGAATAGAAAGTATTAAAACAGTTTAAAGTATCAAGATTATCCCAAGGTAACCAGAGAGAGCAATTGGTAAGAGAAATTTATATGATTTTATGAAGAAATAGATATTTCAATTTATGGGGCTGAGCACTTTATGGTATAACTGTATTTTAATTGAGTTAAAGAAGATTAAATTAATATTTAACAAGAAAGAAAGTCATAATTACACTTACCAGAGAAGATAGTAGTCATCCATCGCTTGGTTTTGAAGAGGAAGTGATTATTTGATCTTCATAAAGTTTCCTGAAATCTTTGCTGTATTGGAGGAAGAAAGTAGATTGTCCTAAGAACAGAATCCTGATTCCAGAAGAGGAGAGAAGCTTCACACAAATGGTAATAACTTTGCACTCGTTATAATAAAGAGTTTTATATGTGTTTGATTTTTGAAATTTTGATGAACATTTTTATTTCACTGTTTTATGTATTTAACTAAATTATTTTTATTCACCTTTTTGATAAGTTTAATCCAAATTGTTTAGTAACTCAAGTCAGAATATTTCACTTTATATATTTGATGCATATTTGGGTTTATCAACGGTATCTTTGAAGTTTGACACATTTTGAATTAGAAAGGTTAGAAATTTATATGCAATTCACGCCTAGAAAATATTGTTGGTCTAGGATAGTGCGGTTATACAGTCATTTTATTGCAAATTTGTGTATTAATTGATTTTGAATCTAGTTTGGTTGAATATTTGAACTCTGACCTTGACATAAGGGAATAGCCGGTAGCATATTTAATTAATCATATTGGAAAATAATTACACTGAGTTAATTCTTACCTATTTACTATTTATATTTAAAATTTAAAATTAATTAAAGGTAAGGAATATTTTATAACATAGTGATTGATATTATCAAAACATATTATTATTATTCATACATGTTATAATATATATATATATATATATATATATATATATATATATACAAAAGGGAAAAATTATTGGGCATGTACGCAAAAAGGATCAATAAGGCCACGAGTAGGAATGGTAACCGCAGACATGCATGTTTCTGGCTCATTAGCCGTCATCAGTGCGGCATAACCAAGTAGGGTATTGCACTTGGCTAGCAAAAGTGTTGGGTACTTGGGAGCAAAGGATGTTGGGGAAACATGTGTAAAGAAACATAAAAACACAAAAACAACGAAAGCTCACACAGAAGTCCTATCGCCATTTTGTGCTTTCAGCCAGCTGTGCCAATGGGTTTTCGGCTAGCAACTAGCGTCGCAACGTTGGCGAAACGGACTCATTGTGTTTGAGTCGTTCTAAGCCCAGGATATGAAATAAACAAAGTGCCAAGAAAACGCGTATTAATATAAACAAAAGGGAAAAACACAAAAACAACGAAAGCTCACACAGGAGTCCTATCGCCATTTTGTGCTTTCAGCCAGCTGTGCCAATGGGTTTTCGGCTAGCAACTAGCGTCGCAACGTTGGCGAAACGGACTCATTGTGTTTGAGTCGTTCTAAGCCCAGGATATGAAATAAACAAAGTGCCAAGAAAACGCGTATTAATATAAACAAAAGGGAAAAATTATTGGGCATGTACGCAAAAAGGATCAATAAGGCCACGAGTAGGAATGGTAACCGCAGACATGCATGTTTCTGGCTCATTAGCCGTCATCAGTGCGGCATAACCAAGTAGGGTATTGCACTTGGCTAGCAAAAGTGTTGGGTACTTGGGAGCAAAGGATGTTGGGGAAACATGTGTCAAGAAACACAAAAACAACGAACGCTCACACAGGAGTCTTATCGCCATTTTGTGCTTTCGGCCAGCTGTGCCAATGGGTTTTCGGCTAGCAACCAGCTTCGCCACGTTGGCGAAACGGACTCATTGTGTTTGAGTCGTTCTAGCCCAGGAAATGAAATAAACAAAGTGCCAAGAAAACGCGTATTAATATAAAAAAGGGAGGATAACGGGAATGCAACGCAACAAGGATCATGGTTACAAGTAGGAATGGTAACCGCAGACATGCATGTTTCTGGCTCATTAGCCGTCATCAGTGCGGCATAACCAAGAAGAGTATTGCACTTGGCTAGCAAAAGTGTTGGGTACTTGGGAGCAAAGGATGTTGGGGAAACATGTGTCAAGAAACACAAAAACAACGAACGCTCACACAGGAGTCCTATCGCCATTTTGTGCTTTCGGCCAGCTGTGCCAATGGGTTTTCGGCTAGCAACCAGCTTCGCCACGTTGGCGAAACGGACTCATTGTGTTTGAGTCGTTCTAGCCCAGGAAATGAAATAAACTCAAACACAATGAGTCCGTTTCGCCAACGTGGCGAAGCTGGTTGCTAGCCGAAAACCCATTGGCACAGCTGGCCGAAAGCACAAAATGGCGATAGGACTCCTGTGTGAGCGTTCGTTGTTTTTGTGTTTCTTGACACATGTTTCCCCAACATCCTTTGCTCCCAAGTACCCAACACTTTTGCTAGCCAAGTGCAATACTCTTCTTGGTTATGCCGCACTGATGACGGCTAATGAGCCAGAAACATGCATGTCTGCGGTTACCATTTCTACTTGTAACCATGATCCTTGTTGCGTTGCATTCCCGTTATCCTCCCTTTTTTTATATTAATACGCGTTTTCTTGGCACTTTGTTTATTTCATTTCCTGGGCTAGAACGACTCAAACACAATGAATCCGTTTCGCCAACGTGGCGAAGCTGGTTGCTAGCCGAAAACCCATTGGCACAGCTGGCCGAAAGCACAAAATGGCGATAGGACTCCTGTGTGAGCGTTCGTTGTTTTTGTGTTTCTTGACACATGTTTCCCCAACATCCTTTGCTCCCAAGTACCCAACACTTTTGCTAGCCAAGTGCAATACCCTACTTGGTTATGCCGCACTGATGACGGCTAATGAGCCAGAAACATGCATGTCTGCGGTTACCATTCCTACTCGTGGCCTTATTGATCCTTTTTGCGTACATGCCCAATAATTTTTCCCTTTTGTTTATATTAATACGCGTTTTCTTGGCCCTTTGTTTATTTCATATCCTGGGCTTAGAACGACTCAAATACAATGAGTCCGTTTCGCCAACGTTGCGACGCTAGTTGCTAGCCGAAAACCCATTGGCACAGCTGGCTGAAAGCACAAAATGGCGATAGAACTCCTGTGTGAGCTTTCGTTGTTTTTGTGTTTTTATGTTTCTTTACACATGTTTCCCCAACATCCTTTGCTCCCAAGTACCCAACACTTTTGCTAGCCAAGTGCAATACCCTACTTGGTTATGCCGCACTGATGACGGCTAATGAGCCAGAAACATGCATGTCTGCGGTTACCATTCCTACTCGTGGCCTTATTGATCCTTTTTGCGTACATGCCCAATAATTTTTCCCTTTTGTTTATATTAATACGCGTTTTCTTGGCACTTTGTTTATTTCATATCCTGGGCTTAGAACGACTCAAACACAATGAGTCCGTTTCGCCAACGTTGCGACGCTAGTTGCTAGCCGAAAACCCATTGGCACAGCTGGCTGAAAGCACAAAATGGCGATAGGACTCCTGTGTGAGCTTTCGTTGTTTTTGTGTTTTTCCCTTTTGTTTATATTAATACGCGTTTTCTTGGCACTTTGTTTATTTCATATCCTGGGCTTAGAACGACTCAAACACAATGAGTCCGTTTCGCCAACGTTGCGACGCTAGTTGCTAGCCGAAAACCCATTGGCACAGCTGGCTGAAAGCACAAAATGGCGATAGGACTCCTGTGTGAGCTTTCGTTGTTTTTGTGTTTTTATGTTTCTTTACACATGTTTCCCCAACATCCTTTGCTCCCAAGTACCCAACACTTTTGCTAGCCAAGTGCAATACCCTACTTGGTTATGCCGCACTGATGACGGCTAATGAGCCAGAAACATGCATGTCTGCGGTTACCATTCCTACTCGTGGCCTTATTGATCCTTTTTGCGTACATGCCCAATAATTTTTCCCTTTTGTTTATATTAATACGCGTTTTCTTGGTACTTTGTATATATATATATATATATATATATATATATATATATATATATATATATTGAAATGGATCCTCCTTCCGGAACACCCTCTTTCAATAAAATTTTCGGTCGTGGATTCAAGAATTTTTAAATTGATTGTCCTAAAATATAAAAATTATAAATAAAAAATAATTTATCTTCTTTTGAATCTTTCTTCTTCCAATATTCAATTCTTACTCCATATCTTCCCTTTCTTACTATTTTCCAACTCCTTCTTGGTACTGCCTTTCTATCTATCTAATACCTGTCTGCTGTTCAGTTCTTTCTCTATACTTTCCTCTTCCTACAAATTTTTAACTCCTTTTTGCGTACATGCCCAATAATTTTTCCCCTTTGTTTATATTAATACGCGTTTTCTTGGTACTTTGTATATATATATATATATATATATATATATATATTGAAATGGATCCTCCTTCCGGAACACCCTCTTTCAATAAAATTTTCGGTCGTGGATTCAAGAATTTTTAAATTGATTGTCCTAAAATATAAAAATTATAAATAAAAAATAATTTATCTTCTTTTGAATCTTTCTTCTTCCAATATTCAATTCTTACTCCATATCTTCCCTTTCTTACTATTTTCCAACTCCTTCTTGGTACTGCCTTTCTATCTATCTAATACCTGTCTGCTGTTCAGTTCTTTCTCTATACTTTCCTCTTCCTACAAATTTTTAACTCCTTCTTGCTACCGCCTTTCTACTTATCTATCACCTTTCTGCTCTCTTAAAATTTCCAACTCTCTGCTTTTCTGTATCTTTCAAGTTTTGGTTTCTTTGTATTTTATTATTCTTTTAATTATTTATTATTATTATGTTTTTATTTTAATTTAAATTCAAATGCTTTCATTTACAATAGTTTTATTTTATGACATTTTACAAAATTCACTTCATGACAATCTAATCAATAATCTAATAATAACAATCCCCATCCATCAAACAATCTCTAAACTAAACAAAAACAATCAAGATACCAAAAAATACTTAACCTGGGCAACCAATTTACAAATAATGGATCACGTTCCAACATTCCATTGAAATAACGTGCACCACGAAGAAAAATCCATATCAATTTCCCCCAAATTTAATTTGACTTGGTGAATTACTTCACCTTGCCAAATCAAATTTCCTTTCAGTAGGAAATTTTTCTCCACCATCAGTTGTCAAGCTTTTAATTTAGAATATTTCAATTTTACTATAAAATACACTACCCCTAGCATATCAATTCCCATCACTATATCTAATTTTAACTTCTTCTTTTATTTCTATTTTTTTTATTCCCCCTTCTTAACTTTTATCAAAATATAATTTTTTTTAAAGTTTTAGATTTGTTCCCTTTCCCTATACATATAAATTTTATAGACCTCCCCTTTCCTAATATTTTCCTACATATAACTTTTATAAATTTTGTAACCTTAACCCTTTCCTGATATTTCCCTATATATAACTTCTTTCTAAATTTAAATACCTTCCCCCTTTCCTGATATTTCCCATGATACAAACTTTTAATAAATTTAAATTTCTTTCCCCTTTCCTGATAGTTCCCTCGATACAAACTTTTTATGAATTTAAATTGCTTTCCCCTTTCTTGATATTTCCCTCGATACAAACTTTTTATAAATTTAAATTGTTTTCCCCTTTTTTGATATTTCCCTGTATATAACTTTTTCCTAAATTTAGATTGAACAAAATTCCCCCAGAAATAACTCAAAAACATCTTCTTAAATTTTTCAAACACAAATATTTCATCTTTACTGGCAAAACATATCAATGCCTGCCCATCTAACATCTCACGCAAGTATTTTCTTAATTCTTCATGATCTTCACACCATTTTAACTTATTTTTCACTATTCTTATGAAAATTTTTAGATGAATCTTATTAATATTTCCATTAATTTTATGTTCACTTTTACTTATTTTCATATTATTTTGATTTTTATTTATTTTTCTTCTTTCCATTTCTTCCAATAACATTTCACATTCTTTTTCTTGTACTACATTTATTTCTTCTACTTTTTCTTTCATCTCATATATCTTCTTTATTGTATTTTGCATTTCTTCTATTACATTTTTCTTTTCCACATTCTCTTGTTTTATAATTATCTCTAAGTCATTTAATTTTATATTTGTATTAGCATTAATTTCTTTTATTTCATCTTTGCATTCCTTGTTAATAATTGTTTTAATTTTTACTTCTTGTAATTCCTCTAATTCTGTTTTTCTCATTATCATTTCAGTTATTATTTCTGTTTTTGTTTCTTCTAATGTTTCTCTATACATTTCCATTTGCTTCTTTATCTCATTTTTGACTGTTTCTATGTTTTTGTTCATCTCTTCTTTTATTTCTTTTTCATAGAATCCATATTCTTGTTCATGTCTTGTTTTATTTCTTTTTTCATTGCATCCATATTCTTGTTTATTGCTTCAGTATTTTTGTTCATGTCTTCTTTATTTTCTTTTTTCATTGAATCCATATTCGAATTTATTGCTTGAATATCTCTGTTCATGTCTTTTTTCATTGTATCCATATTTGAATTTATTGCTTTAATATCTTTGTTATTTTTGTTTATATTCTTGCTCATATCTTTTAAGATTTCCATCATTTGTTTTATCGCTGATTCCTTACTAATCCCTATCTTACTATCCTGATTACCCTTATTACCCTGATTATTCTGACTAACCTGATTACCCTGACTATCCTGAATACCCTGACCACCCTGACTCTCCTGATTATCAATATTATCCCCTTGTTCTAACATTTTATCTATAATTTCCTTTACCCCTCTTAATTTCATATAATATACCTATAATTTATTTAATCTTTTACTCCAGAATCACACACTTTGTTTTTAATAAAGCAAGCTTGACACCTAATAGTAAAGAAAAATCTCTTACCCTCAGTGCCGAAGCAGCCACACGTTCTGGGCGCCAATTGAAATGGATCCTCCTTCCGGAACACCCTCTTTCAATAAAATTCTCGGTCGTGGATTCAAGAATTTTTAAATTGATTGTCCTAAAATATAAAAATTATAAATAAAAAATAATTTATCTTCTTTTGAATCTTTCTTCTTCCAATATTCAATTCTTACTCCATATCTTCCCTTTCTTACTATTTTCCAACTCCTTCTTGGTACTGCCTTTCTATCTATCTAATACCTTTCTGCTGTTCAGTTCTTTCTCTATACTTTCATCTTCCTACAAATTTTCAACTCCTTCATGCTACCGCCTTTTTACTTATCTATCACCTTTCTGCTCTCTTAAAATTTCCAACTCTCTGCTTTTCTGTATCTTTCAAGTTTTGGTTTCTTTGTATTTTATTATTCTTTTAATTATTTATTATTATTATGTTTTTATTTTAATTTAAATTCAAATGCTTTCATTTACAATAGTTTTATTTTATGACATTTTACAAAATTCACTTCATGACAATCTAATCAATAATCTAATAATAACAATCCCCATCCATCAAACAATCTCTAAACTAAACAAAAACAATCAAGATACCAAAAAATACTTAACCTGGGCAACCAATTTACAAATAATGGATCACGTTCCAACATTCCATTGAAATAACGTGCACCACGAAGAAAAATCCATATCAATATATATATATATATATATATATATATATATATATATATATATATATATATAATTACGTGTCACGTTGTTTGTCCGCAATGGACTCCTAAACTACTAAACCGATTTTAATCAAATTTGCACACCGTGTGCAGTTTGATCCAACTTGAAAGATAGGATAGCTTACATTTTAATTTATAGTCGCAATATTATTTTATTGCAAATTATTTGTTTATTATATTAAATATGATATTATCATTTTGAAAGTCTTCATGTAAGGTCTTAGTAGCTAATTTGGATTAGCGGCTGATTATGACATTTCGGTTGGGCTATAGTAATCGGTTCGATTACGCCAGAGGGAAGTTTTTTTTTATTATTTTTTTTTTGTTTTTACATGTGATAACAGTAATTATTATTTTAATTTTAAATGTTAATAAAATAAACTGTTTTAGAAAGTTTTTAGATACAACTACCCTTGATTTTGTTAATAAGGAAACAATCCTCTCTATGATCAATTTAGTTTTAATTATTGTAAAGTTTTAACATAAAAACTTGTGGTATGTGCTTTGAAACTATACAGTTTAATAAAAAGTGATTAGTGAATAGTGTGTTATAGTCCATTTCACCGTTTTTGGCCGATGACAGAAATCATACTCGAAGTAAATTTAGAGTTACATCTCTCTCAGATACAGGCAAGTTAGAAATTTAAATGAGGACGTTTGTTTTTTAATACAACACTTACGTAACTGCATCTTGTTTCACCGGTAGATAAAAAGTATTCAATACGAAAGTCTTGACTTAATTCACATTCCTAGTAACCTTCATGTACGGCTCGTTGTTGAAGGGTTGAATTTAATAATTATTAATATCATATTTTTGTAGATGTCAAACCACACTGATAGTTTCAGAAACTTCCGACCTTATTTAGACAAAAAAAACCTCTCCGCCATTGGTAACTTGGATGACAGTTTAATCTTATTTCAGTGGTTTCTAATATCAAATCGGCCAAAAACGGTGAAATGGACTATATCAAGTAAAGGGTAAGTGTTAGTTACCATTTAATAGAATTAACTAACATTTCATTCAAATTTTACTGGATTCATTAATTAACTTATTCTTTAATTTAATTGTAATCAATGTTAATGAACGACATTTTGATAATGAAATATTTATAAAATAGTAATATGACCTATACATCAGTAATAAAAACTTTCTACTATAAAAAGTTCTTTTTATAAATTGTGATTATTAATTATTTGTGCTTCATTGTTTAAAACTCTTTAATTAAAATTAAAATATATACATGTAAGTATTATTACATCCCTAACCCTAACCCTATCCCTATCCCTACTAATATTATAAATGTGAATGTAAGTTTGTTTGTTACGCTTTCACGCGAAAACTACTCAACCGATCATCATGAAACTTTGTACACATATTCTTGGAGGTATTAGAAGTACCAAAGGATACTTTTTATTCAAGAAAATTATTTTTTATGAAAACTAAAAAAATTGTTTGTCAAAAAATCTCAAAAACTAGCTTCTTCAACGCCATCTAGCGGTTCAGTAATGAAGTTCCAACCCTGAGTAGGCCACCGTAAGGTGGTGCAGTTAATATCTTATAAATTTAAACTAGTAATTACGACTGATACAGTACTATGGCGCCACCGTAAGGTGGAGCAGTTTATATCACATATATTTAAACGAGCAATTCTTACTTAAGGTTTATGACGCCACCGGAAGGTGGCGCAGTTTATATCTCATATATTTCAACAAATTCTTGCTAAATTAAATAATATGACGTAAGGGTTGTAAGGTGTCGCAGTTGCTACCTAATATATTTAATCGATAAATTACAAAATATAATTAAAAAATAGTATACACCTAATAACTTACGAGAAAATATGATAAAAACGATAAAATAAAAAAAAATGAAAACAAAATAAAATCGTAAAAATTTGAAAAAACCAAAAAAGACATTAGTTTTATGCGGTACGAAGTCCGCTGGGTCAGCTAGTATATATATATATATTATGGTTTATATCTTTGTAAAAGATTCGAGTTTCTAACTTCAAAATCTAGATTTATTAGCTAAGATTCAAATGGAGGGTAAATTGCCATCGGAGCCGACTTCAAGGAAATCGAAATCAGATGCCTAGTTGTAATTTTTTTAAAAAATAAAGATGTTATTTCTGGCTTTTAAGTACATTTTTTTGAAAGAGGTTTAATTTGTTTTTTAAAGTTTTTATTTATATATTCATTATAGATTGAGACATGAGACACATCATTAATCATGCCGTGCACGTTGCCGAAATGTATGGTTACCTTAGAAAGAGCGAAGACACCAAAGCAGATTTTTTGAAGTATTTACAAGAAGTTTTTACTCCAGCAAAAGCTAAAATTTATCATCAAATATGCTTAAGCGCATCCTTATTAGAAGAAGAAGAAGAAGATATAACGAAAATGTTAAGAGATGGGCATATATTAATCCGTTGGATCGAAGTATCTATTATTTTACAATGTGAGTAGTATTTATTAGTACAATAATAGGCAATTTAAATAACATTACTTTTTTCAGGTCCAATCATTTTGGTTATTGCACAAAAGAAAGCGTGATTGAAGTAATTAAAAACAAAAATGCACATTATACTTAAAATAATATCACGGTGACTATAAAAGAGCAAACAGTCATTGCACCCCTTATAAAATAAGCACATGAAAAAACATTCAGTTCTAAAATAAAATTGACGACTCCACAGGTTCTTGCAATCAAGCAGGATCCTGCTTACATTTTGGAGCATCCAAAATAGGTGCTGTATCTCTTGGTTGTGTCATTTATCGATCACTAAATGAGGAATGTTATAAGGTAGCTTTTAAGACCTTAATACAGAGACACAGGGGTTTAATGAAAAATTTGCTCCAATTACAATGACTGACTACAGCGCATGGATATAGGACACAATATCGAAAAATTCGACCGTAATATTTTTATGCTAGCGTTCTGAAAAATTGTGTTTGGAAAGTATGTCACCATCACCGAGGCAATGCAAAAAAAAATTCTAAACAACAATCTAGCGTTAAAATATTTTTCACGGAGCATATTTTTGGTATCTGGGAACGAAAAACTGAATGGTGCTTATGATACACGTCATTTTACTTAACTAGATGACATCATACTTATTATATGGTAGAAGTATCAATTAGAATATTTAAAGTTAAGTGATAATATTTACAACGTCACTGCCTTCAATAAATTTAATGTATACTAGTTGTACTCGCAACGTCGTTCGCTTGGCGTGTGATTGTTGTATAAAAACTTCTTACCCCACCCCATTTAAGGAATTGGAGAGAAATTTTTATACACCAGATGTTAAGTTGAAAGAAACAAATACATCTGTGAAAACCGCATTCAAATCGGATCAGTAGTTTTCATGTGATGCGCGCACAAACATACAGACAGACAAAAAAATCTAACCACATTTTTGGGTTCTATTCCGATGTACCCGCGACGTCGTTCGCGTAGCGTGTAGATTTTTGTAAAAAAAAATCTTTTCTCACCTTGTTAAAGGGGTGGGTGGAGTAAGTTTTATACACCAAATATTAAGTTGAAAGAAGACAAATACGTCTTTGAAAACCTTAATCGAATAGGATCAGTAGTTTTCATGTGATGCGCGCACAAACATATACATTTCTACAGTTTTATTATAGATGTAGTTCATACTTGCAATGTGCGACTAGGGGGTAAAGTTTGTAAGCACCTGTGTGCAGTTCAAATGAAAGTACACATCTATTTAAATAATTGCCCTAGACTAACTTTTGATGATAGGATGTCACTGGTGAAACTGAGACATTGACGAGTCCTTTTTTAAAACCATAGTCGATTTAAATAACACAGATAACAATATGAATTTATCTGTGGAACTAATCACATCCAATAAAAATTTCTTTAATACAAACATGGATGTTTCTGGTAAAAATTTGACAAAAAAACTTTCTGATAACGAAAGTTATAGAAGAAATAAATATTTTGAAAAACATAGAAAACATATGGAACATAACTAGTTCCAATCAAGGCAGTCGCGTGAAGAAATTGTTAGGGCTATTAACAATAAGGTAAAGCAAATCGAAAATCCTTTTTTGATTTTTGTACGTCAGTCAATAATCAGGGCCCATCCAAATAAAAATTAGGATTTAACCAACTGCTATCAGCACAAGAAAACATCGTGAAAGATTGTCTTGCGAGTATCGTATAATTTAATCTGGACGTCCGTAAAAGGAAAAGGAAAAAAATAAAAACCTGATGAGAAACATCACACAGAACTCTGCTCATTATCCTCATTATTTTTTATGTTGTTCTTTTGTCTTAATATAAACATATTTTTTAGAAAGATAAAGAATATCTTTATTGGTAACTATTACCAAAAGGCCATCAACCGGAGTCCTTCTGCCTGTACATTATACATATTGTTACATTATATTTCTAATTACATGTAAACTAGATAATATATAAAATTGAAATAATAAGATTTTATTGACAGTTAATTTTCTTGTCTGTGGAAGTCTTGCAATGTTTCGAATATAGTTTTTTTTTGGCAATTTTCTTCTTCGTTGTACTTGCGAATATTTGGTAAGTTGGGTTAGTCTTTGTTCAATAGGTTTAATTTTGGTAATTTTACAAGTAAGGCATTTGGTGGATTGTGTAGAAGATGTCTGGGGTGTCTAGTTTTAGTGATGCTTCTATTGAGTTGGGTTTAGGAATCGTTAGTAGTATAAGATGTTTCCATTCTGCCGGGAAGTGGTGATTCCTAACGCAATATTCACATATTTTTTTAATGTACATATGTGTATCGTAGTCGAATTTCTTTACTATACTTTTTGTTATTATATCATGGCCAGGGGTAGTATTGTTTTCTTTATATTTAGCACTGAGGTATAAGTCTTCCCCAAGTAACAGACCTGCATAAATTAACTGCAAATGCACTGCAAAGAGCCTGCAGTCATTTTTATAACTGTATATCAACTGCAGATAATCTGTAGAAATAGAAGTAATCTGCATATAGTCATCATATTACCTTTACCCAAAGATGTACTTCATATCACCTGCATACTGTTTAAAATTGCAGATATTTCCTGCATAAGACATTTACTGACAAAGGAAATGCAGTTGTGTCCTGCATAATGTCTTCAAATAAAAGATATGAAAATGAAGACTATATGCAGACATTTTGCAGTAAGAATTCTCTGCAAATGACACCTTTATATAAATAAAATACAGATCTACTATTGCAGAATAATAGCAAACTCTAAGCAGACAAATATGAAAATGAATATTATATGCAGACTATTTGCAGTAAGAATTCTCTGCAAATGATATCTTTATATAAATAAAATATAGATCTACTACTGCAAAATAATAGCATATTATAAGCAGATGATATATCTATATATCTATAGATGGCAAAGAATAATATAATTTCATTCTGAACGCTTTACAAGTTTTTGAAAAAACATTTTCAAAGACAATGACCGTTCAACTAAGAAGAAACAACTACTTCCTGGGCTATATGCCCCAACGGATATTGGATTATACTTCAAAGTCAAACGGGGTTGGAATATCTACAAGATAACTTAACCCAACCATTCTAGTTTGCAGTTAGAAGGGACAACATAACTTATAGACCGGTTTCGGTGTTTTTGCACCTCGTCAGTATAAGGTATATGTTATCCGTCAGCGAGCTGTAAAGCATAATCACTGACTAAAGACTGAACTAAAATCGTAATCCTTATATATCTTTCAATAAAGAAAGTTTAAAGGACACGATAGTAGTGACATCTTACCTCCAACTGCAAACTAGAATGGTTGGGTTAAGTTATCTTGTAGATATTCCAACCCCGTTTGACTTTGAAGTATAATCCAATATCCGTTGGGGCATATAGCCCAGGAAGTAGTTGTTTCTTCTTAGTTGAACGGTCATTGTCTTTGAAAATGTTTTTTCAAAAACTTGTAAAGCGTTCAGAATGAAATTATATTATTCTTTGCCATCTATTGACAAACACGCTTTATTAAATATGACAATGATATAGTTTTCTGTAATTATTCGTTTATCTATATATCTACTTTTTTACGTTTGACAGTTCCATCTCCTATTATATTATTCATATTTAATTGATATGGATAAAAAGGTGAAATGAAGGAAAATATAACGAAGATATACATAAATTTTCGATAAAAACCTCATTAAGAAATAACGATGAACTTGTTGAAAATGGCGAAGGATCTAACAATGATTTCGACATGGATTTATCATAAATAGATGTGCTTGAAGTTGACGAACAATACCAACAATGCGTCATTTCTAAGAAATTGGGCAATTGAATTTAACATTTCACAGGTTGCTTTAAAACCGTTACTGTTAAACAAAACTTATAATTCGCGTTTACCTAACGATCCTCGAACACTAATGGGTGAGTTGTTATATGGTTTATGTACTTTAAGAAATTATAGCTATTGAATATGCGAATTTTAAAGGTATATATGAAGCAACTTTAAAAGACTTTAAAGAGTTTTTTGATACTCCTTTGTTGTCCACTCATTTGTTTATATTTCAAACAGAGAAATATGAGTTTCACAAAATTAATATGTATTCGTTTAATGATAGATTGTGTAAATTAGTAGCAATTGTTTCATCAGAACAAACCGTATTTGTGCCAATACACCATACATTTCCTTTGCATGAAACTTTATAAATAAAAAATAAAATACATAAAAAAGAAGAATATGTTTTATTCCAAATTAAAAAATATCAACAAAAACTTAAAACTTTTATAACAGTTTAAAAATAAAAATGAAACTGGAAAATTCTGATCATGATTGACTACTGAAAAATTTATTTATTGCGAAAAGTAGTTTTAATAATAATAATAATAATAATAAGAATCTTTATTATTTCCAAATTAAATATAGTACATTAAACTACATAACTTACATTTTAATCTAATTTAAATGACGATAGTGACCGTAAGTGTCCTTATAGCCGAGTGGGTAAGACGACTAACTTTCAATTAGGTGATGGATGGTGGACCAGGATCGAATCCCCGCGTAAGAAAGGTGAAAAAAAAATGGTAAAAGTGGTTTTAAATAATTCAAAAGTTTATGTTGTGTAGATTAAGTAAATAGAAGTAATAAATAGTATATTGTTTTACGAGCAAGGAATGATACTCATTTCCCACGAGTACGATATTTGCAGCATGAGCCGCAGGCGAATGCTGCAAATCTTACCAGTGGGAAATGAGTTATTCCTTGCGAGTCAAACACTATACTTTTTCTACGGTTATACCACAAAATAATACAATAATTCAAAAATAAATCAAATACAAAACAAAACATAACGATATAAGTTATATTTTAAGCAAAATTAACTATTATTTACAACATTTACAGTTATCATACCTTAAATTTATTTGTTAATCCAGAAAAATAAGCTAAGCTAAAAGCACAGTTTCTGAAACGGAATTTGTTGCCTTTTTCTTTTGCCAGGTCACGAAACTTTCATATGCATTCTGGTACTTATGTTTTAAAATTTCGGGAATCAAATTCTTACAAGCTTCGTTTGCAGCTTCTCTTATTTCAGGAGGAGTTAATTTTAATTCATTTTCATCACTACTTAACATTTTTACTTAAATAACAATCTAATTTAAATAATGTATTAAAAACTATCTGTTGTACCTGTCACTACTTTATTACTGTCAACCTGTTATGTATTATGGTCAAATATATGAATACATGATTGTCACAGTATACTTGATTAAGTTAAAACAATAAAGAAATGAACACTTTGTTTTATCAGATAAAGAAATGAGATATTTCTTTATTTGATATAACAACGTACCCCATTTCTTTAGAGATTACTGTCAAAAAATGATACATTTGTATAATAACCGTAGAAAAAAAATTTTTGTATATCATATTTGATAATTACCTGAAATAAAATTAAAATGTATAGTAAGGTATACTTTTATTTTATTTTAATTATTTCTGCATATCATCTTCAAATCCATCAATTATAGGTTTTATACAGGAGTATGGCAGACCTGTACTGGTTCTGCAAACGACTTTTTACACATGAAATGAAAGTAATATACAGCAGTTTTGCAGATCATTTACCTGCATAAGTGCGTCCAAAACAGTATTTTATATAATCATATACAGATTATTTGCAGATCATTACGCAGGTGAAAATGTTACTTGGGTCATCTATTTCTTGTTCTTCATAGTATAATGTCTGTGAAAAAATTCTACATACCAAGAGTTAACTAGCTGATAGTGTATGTGATCGTATTGTACGTTTTGATCTTCTGTTAATGCATTTTGGTAATGTTCAGCAAATATTTGCAGTTTTTCTTGGACTTTTGTACAGCTCATCATTCGATTTTATGTCTGGTCTGCTTAGAGTAGGTTCATACTTAATTACTTTATTTGTAGCCAATACTTTTTGCCTTTTTCTTCATTTATTTTGTTGCAGACTGTTAATCACCTATGTTCTCTGTACCTACTGTTTTTTTTATTAAACCTACAAAGTAAAATTGTTTGTTATTACCTAAACGTTGGCCTTGAATTGCTTAGTACCTACCTGAGTTTTCCTAAGGTTTACTCGAACTGCACAGTAGATGAATAATTAAGAATTTTATTTTAAAGCTGAACTGCAGAGACCGCTACCGCCTCACCGGGCGGATTACTAAAATAATTATAATATCTAAGATGAAAACAAAATTGGCTCTATTTCAAAACATTTTATTACAGCGTGTTCAATTAGCAATTATTTTCAAATTGGTAGATACAAAATTGCACCACCAATACAAACTACAATGATAACTACACATATAAATTACAAAAAATACATAATCGTCTAATATTAATTAAATACCTACACAATAACCTATACCTAGTTGATAAAAATAACTTTTCACGAAATTAAATCTTTTATCATATTTAAAATTGACTATTTTAAACTTTAAATTTTCACGCCGGTATCTTGTATCTTGCTCTTTTACTCTTAATTTACACTTAAACTATGTAATTTGTGTCTGTCTGAAAATCGTTTAGTTTTTGCATAAATATCAATAACGATGAATGGTTTATAAAAAGTTGCGAGGATGAAATGACTCACAATCGGTTATCGTACTATGCATTGAGTTCGATTCAAAGCATAGGAGGAAAAGTGGAATCAATTTGAATATAGTTTTTCACAATATAAACGAAAAATTTTGAGAATCGAAAATTATTGGGAATACTTACATAAAATCAACAACATAACAGTACTCTACATGGGAAGGGTCTAAGAAAGGTAAGCCAAATATATAATTTAGTATTTTCCAGTTCGCTAGTAGTATTTTTATATTCCGTCACTAGACCTAGTACATTTATTTTTCAAAACCAACACTGTGCTAAATAAAATAGGTAATCAATTAATTTGATATTTAGACATACAAGTTTTTGTCTCTTATGAATAGATAATTTTAAAATCACATACAAGATTTTGGATTTAAAATTAAATTATAACCAAGACATAACCATTTCAATAGATATTGCGTTTTTATTGGGTAATACCCGAAATAGTAACGAAATGTACCGGCCGTTATTATGAATGTTTAGTAAATAATTGCAAAAAGTGTTTCAAGTAATAGTCTAAATACATTTTTTCAGAAGCACACAATGCTTTCATTTTTTTTGCACGAAAATATAAATTTTCACGCTTTCGTCTACATAAGAAATAAAATTGTTTCTTTATCACTTTAGAGAAAAGCAGGAGCCAACTGTTTTTTCGCAATATAAATTGTTACGAATGTAGGCAACGCCTTTCATCGATAATGTATACATTTATTTAAATATTCTCTATAACTTCTTTGTGGCATCAACTATAAGTATATATAGGTATATATCTTTTCTTCTTTTATTGAGGAAACTTTCACCACTAAAATCAAAATAATAAAATAATTGAAAATGACCCTTGCTTATTTATCTTGATGGATATGTCAAATTTTTCAAGGGTCCTCTTTTAAAACTGAAAAAGCCTAACAAAGATAAATAACAGGGGTCATTTTCAAGACATTGATTCATTATTTTATTATTTTTATTTTAGTGGCAAAAGTTCTCCCAAAAACAGAAGAGAATGTATAAATGTGTTAATATCTTTGGCACGATTATCAGGTTTATTTTGGGGTTCAAGCTCCAGTTCTTGCCACACATTTGTCTACACCTACCAAGGCCATTGTAGCTTTCAGTTAACAATCCACAAATGCCCGTCAATAGTCTTAATTCAATTTGTTACAAATCTCTACCATATAGAAAAGACGTTTCTCCTAAGTAGCCAGTAGCCAGGACTGCAAAATTTTTGGCAGATTTTATATTTTGGGATGAGGCATCGTAATTTTTTTGAAGTGCTTGCTTTGAATATTCCATCTCAGATACTTGACATTATCTTTTGAACTTATTTGAGAAATTCCTTAGAGTTCTTCATAGTCAGTTTCTTGTATTTTGGCATATGGCTGCTATAGCTTGTGAACGGTACAAAATTGGTCTTGTTCATGTTAACGGTAAGTAATTTATCTTGGAAAAAATCAGTAACTATACTAAAGTCATTTTTAATTTTATTTTTTAAGTCCTTTCAAGTCCGGTCTTCGTAAAAAATCGCCTTATCGTCAGCAAAGCTGCATATATTGTCACATGTAGATAAGTCGAACAGTTCGTTGATATATATTGTGAACAGTATAGGTTCCAGTATTGTGCCTTGGAGCACCCCGTATTTAATTTGACGAAAACTGCTATTTCTTTTACCAACTCTTACACTAATGCTTCGTTCTTCTAAATAACTTTTCGTCAACTCGAAACAGTTTCCACGAAAGCCTATATAATCCAGTAACTTTGTCGCCTGAAAGTATGGGGTAGTATGCGTCAAATCCGGTAGTTCTGATTTTTTGCAGACTTGTTTATGATGTTGGCCTAATGAATAATCCAAGTTTGTGACCTCGAGCGCCGAACGCAACTTTGTCAAAAATCGAAAAAACCGCGAAAAAATCGTGTTTTTTTTCAAATTTCGGCGATTAAAACCCTGAAGGACTAGTTTTTGAAAAAAACTTTTTCAGTAAGTTTTTAAAGTAGACTAAATTTGCTACAATATGATACTAGAACTGTCTCTGTAGGCCCAATAGTTTCCGAGATTAAGCCTTTCAAAGTTTATCATTTTTTTCGAACTTGTAATTCTGTCTTTCTGATTAATTTAATAATAACCCTAAAGGACTAGTTTTTGAAATCTGGTAGTTTTGTTGTTTTGCAGACTCACAAGTAATAATTATAATAATTTGAGAAGTATAGATTTACAGAATAGGAAAATGAATTTATGGGTTCAAAGAAAGACAGATGGGTGACAAAAGGGTCGACGAGTAACAAAAGGGTTGACGAGCAGGTATATTATTATGACATCTGAATACAATTTTCCCTTTCAATTCATCGCAAAACAATATAAAGAAACTACGGGAGCTGTCAGAGTGAGTGTCTTTCCATACATCTTAATGTGAAAGTGGTTGTGCTATTTTGACTTTGTGCAAATAAAGGTGTTTTTGTCAAGGACAAGAAAATTGGTGGCTCTTGCTTTGGAAATTCAAAATTCTTCATCGTCAGGTAAGAGATTTCTCTTTTTTACGTACCTACTTTTCGTGTTTGTAAAATGCAGCTCTAATTTTAGAGCGAGGCAGGGGCTCTACATTATTTAAAAAGTATTTCACTCCTTGCGGACATACCATCAGGTAAACATGTGTCCTTGCATCAGTTACACATCATTCATCATTTTCTATTCTCATGTACACTCTTATTACAGGTACAGGCGTGGTTGGGAGTCACACTGAACTCTCTCTCCTGGGGATGGATATCCACGCCACAAGGCCTCAACACCAAAATGATGACCAGAGATGCAGCCCCACAACACCTCTTACAGATGATTTCTTGCGGCTGCTCAAAGGGTTGTGGGAACGCATGCAGCTGCAGAAAGGCAGGATTAAAATGCTTATCAGTCTGCAGGCACTGCAGTGGGGCCTCGTGTGACAATACACCTGATGTTGCAGTAGTAGATATCCCAGAAGGCGACGATCTGTCTGATGTCGAAATGGAGGATGATTCATCACCATTCCCTGATGGGGATATGCCATCCCAATACATCGATCCAGACACGGACGAACCTCAACCGGGACCTTCCAAGAGGGCTAAATTAATTTAATTTTTTGATTTATTACTCGATACTTACTCTATTGATTTACTACTAATTTGATTTATTACTCAATTTGATTTATTTTTAAAATTACTCAATTTCCTACAAATAAACTTATTAACTTTTGTTGTACTTATCTTTTTTACTCCATTATTCGTAGCTTAATAAATAATAGACGAAATCAAAGATGAAATTGTTTTATTTAAAAAGAATAAAGTGACTTTTATAAAACATGTGTTCCATTACATAAATAAGAATTTATCAATTCTTCTACATTTCTCTCCTTCCTCTTTGAGTGGTTTATTTCATTCTCTTCCTAGTTCATTCTTCACCCTTAAACATCATCGTTCACACTTCTCATTTTTTTTACATCACTTTTTTAACATCCCATCATAAAAAGCTTCGATAGTATAATCAGGGACAAAATTAAATTAATCAGAAAGACAGAATTGCAAGAAATTGCGAAGTTCGAAAAAAATGATAAACTTTGAAAGGCTTAATCTCGGAAACTATTGGGCCTACAGAGACAGTTCTGGTATCATATTGTAGCAAATTTAGTCTACTTTAAAAACTTACTGAAAAAGTTATTTTCAAAAACTAGTCCTTCAGGGTTTTAATCGCCGATATTTGAAAAAAAACGATTTTTTCCCGGTTTTTTCGATTTTTGACAAAGTTGCGTTCGGCGCTCGAGGTCACAAACTTGGATTATTCATTAGGCCAACATCATAAACAAGTCTGCAAAAAATCAGAACTACCGGATTTGACGCATGCTGTGATGTATAAAGTTACTGGACTAATATTCTGAAGGGTGTTTAATAATTTAGTATGGCTGACTGTGTCAAAGGCTTTGGCCAGATCCACGAAGATGCATAATGCTGTTTTTTTCATACATCGCTTTGTATAGTTTTGAAACTAGATGCTCAATGACATCTTGTGTTAACCTGTCCGTACTGTTTATCGAATATAAGATTATACTTTGCTAGGTAACTGTCTATCCTTGTTTTTAATATTTTTTCGAAGACTTTTGCAAGAGCTGAAATTAGAGAGATTGGTCGATAGTTGCTTGGGTCTTTTTTATTACCTGTTTTATAGATTGGCAAAACCACAGCTTGCTTGAAACATTTAGGGAAGTATCCTTTTTCCATACATATATTCAGTAAGTAAGTTAAAGCAGCTGTTATATACTCTGCTACTTCCATCAACGTTTTAGATCTTATATTATCCAAACCCGGTGATTTGTGCTTCTTTAAACTTAAGATAGAATTCAATACTTCAATTTCAGAAGTAGGATTTAGAATTATACTATTAGTTGTGCTTTTTTGTAAAAATATTTGTTGTGGTTTTGCAATTTTGTTAGCTAGTTTTCCCCCCAATAGTACCAAAGAAGTTAGCGAATGTGTCAGCCTCCGCCCTTTCATTCATCGAAATGCTTCCTATTTCTACTTTTTTTGTATTATTACCAAACTCTCTAATAGTTTGCCAGAGTCCCTTTAGGTTTTGTTGATTATTTTTAATTTGTGTTTTATAGTAATTATTTTGTTGTTGTTTCTATCAAGTATTTTAATGTCTTTGTGTAATCCGCAAATTGTTGTTTCAGCCTTACATTAACAGGATCTTTTTACATTTTTTTATAAAGTTTATTTTTTTCTTGTTTAGCTTTTACTAGCCCTGTTATCCATGGTTTTGGTTTTATTTTATTTCTCTTAATTATTTTTGTTTTTGTACTTTGTTCTATGTCGGTAGTTATTTTGTTAATTAGATTTAGTGTAGCTGTTTCTATATGATTGTTTTTGTATATATCTGTCCATTGTTCTTCCTTTAGAAGTTTTTTTAATGTAGTATAATTTATGTATTTTTTATGATTCTCACTGTTTAAATCATTTTTTAGTTTATTATTTTCAGTTAACGCAGCTTGAAGAAGTACCTACTGGTTTATGATCTGTTATTAAATAATCCAAAACAATAGGTTTAAAAAGTTCCAAAGGTAAATTTGTTTTAATATTTATATGATCCCGACATGTCTCTGTGTTGCCCTGCACTCTAGTTGGTGATGTAATAGCCGATAAGTAGCCATATTCTGCTAATGTATCTAGATATTCGTCTCTATCGTATGTATCTTCTATTAAATCTATGTTTATATCGCCAACAATTAGACTAATTTTACTACTATTTTTGTAGGTTTTAAGAAAACTATATAAGTCACTATTAAACTGATGGATATTCACTACAGGAGATTTATAGATTGCTAGAAGGTCAATATCTGTTCCCATACATTCTAGTTTTACTACAAGTATTTTTATGACGACCAAATTTTTTATATCAAAGGAAAAATTTACATCATTTCTGACGTACAATATTAACGAATATGTTAGCCGATGGTATTTTTTAATTTAGTAAATTATTTATATTACTGTAGTTAGCTCCTGAATAGCATGTTCCGTAGATTTTCCCTCTCTAAATTTATACAGGTTCTCAAATAGTATGATGTGATATTTATATAGAAATTCATTTATTCTACTTTTTAGTGCCTATTTTAGATAAGGGTATAAACGATATAGGTGTATTATTTCCTTGTTGAATTTATATCCAGTTTTAAATAAGGGTTTAATAACATCAAGTCTTAAACATTGTGGAAAACGTTCTGTATAAAAACAACTAATTTATTCGCAAAATTTAAAGTTGGTAAATTTCATTAACTATTAGTTTTAAAGTTTTAAATCGTATGTTTTCCCAACCTGGCGGCTTTTATCATAATTTTTATAATATTTTGTATTTTAATTTTATGGACTTCTCGTACATTGTATCTTTCACTATTTCCAAATTTTCTTTGTAATCATTCGGGGTTATTATTTTATCTGCATATGTCCTCCCCAGATTACCAAAGTAATTGTTACAATTATTTGTAATATCTGTTTAACTTAAAACTTTTTGTCCATTGTCTAATTCCAATTTATCAATTTTAGAAGATTGCACTTCTTACTAATTGCGTTAAGACTTTTACATAAATCAGATGAAGAATTTTTGTATATATATATATATATATATATATATATATATATATATATATATATATATATATATATATATATATATATATATATATATATATATATTGTTTTTTTGGAGTTTTAATTTGTGACTTTACTTTCATGTTTTTGTTTTATTTCTATTTTATTTGGATCTTTTAAAAATTTGTAATACAGAGCATTTATTTCAGAAATGATTTAGTTTAGGATTTTCTTGCTTTATTATTTTTTTTAATAATAAAGAATTTTGTATTTTTTAAAATAAACTAATTTATTTTATAAATAAATATATCAAATGCGTTACATTATTCGCTATAACAAATCACCCCACTTTTCATTTCCTAAATCTGTTTTAAGATCTGGGTAATTGATATTTTCTTTATTTCCTTTATTAATAGACTGGTTTTGTTAAAAAAAATATCAAATGTTATTGCTGTTGGATATCGAACAGTAATATCATTGTTGAATTTAAAGGGATAGGTATTTTTATTAAAATACATGGTATTTTTCAAAAAAATATAATCTAAGGTAGTTTTGCTGACAGATCAGGTAATTTCATGTATATGTGAAGTAAAATTGTATGAATTTAAGATATTTTTATATTGTTTTATATCAACTTTATTTTTTGAAAGGTCTATATTTAGATTACCAGCTAGAATACATAAATTACTTATGTTTATTTGTTTCCAGATATTCGAGTAATTCTACATTAAATTGTTTTATAGTAACTTTAGAATTTGGAGAACGATAAATTGCAGTTATATAAATATTAAAATTATTTAGATTTACACCTAGCTTAGCAATGTTGCAATTTCTAATTAATGTTTTATACACATAATTTAATTCATCCTTTATATATACAGTGACGTCCAAAAGTAGCGGATAAATTCATTTTCTCCGTTAATAAGTGTGTAAAAGAAAAATTCTGAAACACGTCGATTTATAACTTTAAAATGACACTTTATGGCGCTAAAAAAACACCCCCCACTTCAAACCCCTTCCCAAGGGGTGAGAGCACCCCATTTTTTTAAATGGAATGAGGGGTCATGTGATACCTCGTTTGAAAGAGCATTTAATTGCCTATTTAGCAATGTAAAAATTTTTAGATTTCATTTTTTATTTTCAAGAAAATTCGATTTACAATTTTGGAATGTGTTACTTAAAATGTATTAAAACGTGTTGTATTGATATACCAAGCATGCTATACTAGATTATTTTATCATTAGAAAATTTAACTGTATTACAGTATTAAATATTGAATTTTCTTGGAAATAAAAAAATAAATTCGATTTACAATTTTGGAATGTGTTACTTAAAATGTACCTGAAACGTGTCGTATTGATATACCAAGCATGCCTACTAGATTATTTTATTATTAGGAAATTTAACTGTAACCACCTATTACAGTATTAAATATATAGGCAATTAAATGCTCTTTCAGACGAGGTATCACATGACCCCTCATGCCATTTAAAAAAATGGGGTGCTCTCACCCGTTGGGAAGGGGTTTGAAGTGGGGGGGGTGGTTTTTTAGCGCCATAAAGGGTCATTTTAAATTTATAAATTGACGTGTTTCAGGATTTTTTTACACGCTTATTAACGGAGAAAATGATTTTATCCGTTACTTTTGGACCTCACTGTATGATAATACCATTATAATTATTTACTCTGGGAGAGGTGGCCAATTTTTTTTTAAGTTGATTGTAGTACCAGAAACTATGTTTTTGTTAAATATTCTACAAAGTGTTGTTCAAAGTTTAATTATCATTACAATCTAAATACATGTACTTTTATTATAACTGATTCTTGAAAAAAACTATGGCCAATTAACCCTAACTTTCTCGTTTTTGCTGTTAAGTATATATAGGGATTCATTTTTTACATTTAGAAATAATTTTTCACTTTTGGCTTGACAATCCAATTCGGGATCGAGTTACAAAGGATTTAGTAACTATAATCTTTGGCTCACTCTTTTTATTTACAATAGTCTTTGGAGTGTTACAATGATTCATTTTGCTACTATCGCTGTTTCTGAAATTTTCTTTTTCTTTATCTGTTTCTTCACAATCTTTCTGTTTATCTTCCTTGTTTGCAGGTAATAATTGAGACGATCTTTGATTTTTTGATAAACAGAAGACGGAGTTTGAGGAGCATTCTGAGTTTTCTGTGGAGTATTCTCGATTTTAAGTATGTCTTCAGTTGTTAACACTTTATTATCTACATACAATATTTCCCCTTTTATGTAGCAAGTATTAGCAGTCTGTTTAACTTTCTTAAAATGTCGTCTTTATTTATTATCAGTCTTCTGTTGCGCAGATGTTAAACCATGGGACACTCTTATATTAGTATTCTTCAGCTTGGAGCAGCTCTGTAGGACATATTTTTGGTCAAGTTCGATTGAAATTCCACTTTTACAGGGGCGGTGGCTAATTTTACTAGGCTATACTTATATATTATTAATATGCTTAAGTTTAACGTTAATATTTAACAGCGAGTTTAATTTATTATAGATATCAACTGCAGATACGTTAGATTTAGATTGCTTAATTCCAAATATCAGAATATGTTTCACTTTTTTTCTCTAAGATTTAAATTTGAGCAGAACAATTGCCTCACTAGCTTTTATAATATTAAATCATTTTACAATTTGTAATTTCCGCTAAAAGTTTTGAATTTGTAGGCTCTGCTGGCATTTCCTGGATTAACATTCACATGGCATTGACCTCATTTGACGTATATGCAAGTAGACCAATACACGGTAAGAATGAAGCGTAGCTGCCAGGTTTAACTTAGAAAGACTTACGGCGTATTGGTTCTACTTGCATATACGTCAAATGACGTCAATGCCATGTGAATGCAAATCCAGGTATAGTCTACGGACAATGCTACGGATACCTTTATATTTATATTATATTTATTTTAAATGTAATAATAATATAAACAATTTATCGCCTATTTATTTAATTGTAATGTCTTGTATTTTATTATTTTATTAAAAATATTTTACCCACCTATATTTTTTAAAATAATAAAAAAAATGTCATTATAATATGTCATTCTGTTTTCATATAAGTAATTTGAATATATTATTATGTTTTTAATATAACTAATTTATAAATATTTTAGACACTTGAAAATGGTATAATGGTATAACATATGTAGTGTTAAAAAATTTTTTTAATAAATTATTGACCGAACCCCAGTAATTATTACATTTAAATTAATTTAAACGGTCGGGAAATATATTCATTAATTATATTATATTTATGCAGAGTCAAGATATCTAGTCAGGTTGCGGCATTTGTTATGATTTATTTCAAAAGATCAAATTCATTCTCATTTTTTTTTAACAAATCTTTTGATACCTAGAGCAGTAATAAAACTTGATAAGTACACTAGAACTAACTATTATTTTACAGAAGACACATTAACCACAGAAATATATTTTCATCTGTATTTTTTTTAGAAAAACATACAAAGATTATTGGTAAGTAAATGTAATGCAGAAATCATTTAATATTTCAATGAAGTTACTTTTAAAACGTTAGATAGGTAATGCAAATTAGAACTGGTTGCTGCTTATGTATTTAAAAAAAGTGTATTAGTTATAACGTGCTTACTGATAAGATGGTTAGGGTTAAAATTATATAGAAAGCATATAACGTTCAAACAAATTTACCCATATAAACGTTTATTTTAGAATAACATATCAAAGTGCTATTTATTGACTTAAATCGGAAAACTGGGGACCGGCAATCGTTTGAGAAATGAAACTGTTGCTAAAGTGTCGACAACCCAGAACGGGTCTAACTAACTCAAAACCAACAAATTTTAATTAATTAGTCTTAACTTAATACATTTTAATTAAATAAGTTTTTAATTAATATAATATTTTTTTAATCAAATTAGTTTTGAGTTATTCAAAGAATTAAAAATTATACTTCACAATATTCAGAACAATTTCTTCAGGTTAAAAAAGAAGGGTAAAAAACAAAACACAAAAATTCTAAAAAAATAAAAAAACACGAAAAACTGAAAAACAAATCAGAGAAAAGGGGATAAAAGAACTCGAAAAAATCAAGAAAGTAATATTAAATCGAAAAAAAGACAAAACAAAAAAGAAATAGCGAAATAAATCTAAGAATCGCAAATAAAAAATAGTTATTATCCTAACAAGTGCGGAAAGTTATACTTTCCCGCACGCGAACTGCCGATGCCCGAACGACGCGAAGCGGAGTTCGGGCAAGCAGTTAAGTGCGAGAAAGTTAATTTCCGCAAGAGTTAGGATCAATATTTTTTCTACAAGCAAAATCACCTCAAAAATTATTTAGATACTTGAAAAGATGCGATTGTGACAATTAAATCTTTCATAGTGTCAATAAATACACGACTGTAGCTATAGCAACCCTACTTAAACAGGTGAGTTTGTTGTTGCTTTGAGTAAGGTTTACAGGGGTGATTTAATAAATTATAATTTTTTTAAAAACAAACATTTTAAAAATCCCTATTTTCATGTAAAATAATCCTATTTTTTTTACTATTTGTATGTAGTCCAACAAGATAAAGATAATAATACAATAATTTGTCAAAAAGGTTATCGGAAAACATCTCTAATTCATAAAAAAAAATGCGTGCGGGAAAAAATCTTACCCGCACTCCGTGCGGGAAAGCTATTTTCTGAATTAAAATGCGTGCGAGAAAGTGTTGTAGAAAAAGGGAATTTTCAACATGATTACCTACCCAGTTAACCAGGCGACGTGATTCCGACGTCAGTTAAACGTTATTTGATCACCTACATGACGTGAGGAATTGACGTGATTGTGACGTCGTTAGTACGTGATAATGTCACAGCTTATAGACGTCAGCAAATAACGTTATGGTAACGTCAGCAGATAACGTCACTGTAAAGTATTCAACTAGGAGATTGGAAAGGATAGAAATGAAATTAGACACAGAAGTAATAAGCATTTATTCAAAAATTTAAGTTATTGACATTTGCATTACCGACTAAAATTAAATAATTAGTTTATGACTAAAATTAAATAATTAGTTTATCAACTTTTTCGTATTTAAACGAACGAATGAATTAAAGGAAATGATGTAAAACAATCGCCAATACTTTCTACTCAGAATAACAGAAGCGCATCTTTTAAAATATCTGTTTATCTATAAACTCAAATATACCTATATAAATTTTGAAACTTAAATTTAATAATAAACAACATAGCAACTTAAATACTAATATCACAAAAAGGTACATTTTATACTATTATCACACAAACAGGTACAACTTAAATTATTGCCGCAAAAATATTAAAAGTTACCAAAATAATAAATAATAGATAAATTGTAAGGTACAAAAAAGTTGTTTAAAATTTGCTTATAGTTACAAATATATATGTAGATATTACACTAATATCACAGAAATGTACGATAATCAATACTTTTATAACAAGTTAAATTTTATATTAATTTAACGAAATAAGAATTAAAATTTACAATACACATTGCACAAAATTCATATTTAATAAACACACGAAGCTTCTTATTATGAAAATGGTTATCATAAACATGATTGAAATACTTACTTTTACAATCTACAACACAACATTTATATATAAAATAACCTGGTAGTGACATGTTTAAAACTATTCACTATACTTTTGCACCCTTTTTACGCTAAAACTACCTTCAATTTATATTAAACTAAAACCACTTGCACTTCCCTGTCACTATGCCATGCCGCCATTACTGTTTTTTCGCGCTACCAGCTGACTGGTTTAGTTCCCAGTTTCACCACTACAGAATGCGATTGCGCCCTATGGTATGCGCACAAACATGTTGGCGCCTTTGGGCTATCTTTCAAAAAGTCAATGATGGTTAAAGAAAATAATACATATAAACATATAAAGTAGCTTTAATTTATCTACTACAAGATATGAGAGAAAGACAGTGCGAAATATGAGATAAAAAATGTGGAACGCTTCTGTTTTATAAATTAACAATCGATAAATTGGATAATAAATGGCCCGAAAAAGACGTCAATTTGACGAATAAACGAGACGTCACTTTCACGTTGCCAATTTGACGTCTTTTTTACGACATATTTCTGACCTATGACCAATCTCACCAAAAATGACTAATAAATGTCGTGAAATAGACGTCATCATTCGTCATGTGTGGTTAACTGGGTACTTATTTTAATTTTTATGCCAAACTGAACTACTTTAAAAAATATTACTCCATCTAGGTTTTTTCTTTTCATTAATTTATAATTTACGCATTAAATATAACAATTGACTAAATTATAAATTAAGAACAAAATTTTGATAATTCTCACGTTTCTTATTTCCCAAAAAGTTCTGTCAAACAGATTTAAAACTTTGCCAAGCTGCTTTTTTACAGTCATTCATAGTGCCAACAAAACTTTCGTCCTTAAATAAGCTCTGAATTTGTGGTCCATCGAAAAATTTCTTTTAATTTTACGTCTCTTATTGCTGGGAACTTTTCTCATAAATACTAAAAACAAGTGCCGTTATTATTAAAAGCTTTGACATACGGCTTCATAAAATCTAGCGTTAATATTAAGGTGGGAGCAAATAATAAGGACAATCTAGATTTGTGCATGGTTAGAATTCCTAACTCGAAGCACAAAATGCTGCGACATAGATAAGTTTAATCAGTCCATACAAGGCCAAAACCAAACTGTAGACACTGTTTTTCACTCTGTTAGAGCTCATTAGTACAGTACAGGTTTGTCACTAATGAAGAAACAGTCCGTTATAGAGTGGCTAATATTTGTTATTTTTATTAGTGAAAGTTAAACACAATCGCCATTTCTACTCCAAAAATAGCACTCTTGTGGTCGCTTTGCATCTCATATATAAAACCTTGGCAAGGTAAATAAAAGTAAACGAAAAATTTACTCAAAACTCAAGCCTGGTGGAGCAAAACGGATTCAGTTGGTCTGTTCAAAAGCACTAATCACTTTTTGTCTCATTTTCTCTTTTTTTAGTTATTGCGATTATTTCTGGTTTATTTAATTGGTTTTATTGTATCATTTTGTTTGTTCTTAGATTTTCATTTTTTTTTGTTTTGGCATTTTTTATTTTTAACTTTTTTATTTATAATTCTCAATAAAAAAAATAATCAAAATATATTAGTTTAACACCGAACAGCAGCAAAAAGAAGAAGAAGCCATAGTTAGAAAGTAGTGAATTATTAAGAAGAGACTAGCAAGTAAAGGAGTATGGCTCGATAGTCTGGTGGACCAAGGTGATGCAAACTACCGCTGTAAAGAGACTACAAAAGATCCAGCGAGTAGCGTGTCTTGGCATCACAGGAGCCATGAGAGGTACTCCAACTGCAACCCTGGAAGTAGTGCTAAACCTCCCACCTCTCGACATTATTGTGAAAGGGGAGGCAAGGATGGCAGCCTACAGAATGGGTTGCAGTGGCAACTGGAAGTATAACGCCGCCAGTGGGCATACAAGGATTGTGGACACTGTACAGATGGACACCTTGGAAATGCTACCAGACAGGATGGTGAAGATCACAGATCTAGAAAAGCCATACAATGTCAATATTATTGACAGGGCTGCCTGGGAGAAAGGTGAACCTGAATATATGAAAAGGGGGTTCACTTGGTATACGGATGGCTCGAAGAAGCCAACAGGCACTGGGGCGGGAATATATGGAGTCAGACCCAAGGCGCAGTTTTGCGTAAGCCTGGGTAAGCTGGCTACTGTTTTCCAGGCTGAAGTTGTTGCCCTATCAGAGTGTGCAAGAGTGTGTTTGGAGCGTGGTATGACAGACCACACCATATACATAAACTCGGATAGTAGAGCAGTGCTAATGGCACTTGACAGTTTTGACTTTACCTCTAAAGCAGTATGGGACTGTCATCAGGCCATGAAAACCCTGGGAGAGTACAACAAGGTTATCCTTAGTTGGGTTCCGGGGCACAAAGGTATCGCTGGCAATGAGGGAGCAGACAAGTGGGCAAACAAAGGAGCTGAAAGCCCGCTCATTGGCCCAGAGCCCACGTGTGGTATTGCTTACAACACAGCACGAAAAACTGTTCGCCAGTGGATGGGCATAGAACATCGAAAGAGCTGGGAAAGAACAGAAGGTAAAATACAGTCAAAGAGAATGCTGCAGACACCTACTGGTGCTATAGCGGCAGATGCTCTTGGGCTGAGGAGGAAGACCCTGCGGAAAGTGGTTGGCTTCATCAGCGGCCACTGGGTATTTCGCGGACACCTACATAAGATGGGAATTCAAATTGAAAACCTCCTATGTAGAAAATGCGGTGAGGAGGAGGAAACAGCCTTCCACGTGATATTCATGTGCCCAGCCCTGCAAGGTCTGCGTGTGAGATCCCTTGGCCTACCGACTGGAGATCAAAGGGAAGAACGGGAAACCATAGTCAAAAGAATCTCTTGGTTCATTAAGAACCTGGGATTTGACGAAGAATGAGGACCTGTGAATGAGGGTGCACAATAAGCTGTACTAGCTGCGATGCAATCCCATGGACTACCTCTAAGCCTGGCCCTCTTTAAAAAAAAAAAAAAAAAGGAGTAGAAAGAAGATTAGCGACAGGAAAAAAATCCACAACCCCGAAGATTTTATCAATTGGAATGTGTTCTCAGGAGGAATTCTATATCAATTGACGCCACTGTTGGTAAGAAATTTTTTATTATTATCTAGTGTCAAGAATTAGTACCTATTTGGTGCGACATTCAAAATTAAAAATATAATTTATAAAATATACATTTTGTTAACGTGTATTTGCCTATTCTGGACTTGAAATTGTGGTGCTTTTTTTACAAATGTTAATGTCTTTATGTTGATTTTGATCGTCTTTTTTTTCAATATTTATTATTAATTGTTGTAACAACCATTTAAAAATAAAAATAAAAAAGTATATAAAAAAATACAAATAAATCAGTGCGCGTAAGAGAGGTACCTGTATATAGACTTTTAGACAGGATTCTCATTATTTTCTTTCTTTGTAGATTAAAAGAACTGAAATTTATTCAGATTTCTCACGTAATGTTTACGTCTCCGAGTATTGGAAATCGTCTGGGAATTTTTTTCCATTATTTTCATAACAAAAATGTTCATTGTTTCGATAACCAGACAAAAAATAAACGATAAATATATATTTGGCAATTTTGCCCTTATGAACCACCATCCTTTCGACAAGTTGAATCCGTCTGGCAATTGAAAATCGTAAAATATTTAATAATGTATATTTTCGTGAATAAAATTTTGCTTTCAGTTTATTTTTAAATAAAAACAACTTTTTAATGTATACATGTATATTCAATAAATTTTAAAACATAGAATATATAATAAAAAACAAAAAATCTATAAAAGCAACTACATAGGGTAGAGTAAAAATATTCTCTAATGAGTAACAGACCCATGAACAGACCAATCATCTAATAAACAATTTTTTCCAATTGTATTGATTTTTATAGATGACATAATCTTCTCTGTCGAAAGCAAACTTCACTATCCCACTGATAAAAAAAACTATGTAAAGACAAACAAACAGTTTATTAACAGCGAACTAATAATTAAGTAATTATAAACATAAAACGTGCTTATTACTGCATAACCAAAGAAATCGTATATATAATGTTATAGAAAAATCTACGAACCTTCAAAACAAAATTCATATCTTCTTCTTTTTTATATACTAAAACTAGGAAGGAAAGGTGCTAATAAAAGTAATTTCACATAAAATGTCAACACACCTCCTTAATTTTAGGAGTAGCAAAAAAAATAACAAAATAATGACCGTGAACATAAATACAAACACTCTAGAAAACACTTAACAATTCTCTTAAAGTTTCATGTCTAAGTGAACCTAAAGATTTAGTCAAAATGTCCGCTATTTGGTCCACTGAAGAAACTTTTGACACTTTAATAATATTGTTTTTCACTAAGTCATGCACATAGTGCAAAGCTACATCTATATGTTTACTGTTTTTTGTAAAATTTCCGTTAATAGCCAAGTGTCTTGCTGAGGAATTGTCTTCAAACACTTCGATTGTTTCACTTGTGTCAATTCCGAGATCACTAATAATTCCTTTTATAAATAAGATTTCGTCGGTAGCTTCTGCTAAAGCTACATATTCTGCATGACATGATGACCTGGTTACAACTTTCTGTTTCCTGGATATCCACAGTACTGGATTTCCCAATACTTTAATAAAGATTCCACTTCTGGATTTTCTATCCACTATGTCGCTGGCCCAGTCCGCGTCGACATAACATTCTAGGGAGGTATTACACAAAGAATTGTAGTTAAGTTTTAAATTTTTTGTACTTTGTAGATATTTTAAGATTCTAAGTGCGTATTTGTAATGTGTATTTGAATAACAGTTTTGGAATGAACTTAGATAGTTTACTGCATAGGATACATCAGGACGAGTTCCTTGACCAATATATAGTAAAGCTCCTATCAAATTTCTGTAACTTTAAATCTTTTTGACATATTTTCTATATATTTTTCTTGACTTAACGTCATCAATTTATTTTCTCTGTCATAGTGAATGTCGATTCCCAAATAATTTGTCACAACTCCTAAGTCTTTCATTTTAAATTTTTTGCTCAAATTTTCTTTAACCATTTTTAAATTGTCATGATCGGCACTGCATATGATTAAATCATCAACGTATAAGATAACATATACAGAGTCATTTCCATCATTTTTTATGTATAAACAACTGTCATATTTGGAATTAACAAATTTCTGTGAAATCATGTAATTATGAAAACAATCGTACCATATGCGTGGACTTTCACGAAGTCCATATAGAGCTTTTTTTAACTTACATACCTTACTTCTTCCTGTTTCGAATCCTCTAGGTTCATAAATGTATACATTAGAATTTATCGTTCCATTCAAAAATGCAGTCTGAACATCCATTTGTTCGATAAACCATCCGTTATGACAGGCTACTGATAACAATGATTTAAGTGAGTGCATTTTGGCAACCGGTGAATATATTTCTTGTTCTAAATTTTTGGGCTGTTGATATCCTAACGCAACTAACCTGGCTTTATAGGTGTTATCTGATTTTATTTTGTATACCCATTTTACTTGAATAATTTTATTGTTTGTTGGAATTGCGTTTACATCTACTATTACCCATGTGTCGTTTTCTATTAAACATTTCATTTCTTGTTCCATGGCAGTTCTGATCACTCAAGCAACTCTTTCAACACAACCAACAACGAGAAGAAGATAACCATCTGTTCAGACAAACAAGCCATTGAGATCTGCAAGTCAAAAATAAATCCATTTAGTAATGACTCACATTTGAACTTCGTTAAAGATTTTACCACTGATTCATCCATATCGATCGATCCTATGACTTCACCAACAGTAAAATTAACGAATAACTTAGACTCTCTGGATAACCGTTATCTTCTGGCAAGACTAAGAGAACCCGCTATCCTAAAAGCAGTCAAGTTACATCTCGCCTATCTTCACGATCGACCAGCCTCAGTATGTTTTGATGGATTCACCAATATCAGTATTAAACTCTTTTTGGCTTCTGAAGGTCTTCCCATTCATACAGAAGCCCTTCGCAAGATTTTTTATGGATACCACGATGCCTACGGAATTAATGCTGCAGAAGTGGATGCTGACTTAGTTACATATGGGTCATTTATCGCATCAGAAAGAATGATTCATCTTCAGAAATCTAGGGAAAGTCATCATAATTACTTCTCAGCTGTCTCACCAAGACGAAATTTTTAAAAAATTTGACGCGTGTTGAGGAACTAGAATCCTCAAGTACTTTTAGCATGGTTCTCATAAATATTAGATCTCTTAGAAATAAAACTGATGAGCTTTTTTTGTTTTTGGAGGAGTTAGGATTTCCTCCATTAGTTGCAATTACGGAACACTGGCTGGAAGTAAACGAGCCCTTTCTTGTTGAAAAATATACCACAATAGCTAGGTACGACCGTACTAGTTCAGCTCATGGAGGTACCCTCATTCTTTCTAGAGCAAATGATTTCTCTTCAGTAACTAAATACGATTTTCTATTAAGCGAAGATTTCTTTGAATTTTCCCTAGTTTATAATAATGAGATGAACCTTTACATTATTTGTATTTATAGATCACCTAGTTCAAACATCGATCTATTTTTCCAGAACCTGTTAAATTTACTCGATTCTCTGCCCATCAAGAGCAGAAAAATTTTATGCGGCGATCTAAATATTGACTATGCTACTGCTTGTGCTTCCCAACTGTCTTTGGTAACTATTTTTGAATCTTATGGTCTCTCAATGCACGTTGACTCCCCAACTAGGATCACGAAAACCTCTGCCACCATTATAGACTACGTTGTTTCCGACTTTTCGCCTCCTGATGTCGATTCTTTGGCTATCAGCGCAGGGCTTTCTGATCATGAAGCGGTTTTCACCAAGTTCTCTATTCCATCTAAAACTTCAATTAAATCTCGGCGTTTGGGTAGGATTTTCTCTGCCAAAAACTTTGAAAAGTTTTATAATTTATGTCTATCTACCGACTGGAACTTTCTGTCCAATGATATCAACTCAAACTACAGTAAATTTTTAAACAAAATTGTTAACGCTTTTAACAAAGCCTTTCCTCTTAAACCCATTAAATCCAAACGTCATAAACCTTGGACTACTAAAGGTATACGTAATTCTGCCAAGAATATGCGCTCCTTATTATACATCAAGAAATTTACTGCTAACATCCATGTCACCGAATATATAAAAAAATATAGGAATGTTTATTTAAAAATAATAAAAATAGCTAAACAACGGTATTACCAACATAAACTAGATAGTTCCAAAAATGTTTCTAAAGAGACTTGGTCCATTATTAATGATCTTCGTAATAAAACTAACTCAGTGGATCAAAAATTCCCCTTTCCCAGTTCCGATGATTTAAACGAATACTTTGTTAATGTCAGTAATAATCTGACTGCAAACATCTCGCCTAAGTTCGATCCTATCTCTTTTCTTCCCGCCTCTAAAAATGTTGCAAACACCTTCTTTTTAAATCCAGTGAATTGTTCAGAACTTAAACAAACAATCAACAATATTAAAAGTAAATCTTCTTGTAGTACAGACGGCTTATCTATCAAAATCTTCATAAACCTTCCTGATAATGTGATAGAAATACTATCATCTCTAATTAATAGATCTTTTGAAAACGGAGTATTTCCTGAATGCTTGAAAACGGCTATAGTCATTCCTCTTCACAAAGGTGTTGAACACTCAATTACCGGTAATTACCGACCTATTGCTTTGTTACCGGCCCTTTCCAAAATTATCGAAAGATTAATAAAAGTCCGACTCATGCCTTTTCTCCTTAAGCACAATATTCTATCACAAAATCAGTTTGGATTTCTGTCAAATAAGTGCACAAACGATGCCATGTTTTCAGTGCTCAATGAAGTTTACTCATCTCTTAATAATAATCATTCCACCGCTACAGTTTTCTGTGACTATGCCAAGGCATTTGATTGTGTAAATCATAATATTTTATTAAAAAAATTAGAGTTCTACGGTATTCGTGGCATTTCACTGAACTGGTTCAAGTCTTACTTGGAAAATAGGAAACAACTAGTCAGAACAAACGGTAAAGATTCTAGCTGCAGATTAATTACTAGTGGAGTACCTCAAGGTTCCGTGTTAGGTCCCATACTTTTTTTACTCTTTATTAATGACATCACTAATTTAAAAATTAAAGGAAAAATCTTTCTATTTGCTGATGATACTAGTATCACCTGGAGCAACATCGATAATCCATGCCGACATTTCTAATGATCTTATTACAATCAAAAACTGGTCCGATTGTAACTTGCTTTGCTTCAATGTCGAGAAGACAGTTGCATTATGCTATAAAGAAGCCTTTCATCCAATACTTCTTGAAAGCAATTCCGTCAGTGTCGTTGAGTCTGTAAAATTTCTAGGTCTTTTCATTGACAGCAGTCTAAAGTGGTCTCTTCACACAGATTCACTAACGAAGAAACTAGCATCAGCATGCTTCGCGATTAGATCGGTTTCTAAAGAACTAAATCTCCACTCTGCCAAAATAACTTATTTCTCTCTCTTTGAATCTCATCTTCGCTACGGACTTCCCTTTTGGGGTTCTAGTAGCCTTGCACAATTCAACGCTATTTTTAAATTACAAAAGAGAGCAATCAGTTATCTCCTTGGACTTAGCTCAAGAACCCACTGCAAGCCATACTTTCAAAGGAACGGAATCCTAACACTCCCTTCATTATTTATTCTAGAAACTGTATGTCTGATTCGAAAGCATTTACATATTTTTCCTACGAGACCCAACCATGGCTACTCCACTAGAAACTCGAGTTATGATGTTTATTTGCCAATCCCATCCACCGAATTAGTAAGAAAGTCAATAATTTATCACGCAAAAAAATTGTACAATCACCTCCCTGTGCAAATTAAATCGGCGACTTCTTTTACTAAATTTAGAAAAATGACTAAAGAGTATCTCATTGAGAGATCATATTATTCAGTGGATGAGTTCCTAAATGAATAATTAAAACGTCTTGAATATCACTTCCAGTAGCTGCAAGTCTTATTTTAAATTCTGTAAATTTTTTGTATTTTATTGATTTTTTCATATTATGTATTGCAGTTTGTATTTTTTTTTTAAACTTTTGGAATTATTTTAGGTAACAAATTTGTTCTTTTTTTAAATTTTTTTATATTTTCTAACATTTTAATAACCATTGATGATATATTTATTTATATCAATCAGTAATTGTTTTTGTATATATTTGTGTTATATATTTCCCTAGTGTGTTTTAATCTTATCCTGCTTTGTCCATAAAAATTGTATTTTTTTTTAGTGACAATAAAGCATACGTATTATTATTATTATTATTATCCAGTATATTTTTTCATTAGATTCTATGGCTTCTTTGTATGTGTTTGGAATGTCAATATCACTTATATAATTATCAAAATTTACTGTTTCATTAAATTTTTCAGCTTCATTATCATTTTCAGATAATAAACAATAAGCAGAATATACTTCATACTCATTCAAATATGTGGGTTTTCTTATGGTTCTGCCTGATTTGCTATTTGTAGCGTTTTCATTATCTATGTGGGTAATTTCATTTTCTTTACTTGTTTCGTCTTCAATTTGCTCATTTTTTATTCCTTCATTATTTTCAAATAAATCTGATTGATTTTTTTTCTAAATTTCCAACATTATTGTCTGATTCTACTCCTTCATAATATTTGAAATCTGTTTCATCGAATATAACATCTCTTGAAATCACTATTTCATTCGTTTTCTCATTATACAATCTATATCCACCTCCTGAATATCCAACCATTCTTAATTTCTCTGCTCTAGGTTCCAATTTATTTGTTCTTGGGAGAATTACTGACCATGTACGTGATCCAAAAACTTTGAGTCTGGACAGGTCATTTTCACCATACCAGATAGTACTTGGTGGTATTCCTTTGTTTGCATTGGTAGGAGATCTGTTTAACTCATAAGCCGAGCATAATATGGCTTCTCCCCATAATTCTTTTGGTAAATTTGTTTCTATTAATTTTGTACGAACTTTATCCATCAGTGTTCGGTTCATTCTCTCAGATACTCCGTTTTGTTGGGGACTGTACGGTACTGTATATTGAATTTCTATTCCTTTAGATCTACAAAAAAGTTTAAATTGATGTGATTTAAACTCACCTCCATTATCGCATCTTATCTTCTTGGTTTTGTTACCATGTTGGGTTTTTAGCATCTTTATAAAATTTATAATATTTTCAGCAGCTTCATTCTTGGTCCTCAATAATTTAACGACAACGAAATGTGAAAAATCATCTATTATAACCTGAAAGTACCTGTAACCTTCTTTTGTTACTTGTGCAATTGGTCCAGCTATGTCTGTGTGAATTAAGTCTCCTATTTGATTGGTTTTTCTTTCAACTTGATAAAAGGGTTTTCTAGTTGCCTTTCCTTCTTGGCATGTAGTACAAATATTGTCTGAATACGGCAAATCCAGAATTTTTAGACCTGTTCTATTTAAATGTCCCAGTCTTTGATGTCATAGATTGTTTTTACTTTCTTCTACTTTATTACATTCATCATGACTTTTGCCTATCTCTATTTCAATCGAAAATAGGTTATTCATTTTTTTACAATTTAATTCATAATTTTTTCCTACGATTTTTGTTTTATCTTTCTCAAAAATTACTTTATGTCCTTTTTCGTTCAATTTGGACACCGAAATTAAATTATGTTTCAATCCTTCTACTATAAGTGCATTTATAGTTAATGTTTTTCCTTGACATATTCCTTTAATAATACCTCTTTTTCTGGCAATCATCACTTGTCCATTGGCTACTTTTATCTCAATTCTATTTTCTAGTATTGTAACATCTTTCATGTATAATTCCAATTCGCTTTTGACTAGGTTCTGAGTAGCACCAGAGTCTAAAATAAAAATATTATTATTCATCGTATATGAGTTTTCTTCATTGCATTGTAGAGCTATAAAAGATAGTTCTGATGTTTCTTCTGTTTGATTTGCACTTTCATAATTTCTTGGTCTGAATCCTCTTGAAGCACGTCCGAATCCTCTTCTATTATTGTTTCTTTGTCTACTATATCTTCCTCTAGTCGTACTCTTACATTCATAGATTTTATGTCCTTCTTTTCCGCATTTGTAACATACATACTGTTTACAGTGTTTACTGGCTTCAAATGCAACTTCTTCGTTAGTATTTACCATTTTATTTGGTTTACTTTTAATTTTTAGTTCTTCATCTAACAATCTAGCTCTAACGAAGTCCATAGTAATTTTTTGATTCACCGTTTCAATAGCAGTTATAACATTGTTGTATTCTTCATTTAAGGTTAAAAGTAGATGACAAACTTTGTATTCTTCATCAATTTTAGATCCGGCATTTTCCAAATCTCTGATTCTGATTATAGTGTCAAAATGTAGGAAGTGGTCTTCTAATTTTTCGTTTCTTTTTATTTTTAAGGTTAGCAATCTTTTCTTTAACGTTAATTTAGTGAAAACACTTTGTCTTTCGAATAAGTCTTCTAGACATTTCAACATTTGTTTGGCTGTTTTGGCATCTTTGACTAAATCTAAGTGTTTATCTGTAAGGCACTGTACTATAGTTGACTTAGCTTTTGAGTCTTTAATTATAAAATCTTGTTTTTCCTTTTGTGTTTCACATTCTTCTAGGGTTTTTGTCATGGTCTCTTTTATTTGTTTTTCTTCCAATATTGTAGTTACTCTGAATTTCCAGTTACTAAAGTTTCCAGATGTTAGTTGTGGTAAATTCATATTTACTGCAATTCCACTCATTATTTATCCTTCCAGTTTGCAGCTACGAAGCTCTGGGTTTATTGGTTTATTTTTAGAACACTTTCTTTTTCATACACTAACTGAATTAACTATTTTCTTTTTTAATTAACCACGCTCTGCTACCATGATAAAAAAACTATGTAAAGACAAACAAACAGTTTATTAACAGCGAACTAATAATTAAGTAATTATAAACATAAAACGTGCTTATTACTGCATAACCAAAGAAAAACGTATATATATTTCTGTCTAGAAAAATCTAACCCAAAAAAAGTTGGCATAGAAGTATAATAATTGCCAATATTTCTTAAATGCTCCTAATTGCTCATCAATTGCTCAAGTATAATCTGCAATTGCTCACATTATTAATTAATTAATTAATTAATTATTAACAAATGAAAATACAAATAATTTTTTCTCAATTACGCGAAGAGCATTCAACTTTTCCAATAAATCTTTTTTTTAATAAATTGCTCACAATTTGCTCAATTATAATCTGCAATTGCTCACAATATTAATTAATTATTTAATTAGTTATTAACAAATGAAAATACAAATAATTTTTTCTTAACTACGCGAAGAGCATTCAACTTTTCTAATAAATTGCTCACAATTTGCTCAATTATAATCTGCAATTGCTCACATTATTAATTAATTATTTAATTAGTTATTAACAAATAAAAATACAAATAATTTTTTCTCAATTACGCGAGGAGCATTAAACTTTTCTAATAAATCTTTTCTTTAATAAATTGCTCACAATTTGCTCAATTATAATCTGCAATTGCTCACATCATTAATTAATTATTTAATCAGTTATTAACAAATGAAAATACAAATCATTTTTTCTCAATTACGCGAAGAGCATTCAACTTTTCTCAAAAATCTTTTCTTCAATAAATTGCTCACAATTTGCTCAATTACAATCTGCAATTGCTCACATTATTTATTAATTATTTAATTAGTTATTAACAAATGAAAATACAAATCATTTTTTCTCAATTACGCTAAGAGCATTCAGCTTTTTTAATAAATCTTTTCTTTAATAAATTGCTCACAATTTGCTCATCTTATTTTCAACCTAAGTCTCATTAAATTTCTTTTATTTATTTTTAATTAATTAAAAATGATTATTGCTATTTAAAACGGTGATGGGTGATGTGACATTAGCAGAAGATTTCTTGTGCGCATGCACATTCCAACATTTCAATTCAACAATTCAGGGACGTCGAATTAATACCTACCAAATGCTCACTTAAAAGTAATGATAATTTGTATTATTTAATTATCATTTTTACTAATTATGCTGTCCTTGTCCTTGTTTGTTGTATGGCTCTGCTGCTCGGCAATCGCCAGCTCGATTTGATAGTGACTACAATGCTGACTGGCTCTAGACCATATTGCAGCCACTTCTTCTTCTTTTGTTTGTGGACTCAGCTACCTAGCCTAATCGGCCCAGCCTAGGTAGCTGAGGCCACAAACAGAAAAAGAAGGTTTTAAAAAGATAAGTTATTAAAATGTAAACAATAAATAAATATTAATAACATATATAAATTGTGTATGCCATGCGCAATGATTTTATTCATGCGCATGCGCACTCGATATCTTCTGCTAGTGTCACGTCACCCATCACCGTTTCAAATAGCAATAATTATTTTTAATTAATTAAAAATAAATAAAAGAAATTTAATGAGACTTATGTTGAAAATAATATGAGCAAATTGTGAGCAATTTATTAAAGAAAAGATTTATTAGAAAAGCTAAATGCTCTTAGCGTAATTAAGAAAAAATTATTTGTATTTTCATTTGTTAATAACTAATTAAATAATTAATTAATAATGTGAGCAATTGCAGATTATAATTAAGCAAATTGTGAGCAATTTATTAAAGAAAAGATTTATTAGAAAAGTTGAATGCTCATAGCGTAATTGAAAAAAAAAATGATTTGTATTTTAATTTGTTAATAAATAATTAAATAATTAATAAATAATGTGAGCTGTTGCAGATTATAATTGAGCAAATTGTGAGCAATTTATTAAAGAAAAGATTTATTAGAAAAGTTGAATGCTCTTCGCGTAATTGAGAAAAAAATATTTGTATTTTTATTTGTTAATAACTAATTAAATAATTAATTAATGATGTGAGCAATTGCAGATTATAATTGAGCAAATTGTGAGCAATTTATTAAAGAAAAGATTTATCAGAAAAGTTTAATGCTCTTCGCGTAATTGAGAAAAAATTATTTGTATTTTTATTTGTCAATAACTAATTAAATAATTAATTAATAATGTGAGCAATTCCAGAATATAATTGAGCAAATTGTGAGCAATTTATTAGAAAAGTTGAATAATCTTTGCGTAATTGAGAAAAAATGATTTGTATTTTAATTTGTTAATAACTAATTAAATAATTAATTAATAATGTGAGCAATTGCAGATTATAATTGAGCAAATTGTGAGCAATTTATTAAAGAAAAGATTTATTATAAAAGTTGAATGCTCTTCACGTAATTGAGAAAAAATGATTTGTATTTTTATTTGTTAATAACTAATTAAATAATTAATTAATAATGTGAGCAATTGCAGATTATAATTGAGCAATTGATGAGCAATTAGGAGCATTTAAGAAATATTGGCAATTATTATACTTCTATGCCAACTTTTTTTGGGTAAAAATCTACGAACCTTCAAAACAAAAGTCATATCTTCTTCTTTTTTATATACTAAAACTAGGAAGGAAAGGTGCTAATAAAAGTAATTTCACATAAAATGTCAACACCCACCACTCTAATTTTTTCAGTATGAATCACTATTTTCTTCAAGTCTGAAGAGTTTAAAGCCCAGCCTGATTACCTACTGCTACCGACACGATCCCAAAAATTTTTTTTTAATATTCTCCCTTCGTATTTAATAATACAGTACAAAAATACAGTAATACAGTAATACCGTAATACGAAGAGCTCAATGAGCATGTTCTATAGCTATAAATACCTTCTGAGGAAGAAAATCAAAAGGTACATCCTGTAAAAATGTTTCAATTTCTAGTTTTTTAAATACACTGGATTTTGTAGGTTTATAACCCACATTTTGTTTTTTTTTTAAACGATATTAGTTTACCATATTTTGATATATCAATATTATGTTTTATTCGTATGTACTCTTTAGCATTAATTAAATAGACCAAAGGGTGGAAGGTTTTCTTTTTTTAAACAACAATATATTGGCAAAATAAGGCAATAAACAGTTTTCAAAAGTTCCGGTTTGAACTCCTTTTTCAATACCCCACTCGTGGTAAATTTTGTACGTTTTCTCATACCTTTTTAACATTTGTCAGGTCAGAGATTTAACTTGACCGTTTGTGCAGCCCAAAGGCGCGTCCACACCGGTAACAAATAGCAAAGTTGTATAAACAATTGTTTTAAAACATGTTATATAGCATGTTTTATAATTTTGTTGTACAACTAAGTTATACAACTGTCCCCTCTAAACGCATCTACACCTATGTAACAACAAAAATTGCAACAATTTCAATCATTTGAGGATTCAGTAGTGATCATGGCTTCGGAGGAAGAGGTTGCGCTGGCCGCAGCGGCCTGTGTAATTTTATCAACTCGCCGTCAACCAACTGAGCGCAGATACTGGGTGCGACCTTTGCTGGAAGCTCGACATCGGTACAGTGGAACTCACCTGATGGAGGATCTGTTGGAAGACGGTAGAGATCCCCTTAGTGGGGAAATCAGGGATGATGGGAGTTTCAAGAATTTCGCTCGAATGAGCAGTTCTGACTTTGAATATCTGTTGATCAATGTTGCCGGAACTATTACAAAGCAGGACACCAATTATCGATGTGCTATACCTGCAAGAGAAAGGCTTGCTGTTACTCTGAGATTTTTGGCGAGTGGTGACTCCTATCAAAGCTTGAGTTACTTATTCAAGATCTCAAAGCAGAGTATTTCCAAGATTGTTCCTGAAGTCTGTGGGGCCCTTATTGGCTTCTTGAAGGATGTAATCAAGGTATGTAATAGATTGTTATTATATTTATTCAAACAAATATTTAATTATGCAATTTTTTTTTATTCTTTCAAAAATGCTCAATAAGATGAAGAAGAAAAAAAAAGTAAAAAGCCAATTAAATATTAAGTAAATTCAAGGGGTTAGTCATATCATTAGAACCTTGGTAAACGGGGCTAGCTTCGGCAGATGTGCTAGCTCCAGAGTAAGCATGTGGGCTGACAGTAGAGTAGACTTGCGAGCTACTACCAGGGTGGACTTGGGGGCCACTACCAGGGTGGACTAGTGGGCTACTACCAGGGTGGACGTGTGGGCTTCCATCACCGTAAGCTTGTGGGCTTCCGGGTAGATCTTGCCTCTCCGCGTGGTACAAAATGTTAGTAAGGTGATGTTTCGTGTCCACCAGCAACATTTTATCTTTCAAATTTCTCAGGGTAATAGCAACTTGTTCCCCAAACACATCAAACTGGTCCCTGTTCCTGGCACTGAGTTTTTTCATGACATCGTATGCTTCCGTAGCCATGACGTCGTGGGGTCTCTTTCTGCTGGGTCTTTTCATTTGAGATGGCGGAAGGAAAGTAGACTGTTCTTGCTCTGTCTCTGTTTGTACTGGCTCCTAGCAAGAAAAACAAATTTCATGAATACATAGAAATGAAATGGGTTGTCAACAATATACTGATGAAATATTATCTTTTTTTGCAGACCCCAAGCAGTCAAGGAGGATGGCTTGACTTAGCTGCTGACTTTGACCAAAAATGGAATTATCCTCACTGCTGTGGCAGCATCGATGGGAAACATATTATGTTGCAAGCTCCCAAAAACAGCGGTAGTGATTACTTCAACTACAAAGGGTATTTCAGTCTTGTACTTATGGCCATCGTCAACGCAAACTACTGTTTTACTTATGTCAGCATTGGATGCCAAGGGCGAATATCTGATGGCGGCGTGTTTGCCAGTACAGCGTTCAAGAGGCTTCTTGAAACATCAGATTTACATTTGCCAGCGGCAACACCTCTGCCTGGGAGAACACTGGCAACTCCTTTCGTTTTTGTGGTTGACGACGCTTTTCAGTTACTGCCAAACATGATGAAACCGTATCCGGGGGCACAAGCAAAAGGTTCGCCACAGAGAATATATAATGGCAGACATAGCAGAGCAAGGCGCACTGTGGAAAATGTATTTGGCATACTGTCGGCTGTATTCAGAGTCCTTAGAAAACCCCTGCTTCTTGAGCCCCTAACTGCAGAAAATGTTGTCCTTACTTGTTGCCTCCTCCACAACTTTCTACGAAAAAGTCCATCAGCATCATCATACACCCCCCCTGGGACCTTCGATGCTGAAGATACCTCCACCGGTGAACTTACACCTGGACATTGGAGAATAGTGGGTGAACCAACAGGTACCTTTCTGCGGCTCAGAAGGATCCCGAGAAAACCCTCCGACGTCGGCAGAATGGTTCGTGATGAAAACAGCGCAATTTTTCAAACTGAAGAGGGATCAGTGCAGTGGCAAAACAGCTACTGAATCCGAGGGATTAGGTACCTACCTACCTACCTTGTTTTTCTCCTCCCACTTTTTTGTTAGTGATTCTCATAAACCTAGGTACCTACATAACTTCGGTTGCGGTAATGATCTACATCAATATTGTATGTTGTTGTATTATTAACAACATTAAAATTAAAATTACAAAATTAAAATTCATAAAGTGTATTTACCTGTGCCTCATCTGACGCCTGTGAAGATGTTTCTGGTTGCTGTAGTTCACTCGTGAGCTGCTGTCCGACTTCTTGTTGGTGCATCGGTGTGTTTTTATCTTTTAGAAAAATCAGAGAGTGGAAATAGATCCACTTGGTCTTGTAAGGGGCATCAGCTCCGTCTCCACTCTTCCCTTTTTTCAATTCGCACTGGAATTGTCCAATTAGCATCCGAATTTTCTTTTCCACTTCATCCACGTTTCCTTGAAAATCGGAAGCTAGATCAGCCCAACCATCTTGCTTTCTATTACGGTCCTTGTATTCTTTGTGCTTAGGATCCCAAAGTACCGCTTTCTCACGATACTGCTCAATCAATTTATCCGTATTCTCCTTCGTCCACTCCATCACCAAAAGACCTCAAAAATGGTTTTGAAAAAACTTGACACTCAGAAAATACGCAAAACGTAAAACGACAGTCAAATTAAAAACACTCCACAGGACACACTCACTGGAAGGTAGTTTTCCGTCAACTGATTCAGATCCAGGAGGGCACCGTAAAGGGTGGGCAAGGGTTGTCAGAAAGTGAGGGTTAGGTGTGTGTGGACGACCTTGCAACTTGTCATATAACCAAATTATCTAACTTCCTTTGATCTTTACCGACAACCTCTGGGTAACATGTAACATGTAACCTGCTATATAACAGAAAAAAAGTTACACAACATCGTGTTATAAAACATTTTTTTACTTGAATTTCTAACAAGTTACATAACATTGGTTGTATAACAGTTTGGAACACGTTTTGTTACCGCGGTGTGGACGCGCCTTAACGTACCTATTTCGGGGGGTGTACAGTCTTCTTCATTGTCGGACATATTGCAATACTCTCAATTACAAAAGAATAAACCACGAATTATTATAGAAATAAATTTTACGTCCACGATAACTGTCAAATTTTTCATAGATTACTAGGCAGGAAGATTTGTCTGAAATAAATGATTCTAAATGATTAGGTACTTTGTTAACTTCCCGCCAAAAAAATTATTTTTTTTTTAAATCGGGAAGTTATTGGTTTTACCCCGTTTTTCGATAATCGAGTTTTCATCGGATCTCAACGTTTTGAGGTATTTGGAACCTCCCCTGACTATTTTTACGAGGGTGTCTGTATGTCTGTATGTACGTGTGGATGTGTGTGTGTGTGGATGTATGTAAACCTCTTATAACTTTTGAACGGCTTATCCGATCGGAATGAAATAAAAATCGTTCCAAAGAGTTCCATATAACTTAGATTCCCTGTAAGTTTGAACCGATTCGAATCGGTAGATTTCGAGAAATTTCAAAATAACCGAAAAAAACAATTGGTAAAAATGATGTTTTTTGGACATATCTTTTTGGCCATTACATCGATCAATTTCATAACCTAATCAACTCTCAAACTTAAAAAACCACGTCAAATGCCGTTTTGCAAATTAAAATCGGTTGATTCGTTCGTGAGATATCGTTATCGAAAAATTTCAAAAAAAGTGTTTTTTTTTTCAATAACTTAGAGATTTTTTGACTAATCGATTTTGCACTCCCGTAACGTTTTTAGGTCTCAAAAAACTGCGTCGAATGTCATCTTGAACATCAAAATCGAATACCGCGTTAAAAAGTTATGGCTTTTTAAACATTTCAAAAAAAGTCTAAAACGTCAAAATACGTCACGTTAGCTTTGCGGTTAAAACTAGCGGGAAGTTGCAAGGATGGCCTTTAAGGTCAACCTCTTTTCGAATTTTTTTTATTTATTTCATCATATTAATTCTAAAACGATTGTGAATAAAATAGTATACTTAGTTCGGTGGAAGTACCATTTTTCTCTCGAGAAACTGTTCATCTTGGCCTACGGCCTCTGGGAACAATCTTTTTCTCTTGAGAAAAATGAAGTACTTTCCACCTCGGTATGTAATACCTATACTATTATATATGCATTTAGGTAATGATTTTTTTCTTCAAGCGTATAATAATAACTATATTACTTTTTGCAACACAGACCGTAGAAATATCCCATTATTTTACTAGTACAAAAATGAATTTTCATTATTGTACTAATAAAATAATGGGGCGTTGTAATCAAGTAGGTAGGAACTGTCATTTTTAAACTTATTTAATTTGACGTTTGTCTGTTTTGAAAATTTTGTGAAAAATGTCTCAAGAATTGCAATGTACGCCTCCGGAATTAGTTGAAATAGCTAATTCCAGTATTGAAACTCTAATTCCAACGAAGTCGCGTAAACTGTATGATTTTGCATACGAAAAATTTCTAAAATGGTGCAATGAATATAATGTACAGCAATACACGGAAAACGTTATGCTTGCATACTTCACGAATTTGTCCAGAAAGTTTAAAAGTTCTACTCTATGGGCACAGTATTCAATGATTAAAAGTCAATTAAACATTAAACATAATGTTAAAATAGAAAAATATAGCAAATTAATTGCATTTATAAAGCGCCAAGGGGAAAATTATACACCGAAAAAATCAAAAGTATTAACACAAGATCAATTTGATAAATTTCTCAAGGATGCACCAAATAATGTTTATTTAGCAACAAAGGTAGGTACTTTCTTATTTCTTTTTAATCATTATTACGATTATTAAACCGTTGACAGTGATATCTACTAGCAGATCAATATTTAACTTGACAGCAAATATTACCTCATTTCCTACTTATAACATTTAATGACGGTAGCTCATTGGCAGAGCTTTTGTCTTCGGTCGCAAAGGTCAGCGGTTCTAATCCCGGTGCTACCAGCTTTTTTTTTTATTTATTTCAACGTTTGTTTTAGGTTATATTAATATTTGGAGTCACAGGAGCCCTTAGATGCGATGAACTTGTTAATTTAAAGTCTAGCGAAATCCAAGATTTGGGAAATTTAATTTTGGTTAAAATCATAAACACAAAAAACAAAAAACAACGGTCGTTTACTATAATTGGCGATTTTTATTTGAATTTGGTAAGACAGTATACGGCTCTTCGTCCGGATGATATTGGCCTGCAGCGATTTTTTATTAAATACCAGAATGGTAAATGTCACCGTGTGGTAATGGGTATCCACAAAATATCAAACGTACCAAAAGACGTTGCTACGTTTTTGAAATTAACAAATCCTCATGAATATACAGGACATTGCCTTCGGAGGACTTCCGCAACTATTTTAGTTGACAACGGAGGTGATATTACCGCTTTAAAGCGGCATGGTGGATGGAAATCCACCAGTGTTGCTGAAGGGTACTTAGAGGATTCCATTTCCAGTAAAACACAAACTGCACAAAAAATACTTAATTGGCAAGAACAACCAAGTAATAGTTCTGGAATCGCTGACATAATAATCGACAATCAACTTACTAATAATATGATGTATACCAATGACAAAATTGTAAATGTCGAAGCTGAAAGCGGTGGCAGTGGCTTAAATTTAAACAACTGCAGTATACAAAACTGCACATTTAATATTACTGTTAATAAATAGGTAACACTTTATGTAATTTTTCGTTTGTATTAATTAAATAGTTGAGATATAAACAAAGCCTTCTATATTTTTTATAAAATGCATATTATTATTACGCTTGAAGAAAAAATAGTATATGTTACTCGGAGCAGAAGGCCCATTATATGTTTCGCCCAGTTTGCACAGCCTCGGCTAGCGCCTCGGCAGTGCAAGAATCTGGGCTCAACAATAATGTTGGCATTCTACTCCTAGTAACATAATATACTATTCAATTAGTTTGCCCATTGTATATTGTATAAAATATTATTATTATTGTAATTAAATATAAAGTTTTACATATTGGAAACTAAAGGAAATACGGAAAACCATAGTTTTATAAAATGGTGATAAAACAAGTGCATGTGAAAAATAACAAACAATAGGGACCGAGCATCTAGACCGTCACGCCCCTCTGGTGATAGAATTTGTAAACTTATGGGCAAAAAATTAACCAATAGTATGTGATAAATTGTTTATTAACCTTTTATTAAAATAAATTTTAAAATTATTCACGCTGTCTTTATCAATAAAATCATATTGTATAAAAGGCTGTACAGAAAAGTCTCGCAGAGAGCGGTATATAAATTTACCTGTGAAATTTTATTGTTTTCCGTTAACTACCATTGGAAAGACGTGGAAAGACATTTTGACCACGAATATTATTATTATTTATCGGTTGAAATCCGTATGTAATTATTTTTTCCATTATTTATTAATTATGACGTTTGTTATTAATAAATTTTTGCCCATTTAATTCCTAATTTCCGCACTAGGACGCGCGGCCTTCAGTCAAAGTGCTGCCTCTACAGTTGGAGCTCGGTCCCTATTGTAAGAAAAAATTGGACAGGACATTAGAAGTATATTGAAATAGTATTATCCGCGTTACAAGGTCGGTAGGTGACTTATTACAGTTTACAGTACGAGTTAGTTTACGGACGAGGCGACGTAGGTCCAGAAATAAAAACGAGTACTGTAATAACACCTAACGACCATGTATCGTATTATATTTTATTTAATCCTGTTTTTATAAATTAATAAATTCATAAAAATTTTAACAGTAGTTCGTAACTTGACTAAAAATAGTTCGTAACTTGATTAGTTACGTCAAATTACCTTGAAAGCCATCTGTCGCTGTCAAATAACTTTTTTTACTATTAAGATTTAATTGTTAATATAAAATTGAATAACATTTTAAATATGGCAGTAAAAGTAAGTAATTAATTATTTTATTTTTATTTTATAGTCATTATAGTATTTTTAAATGTTAAAAACTAAAAGTAATTGTCTTCTCTTAAGCAATCAAAACAGCGTTGTTAGGCAACACATCACAGTACCTAATACCGTAATGTTTTACTTACCGGCGACAAATTGATTATAGGGAAGTGTATTTACTGGACAGGATGAAATAAAATGATTTGCAAACCAATCATTACCAAATATATAAAATTTTATCGAGAGAAACAATAAATAATTTGTAAATTCAAAATAATTTTTTTAAATACAGAAGTTTTGACACATCTTCTTTTATTACCTACTTTCTCCTATTTTGATTACCAGTAACCCATTCTATCTAAACCATATAATATCTATAAAAGGCTAAAACCTAGAACGATACTTGTTACCAAATATTAATCTGTGCTTTTGTTACGATCTTGTACACTAATTGATTAGAAAGTATTGATTCTAAAACTATCCTGGCATGATTGTAAAACGCTTGTTTGTCCACCCTGTAACTGGTATTTTGTTGTTTTCGTTATTATACTTTTTACTTAAAATTTTAAAGTTTTCTTTCATTTACCGACCGAGTTCACTTAAACATCTCTTTCAGAATATTGAACTTAAGAAACAAATTGTAAGTGTGTGGCTATCAATCTTACAAAACTTTTGAATAAATGATATGTTCTTCATTTGTATATATATTTAAGATCCCTGTTAGGATTTTCATTTTTCCTAGTTTTAATAAAAATAAGGTGGTACCCAATATATAACCATCCATCTAAGTATTTTATTTCTTTTCTTTTACAGTTAGCTGAATTTAGTTTACCCGCCCGTTACTAACCACCGTAATACCGTAACATCTTGAATACACGACTCGCTCTCCACCTTTCTCCGAGTGCCATCTGCAATATTTTTTTTTAATAGAAAACGACCAGTTTAATCGCAAATACTTAAAACTATTGAAATATTTTTAATATAGACAGAGTTCATTTTTAATAACAAAATTTTAAAAGGTAAAAAGTTCTAATAATAAAGCGAATTTAAAAAACATAAAAGTGTTTTTACTATATAAATAAGTTCAAATTATTGCTTTTTTTAGTTTTGAGGGAAAAATGAAAAACCTAAGATTAACTTCTAAATTTGGAGGGTAGGTAATAATTATTTAACAAAACTTTTTAAGTATTACTCAAATAAGAGATTTTTTTGTTATTTTTCGGACCTGAAATTAAATTTTAAATTTGAACACATATAAAACTGAAATACCTTGTTTGTATAAATGATTTTATATATAATTTTAAAATATTATTTATAATTAAATATTCTCTGTAAGCTCTTCGTGGCACAAAATTATCTTTCATTTGTTAATTAATATGTTGAAAATAACTTATTGTAATTTCCAAAAAAAATACCTTTGTTATTTGCAGATAGTAAAGTTATCTATATAACTTGTTATTAAACACAAAGTTCAATTAGATTTTTGGTTTCAAATTTGATTCAGAAAATAAATTACCACTAAAAAAATAATACAATTCGTGAGAGACAACTTACTATAGAAGTGTTTTTTATTCAAAACATAGCTGTAAGACCTTACTTATGCAAAGACCACAAAATTTGTTAGTAAACGTACAAAGTCAAAGGCCATTATATTCAAACCGAAGATCTGTCAATTTAACCGTGCCATTCTACAACCGTCAGAAGGTTATTGACGTTATTGGTAAGTTTCTGATTTACATTTTATTACAATTTACATTTTTTCTGAAACAATACATTATAGTTTTAGGTGCAATCCTAAAATTAAAGTTCTGCATTAATTATATTGGTTTGTTCTGCTATCAGACAATGTGTGGTGAAATATGTTCTTAATAGTTAACTGTTTTCTGAAGAATGACGTACATCAGTGACGTATTTATGGGTTAATCTTGAAGGTATTTACAAATAATTCATAAACTGGAAAATACTAACCGCAACGAAAACTGACAACAAAGTTAAGTAAATTACCTATTATATTTTTAGTTTTTTATTGGTTATTGTACGTGAAACATCTACTATGCCTCCAGCTGAAGAGGTTCGTAGAAGATCACATTCGGATTATATTTTTGGGAAAGTTTTGGGAGAAGGAAGTTTTAGTACTGTTTATTTAGCAAAAGATATACACACAAACAAGGAACATGCAAGTAAGTAAACATATTTTCTTACTAAATTTGTCTAACATTTTAGTATAAATAGTAATAACAAATTTAGTAGTAGTAGTTAACAGGAAAGTTTAAATAGATGTCACATACGGGTTTTTCCAAATTCTAGATATAATAATTATCATTCTAAAATTCTATAACCTAACAAAATGTTGAATTAGTTTTATCTCTTCAAATTCAAAGAATGTATTAACTATTTGTAAATAGTGTGTCATTATATGTAACTTTTAATTGCTATAAAAAACTCTATCAATGCAATTTACCACAAATTGACTTAGTGACATACAGCCTTTAAAATTTTCATAATACTTGTAAATCATTGAAGCTTAAAAGATTGTGTAAAGTCGCCTAATGAATCCAAAACGGATCATACAAAAATCAGACTTGAACTTCAGGAAAGGCCAAACTAAAATTTTAATAATTTTAAAAACCGAGAGTAATCTGATATACAGCTTATTTCAAATTAGTTCAAATACACTGATATTCAAAATGATTAATGTGTTTTGATAGGTACTATATTAATAAATCAAATATTGACAAAATTGTAACAGAGAAATAATTGTTTTCGAACTTAGAGATTATTTTCTTCTTTAATATTCATTTGCTTATGAATTTATTTGGAACTATGTAAAATTCATCTTCTATTTAATAGATTTTTATTTATTTATTTTTTGTTATAACATAAATGTTTTAAATTTTAATGTTCCTGATTCTAGTTTTGCCTTCATGATTCTTTTTTCTATATTAATTATTTTATATCATCGACCTTCTGATGATAAATGAAATATATACTTATTTTAATAATGGCTTCTTTAATCAAATCAATGATCTTTCAATTTTTTAAGAAAACATCAACAAATTAATGCAATTAGTATTATTTACAATCAATATTTTTACCACAAATTTCACTTCATTTTTTTTTTAATATAAAAATCACTCGCAAAAGTTTTGATTGACATATCGTAATGTAATATATTTTCAATAATGAGCCATGTAATGTTTTAATTTAATATATAATTTCGACGGTACTTTGAGAGATTGGTAATACCCGTATTCATCAAAATAATGAGTTACTTTCGTTGTATGACCTTTTTGTATTTTTGTCATTAGTGAAATCAGTTTGTAAAATATATTAGAATAACCCATTTTTTTTAGTTAAAGTTGTGGAAAAAGCCCATGTCATTAGAGAGAAAAAAACTGAATCTGTGATGCGAGAGAAAGAAGTTCTTAGAATTTTAGGAAATACTTGCCCTTATTTCGTCCGGTTATATTGGACCTTTCAAGACTCTGATCGATTATATTTCGTTTTAAGCTACGCCAAAAACGGTGATGTTCTGAGTCAGATAGAAAAGCATGGTCACCTCAGCATAGAATGTACCCGATATTATTTGTCTGAACTGATTTTAGGGCTTGAATTTTTGCATAATAAAAATATAATTCACAGAGATTTAAAACCGGAAAATCTTCTGTTCGATGAAAACTGGCATATTCTCATAACTGATTTTGGTAGTGCTAAAATTCTTACTGCTGAAAATGGACATACAGAAAATAGAAGTATTGATTCGGAACAAAATCAGCAATATAAACGAAGAAATAGTTTTGTAGGGACAGCCCAATTTGTTAGTCCTGAAATGCTAACTGAGACTCAGTCTAGTTTTTCTTCAGATCTTTGGGCTTTGGGTTGCATTGCGTATCAAATGGCGTGTGGACAAATGCCCTTCACTGGTGAGTAAATATATTTTTTGTGAGATATATTTATATAATTTGTAGTCTAAGTCGTCTGACCCATTTACAAATGATTGTTTGTAAATATTCGTGTTATTGTTTAATTTTCAGACAGATAAACAATACTTAAATATGGACCAATAATAAAAATAGTTTAATGGGTTGTCATGTTAGTTGTTGCTGTGAAAATATTTGTTTCGACTAGTTATAATTCTGATTGTATTAATCACAACAAGTATTTGTCAATAAAATACTCGAATATTTCTTTTACAGTTTTAAACTATTTTATAGCGCACATATTCAATACATTAAATACAAAAACAACAAAAGAGAATCAATCTATTCACATTATGAATTAAATATTTTTTAACAAACAAGTTTTTATGAAAATTTTTGTATATCGTTAAATTTGTTTTTTGTTCTTTTTATACATTGTAATTTCTAGAACATTTTTGATTTTATACTATTATGGTCTTTTTATCTGTTTAAAAATCTATTATAATTTTAAAGGAAAATCATTGTATTTCGATTTGTTTAATACTTTTTAAGATTTCTCCTATTTTTAGTTATTAAATAAGTTTTTCTCTTTTCTGCAATCAAATAAAAATTCAAAAGTAAATTAAAAATAATTTCGATTATGTAAAATACAACCGTGCTATAACCGTATTTTTTTAGCGTTCAGAATGATTAAAGAACATACTTATTACATATATTTCGTTTAATAAGTGTTCATTTAAAAAAATCTGTCGTTTAGAAAGTAGGGTTTCAATATATTGTGTGGCACACACACTATATTTTTCATATCACATGCATTGAAACAGCGAGTTTTGATCTATGTAGCCAGTTGAAGTTAGACTATTTCAGACAAATAGCGTAGTAATATCTTGACAACGATTTGACGACAGCTGTCAGACGATTATGATTTTATTCGCTTTTGTTTATTAAAAATGCTATTCTAACAGACTTGAAATAAAGACATAAATAATAATAAATAAATGAATGTGCCTGACAGAAATAACGTTTCTGACTGACAGTTGCATTGGTCTGACATTGTCTTGTTTCGACTGACAAAGCAGGGATCATCAAAACAAGCTGTTTCAATGCATGTGATATGAAAAAATTATTACTTCACAAAGGTTTGGTTTTCGTCTGATATTGTTCTGTTAACTGAACATTCGCGATTTAGACAAACTCCGTGATCGTGATTCCTATTTTAGATTCTTGCTACAGGATTTAAGATAAAATTTTATGCATATCGTGAAAAAAAGTATGTCAACAATTTTCGTCTTATAGTGAAAAAACATGTGGATTCGTAATATATTTTGATATTGATTATTAATAAACATAGCGAATCGTTTTTCCTATTAGGTCTTATTTACGTTATTCTTATTTTTTGCAGGTGGTAGCGAATATTTAATATTCCAAAAAATCTTAAAATTGGAATATACTTTTCCAGAAACCTTTCCTAGAGAAATAAAAGATTTTGTAGAAAAACTAATAATATTAGACCCTAATAAAAGACTTGGTGCATGTGATGAACGTAGGTATTCTAGTCTAAGGCAGCATCCATTTTTTTCATCGATTAATTGGGAAAATCTAGGTCCTTGTCCGAAAATTTCTGTTGATTGCGAACAGACCTCAACACAAACTATTCCTGATCACTTAGGTAATAAAGTGTATACTTAACATGCTATTATATTTTATCATTTTTTTTTATTTTTATGTTAGAACCTGGATTGGACGAAGAAAAAGCATCAAGACTTCACCTAGATCTACTCAGTCCAAGTCCCGTTGTGTCTCGAAAAAAGTCTCCCCCAAATAGGAAAATTACTGATTTAACCGAAGCAGAGATTAAAGTTAGACTCGAGGCACAAAAGAGCAACATTTATCATAGTTTCGTCGAGGATAATCTTATACTAAAACAAGGTTTTATTGACAAGAAAAAAGGCTTATTTGCCCGTAAAAGAATGTTCCTGTTAACCTTAGGTCCACATTTATATTATGTAGACCCTGTTACTATGACTCTGAAAGGAGAGATACCTTGGAGTAGAGATTTAAAAACTGAGGCTAAAAATTTTAAAATATTTTTTGTTTATACGGTAAGTTGTAATTTATATTTTTATTAATTTATTGTATGCTCTGATAAAATAGTATGTATACATGTTTGGTAAATGAAACAAAACTGCATTTTTTATCATTTGGCTACATTACTAATACCCGTTATCTTTATTAACATTTTTTTGGTATGTAGCTAATAATAAAATGAAATTCCTACAAATTTTGAGTCAATTGTTTTTGCCTTAAACACAATAAAGAAATTAAATATTTAATTTGTTTACTACGTACAGCTATAGATACAGTTTCTTTACATTACTTTTTAGGGTAATTGAAACATAAAACACAAGCATAGCTTTTAATGTTTGGTTCAGATGAGCTGTTGTGATTGAAAAAACGTTACAAAAATAGATAGCAGAACTTCTCCTGGTTCGTTTAATCTCTCGTTGCCCTCCTTTTCGAATACACCAGATATTATAAAATGCTATGCTTTTGCAATTAAATATTATCATATTACTTCATGTATTGATGAATCTTTTAACATGGTAGATACATTTTCCGATCCAGTTGGAATTATTTTTGCTTTGATCAAGTAGACAGATTGTATCGATCGTTAAATATTTTATGGACATATTTCATCGTATAACTTCGAAATAAATTTCAATTATTTCCGATACGGTTGAGATACAGTAAAAAATCATATTATTGATTATATTTTCTCTCATTGTTGATCTATTTTCTTTAAATTATTTTGGCGTATTGACCGTAAGACTGGTGTACTATTTTCTGTACTAATTAAATATTCTATTCACCTATTTCTTTGTATTGTAGTGCGCATTCTATCTAATACTTAGATGTTTAGGTGTTATGTTCGAAACTTGTTAGTGTCACAAATTGATTTATGTATATTTTCCAGTCACTATTCGAACTTTTTCTCGCTATCCTTACCAGGATTTCTACTTTAACGATTCAAGATGTTGCATGTGTCCTATATATGGTGATAATGTATCGAGTTCTTCTGTGCATTTTTAAAATAACCCATACGATATCCCATTTTTACATATTCTCTGGCTGATTTTTTAAATCTTCAGATAAACAAGCAAATAGATACATAAAAAGCCAGTTGTTCAACACTCACACAAGCTGTATTTTTCGCATAAATCGCTTATCTAGGGAATAAAGCTATCTGATCGTTTGACGATCATCGTTCTTGTCAAGTTGACATTAGTTTTCTAAAGTTATTTCTTGTGCTTTACATTTTATAAAGTGAATGAATACATAAATGGATAGTTTCGATAGCATTGATTGAGTGATGTGACAAGTAACAGACGGGCGCTAGTTGTTTTGCTTGCTCTAACATTCGTCTAATAGTCTAATTTATACATTTGTTTCACCAAACTGTAGTTAGGGTCTCCATCTCCATAAATTAAACGAAGCCAATGTAAGAAGTAACAAAGTATCATTAAATTAATATATATACATAAGTACACGAGTTTCGGACAACAGTTTAAATTTTACCGCTAAGGTTATCCGATCTGGACCAAAATCGATAGGGTTCTTTTTCATGCCATGACGATTCTATATACCAAATTTTATTATACTTACAGGTTTCGGAAAACCTTATAAATTTTACCGTTATGGTTATTCGATCTGAACCAAAATTAATAGAATTCTTCTTTATGACATAAAAATTCGATATACCAAATTTCATGACTGTGACCTTTCGTTCAAGAGTTATAGCGCACAGAAACCGAGGTTTGTATTATACACTCAAGTGTCGGAAAACTTAAAGTTTTACCGCTAAGGCACAATTCACACAGAACGGACGTCAGGCAGAGACGAGGCTACGACGTGGTACGGACGTGTCGGAAGCGTGGCGTATGCAATGCACACAGAGGTGCAGGACAGTGGCACGAATTGACGACAGTAACCTGTTGGTTTTGTGGACTAAAACATGTCTTTTTCAAGCAGTGGTTCATCCATTGTGGCTGCAGAAGGGGAAATTTGTGGAACATTCGACCAGATGCGAGAATTAAACTTGTACCCAGAACGGTTTCAAAATTTTTTTTATAGGATGTCTCGTAAGTGCTTCCATAAAATATTGCCCCTTGGTCTTAAGCACTCCTATTACAATAATCAGCACGATTAAAATCATATATACAAGGATATTTATATTTAATTTAATTGAAATCCATTTCAATTATTTTGTGCCATTGACTTAGACTTCAAATTCTTAGCCACATCGGATTCTAAATTTCGGCTTGAATACAACTTTAATAGAAGAATGTACTCAATATATATTAAGAGCGCGATTTTATCTTCAAGATACCTGACATTGTCCCACTTTAATCCTTTCTCTACTGTTTGAAAAACGCAATCGTTTAAATTGGTTTAAAAATTGCTTCTAAACTTCTACAGTTTATTGTTGTAAATATTATATTACTTATTTATAGCATGATAAGAAATAAATCTGTAGATATTTTTAATTTATTTGAAAGCGATTTTAATTACTAAGGAAATTGTCATTCTGTAAGTATACTAGAATAGTTTAACGCCCACTATGAACACGATTCTTTGTGTTTATTATCCTGTGTGAAAAATATTCTTTACTTCATCCAAATTGCACTGTCTTGACTGTTTTACTTATAGTGTGATAAAAATAATGTAACTAACGATTATGTTTTTTTAATAGCCCAATCGGAAATATTATCTAGAGGATCCCGAAGGCTATGCATTGGAATGGTGTAAAGCAATTGATGATTTAAAGAACTACTATTTTCCAGACGAAACTTGATATAACTTCTTTCTAGTGTTAAATTGTCTTCATTTTTATACATAATTGTCATTATTTATTGCTAAATTATTTTTCAAATTTAGGTTAGTAGTTGAATTGTTATTATTTTTGTCGTGTATAATTTACATCATTATATATTAATTTAATATATTTATTTATATGTTAGTTCAATTTCGAAAGAGTTGATAATAAAAACAATATTTGAAAAAATAATTGATTTTAAAATTTACAACCACATATATTTCAAGTTATTTAGGTCTTCAAAACCTGCTAAGTAAGCAAGATAATTGATTAACGGTAAAATATTAAATATTTTCTTGGTGTAGCTGCCATGGAGAGTAAATTTGATTACAAATTTGACACAAAATATTTATGCTGAATTTGCGTTAAGATGTAAAAACATTGTCTAAGTAAATGTAAAAATGGAACTACAAACATTTAATCGGTTATATTATTATTATTATATTTTAAAGAAACCACAGAACTAGAGACGACAACACCGAATAGGTACACAATAAATCGAATGGAAGAAATTAATATTTCTGAACATGGTATTTAAAGTCATATTTGCTTTTTTAATTCTTGTATCTTGTATTATCCTATTTTTCCGTTTTTTTTTTTATTTTGTAATTCAAAATATCTTTTATATGTTACTGGTACAATTTCAAATTTTATTTAGCCTTTCATCATATAGGTGGCAATCTTAAATACTCAGAGCAGTTAACATTAATTCACCACTATTTAGGGTATGAATTAAGTTTTGTACATGTTATTAAAGGCCAATAAATAATAATTATTTAAATGTGTAAAAATACGTAGTTAATGTACAGAGTTAACAACCTAAACATTGGTTGCCAATTGACCATGCTTTTGATGGTAAATTTTAAAAGCGCCACCTAGGTTACTGGAAAACAATTTTAGATTTTTGGGAGTTACTGATTTTGACTTCACATTAGAAACACCGGTTTCACTGCAACTATCGAATTAATTTCTTAACTTTTAATTTTTGGTCTCGAAAAAAAAATTCTTTTTTCAGTTTGTTTAGGCTTTGCTTCTGATCTTTATATAGAGCATAAAAAAATGAAAATACAAAAGTCGATTCATTAAAAACGCAAAGTTTAGGTAAAGATAATATGTCAATAAAAAATCTTAATCCATCATCAGAGTAGTATACTAATTTACAGAAACAATAAAAAGTAATTGTAGATATTAAAGTTAAACCCCTAGAATAATGAGAAGGAAAATAATGTTGCCAATAAATATAAAATAAACATACAGAATTATTCACAAAAACAAGAGATTAAACGATTTTAATAGCTTGTAAGATAAATCACGTAACAGATAAGTTATAAAGTAATAAAACCGAATATTTATTTCTTTACATATTCACGGCAAACGCCTTTCTTACAAACATACAAGAAAAAAAGTGTAAATAATATGTGAGAACAAGAATCATCAAAAATACTTTATTATAAAATACATTTTAATTTCGATTTGAAACTTCCCAATGGATCATGAAATATATCTAGTTGTGAGTGATAAGAATTGTACAGTTTTGCAAGCGAGCACAACGACCATAGTAATTGTAATTACAAGAATGATAATCAATGTAAAATAGTTGATATAGTTCCTTGTATGAAAAAATGTATTAAATGATACAATAATCAGAAGTTCAGAAGAACAAACAAGATTATTCAAAAGTTTATACAAAAAACTTAAATCAAAATAATCATGAAGATGATAATAATATGGAGTCTCAACATATGAAGTTCATTTAAAACAAAATCATAACTAAACTCGACACTATTCCAATTATTACGGAAATAAACACAACGAGGATACCTCTTCTGTACACTTTCCAAAGACTTAATGTGACATTCATAAAAAGATGACCACTCAGGTGTACAGTACTCCTGCCACAAACAAAACAATGGAACAATACAGAGAAGGCAAGATTCTCGGTGATAAATTATTACCGTTACGAATAATAAAACCCAAATTCTTTAATTCTTTGTTTAAAACAGTAGTTACGAAAATCAAGCTTGGTATCCAATACAATCCCCAGATCTTTCACAGAGTCACACCTTGTCAGAATACTACCACCAACAGAATAAGAAAAATCAAATGCAGCATTTATTCTTGCATAAGTAATACAAGAGCATTTATTCACGTTCAAACTGAGGCAGTTGATAGTTGATATCTGACCAATATGACAACCATTGATATCACTCTGCAGCGTGCAGCAGCAGTATTATATGTAGGGTTTAATCTCATCAGCATAAACCAAAAATCTTGAGTTCTTAATGTAATAGCAAAAGTCGTTCACAAAAAGTACTAATAAAATGGGACCAAGATGAGATTCCTGCGGAACTCGTAAAATGACATTTTATCTCATTTGATAAAGAACCATTAATCCTAATATACTGGCACCGATCTACCACTCAAAAAACTTTCTATCCAACTGACCAACGACCCATTAAGACCTTTAGCACGAATCTTTTCAATAAGTACCTAAACTGTGCTTGACTCTATCAAACGCCTTTGAGAAATCCGTATATATATACTGTCTACCTATAAACGATTCTCAAAGACATCAAATATGTTATTGTGATAAACGAGGTGATAAAACTAATAAATTAGTTAGAGTCGATCGTCCAGGGGTAAAACCCTGTTCAGGGATAACATTACCAGAGATGTGATCTGAAATATTCTGTGTGAACGAACACAAACAGTCCAGTAGCAGCTTCGGAAAACAAGATTACTTAAATATAGGTGTCACAACTTAATTCTTGCAATATGTGGGGAAAGTATCAAACAGTGGGTCGTTATTTACAATTTTAAAACCACCAGACTTATCTGTGTCTTCAGTGGTGTTGAAACGATTCCACAGTGATAAAGTCTATTATCGTTATGGAATATTCAAAGACGAATTGAACCATACTTCATATATAATTACTTATAATTAATGAATATTTAAATAATAGATTTTTTGTTGAAATTTTTTTATCAATGATATAACAACATTATTCATGTATGTCAATCTTTCTACAAAATTTAAAGTCGTAGAAAAAGTATAGTGTGCAACTCGTACAAGTAGATATATATTTTTATTCTCGATTTGGATTCGTATAAAAAAACAACTACTTCAGGCACGTGTAGACGATTTTTGTCCGAATAAACAGTAAAGAATTAGTCAAAGATATTTCCTGAAGCTCCTTTGAAGAACAATATTTATTTTAATTGCATTAATGCAAAATATGCGTAGGTATTTTTATATATGAAATTATTAATAGGTTATCTTCTAATCAAATATAAATTCAATAGGTTAGTAGTAACAATCCCATGTCCGTAGTTGCAGAATAAATAACCAAACATATACTTTAATTAAATATTTAGAATGGGACTTATGAAAAAACAAAGTTTTTTAATATATTCAAATTTAAATTTACTGACGGTAATATTAACTTTCTGTATATTGGCTGCACTGCTCACTAAAGAACATGGCGTATGTTGGTTCGTATTTGTGACATTCGACGGTACAAATGGTATTTTTTGTTTGAATAAGTTATTATTATTAACACTAATAATATTGCTTTGAATCGTGAATTATATTAGTGGATTTAAAAATAATATGGTGTTTACATTATAAAGGTAAGTAAAATATTTTCGTATCTAATTTTACCACCCACTCTCTTTACCTGCCTCATGAAATTTTAATTAAAAATATTATTTGATTGTAACGGGTTTATAATAATTTAATTATAGAATTAGGATAATGGAAGTATAAAAAGTAATCTCATATGTATATGAGGTCTGATCGTTCTAAGCTTATTCTTGGATATTTGTTTTTGTTGACAGTTGCAACTTATTTAAAAGTTAGGTGTTTTATTATTATTTTGTATCTATTAGGAAACCGGCTTTGCTTATTTTATTTAATACATACTGTACAATAATACTCAGTGTTACTCTTTGTTGTTGTTATCAATTGTTTTGATAATTCCAGTGCTAATATAAAATTCCTTATTTTTATTTTTTATTTATGTCCAGTATGATGTTATTAATGGTAAAACTAAATTATTTTTTAATAACTTCACTTTGTGATAATATTGAACAATATCTTACTTAAAAAACATCTTTTACGAAAATATGAAATTCCTTAGATAACAACAACCTAAAAAATAGTCTTAACTATCTATTAGAGTAGGTATGACATTTTTTTATTCTTAAAGTGCATTTTTATTTCATTAACAATAAAAATTCCCAACTGTAAACAATATCCCGTAAAAGTGAATTTAAACAGGGTTGTACTAAGGAACATGTCTTTCTACAAATGCTTTATTCTGGAAAGTTTTAATGTACATCCTGTGAAGTTCAAGTAAAAAATACAGGCAACTAAAAATTCATCAACATAAAAACTAAGATTTTCATATAATACATTGCAGTTCAATTCGAACATAGAGTGATGAGTCCAGACATTTACTATCACTCACTGCCATACGTGTAATAGGCGATTGACAAATGAGGAGAAAGTGATTGTCTCGAAATTTATTTAAATTGATTTGAAGATACTCGATACTTAATCTTCTTATTGATACATTCGTTAATAGGTTTTTTTTTTATATTATGACTAAGAATAAATGAATTAATATATTCCAAAATATGTAAAGTTTATTTAATATTCCAGAGTAGATACCTACCTACCTTTTGTATAGAATTCATTTGAAATTCACCTTTCTTTTAAAAAGACAGACAGATACCAACAGAAACATAGCAATGCGGCTATAAAGTAAACATTGACTTAACGGATAAATCAAATCTAATTGCAAGGTCCTAGATTGCTAGAGCGTAACCAGAAACTAAAACAAGTTTGTGAGTTCGTGATTAAAATCTTTTCTTGAATAATTTTTTGTTTTTATCCCATAATCATAGTTTTGTGTTGTATTAAATTACTATTTTAAGATTTTTATTTAATTCAGTTGTAATTTTTAACGATAATACGAATAGAAATTATAAATAAAAGCAAAGATATATGTAGGTACGAATTATAGTAATATAAAATAATAAGAATTATTTAAGAATAATGCCTGAAGAACAACAAAAAATTATGAGATTTTGAGCAGTTAAATAATAATTCTTACTTTGGGATCAAAGTGAGCTTCTTTACGTATTTTCACAAATTTTAGTGGTTAATTACATAACATTTTGTATGTAGCGATTTTTTACCATTCAAAATAAAAGAATAAATTATATTTAGCAGTTACCTTTCCTAATGGAAACAAACTTTTTCTAATGGATAAAGTTTCGCCTCATTTTGTAACCTACTGTAAAGTAAGACGACAAACCCAAATTTAGTACTATCTCTGAAGTAGTAATAAGTTAAAAAAATAAAAGAAACTGGCGGCAGTAAAGTATGATTTACATTGAGGCAATCTAGTGGACCGCAGCACGGGATTCTGGACAAAGCCTACAATTTATTTGCAGCATGCTATTTGAAGCACCACAACAGCATACGACTATTCCTTTTACATGACTGGTTGTGTCAATTTAACAACTCAATTAATCCCAAGGTGTCTATGCAACATGTAGGAGAAGGCGAAAGAGGCATAGACGCAAGGTATTTTAGTGAACAGTGATAAATTTCGAAATTACTTTATTGAAAAACTTATAGCTAATGACGGGACCATATTCAGAAATTTTACACGTATGGAGAGACAGAAATTTGATAACCATCTGATTCTATTAGCTCCACAAATTTTCGATTTTGTGTACCGGTAGCAGTTAAATTGTATTACACTTTAAGATTTTTGTCTACTGGTGACTCCTACCGTTCGCTAAAGCTGGGTACTCACATGCGAACTGTAACTGCACGGTTGCATTAACCGTATGTTTATGTGTACGTAGACTAACGCACGTGCCTCGATCCTCGATCCGTCTATGAACCAACTAAAAATTTCTTTGTGTTCGCGTAAAAACCGACAACTGGTGGATTGCTTCGAACCGTTCGACGATTCCTCACATACCTGATGTGCAACGCGTCTTCATTTAAAATTTTTGGTTACTGTAACCGCACAGTTACAGTTCGCAAGTGAGTACCCGGCTTAATGTGCCTATACTTTTCTTTGACACGTCCACTTCTAGCAGGAACTTGAACGAAGCAAAATTTTTCCACTGTTCGGTTCTACCGGTTCCGGATTTTGTTTTTTCATACCGATAAAACGTCGTTCACAAATTTTTTATTCTTTCCTTCAAATTTTTGACCTTTGACCGTGCATTCATACTTTTCAGCTATAGTTTAGGCGAGATCTGTTTTGGATTGGACATTTTCCATAGGAAGCAAATTTTTTACTGGAATCCCTTCAGGATGTGCCCAATATCGAAAATCAAGATATGCGCCATTCGCAAACCCTGTGCTAAATTTTTTATTTAACAAAATTTCTCATTTCTCATTTCTACTATCTTCGTGAATAATTGTAAAATATTGCCCCTAAAGAAAAATTTATAAGAAGTTAAAAGTTTCGTTGTTTAAATTTACACAATATTTCATTAAATACAAATTAACAATTTAATGTTTATTATTGAAAAAAGAGCAATAATTTGAAAACGAAAGTACAAAAAAATGTTTATAATCCTTTAATTAATTTCGACCCTCTAAACTCTAAACTGTACTCCATATTCCGCCTAGAAAAACTTTGAATATGATTAAAACGTGTGTTAAATTTCGTTAAGATCGGTCGGCTAGTTTTTGCATCATAATTTTACAATCTGGAAAAAAACGCACTTTTTCAAATTCATACTAGGCCCTAATAGTCTAATCAACAAGAGCCATTTTTGAGAAATTCTCATAGAGGGCACCAAAAATTACGATTTTGGTGTCATTCGATTCGTATTGACCTCTAGAAACTTTTTGAAAAAGTTTGAAAATGCGCTGATAAAAACTGCAATAGTTATAAACAAGTGAGTGAAAAAAAGAGTGTTTTGGTTTTTTTGAAAAATCTCGAAAACAATTAAATATTTTTGAAAAAAAAAGATCTGAAAAGAGCAGAAAATTTCACAAATATAAGTCCCGACTCTCGAAACTGTATTTCCAATATTTATAATTTTAACAGAGCCCTAAAGTCATTGCTAAAACGGGGTGTTTGGCGTTCTCGCGCGCCGCGTCATTTATAAGTAATCACGGTGAACAAAAAAATTATTTAAATATATTAAATATCAATATTAAGGAATGAAAAAATGCACGTACCTACCTCCGGAATAAGTTGATAAACAATAATCCACGCTAAAATTTATTTTTACGTATTTTTCCATTAGTTATGCTATTGTTAATTAACAAAATTTTTAAAATCGAAAGTAAACGTAAAAATCTTTATAATTATTTAATTCGTAATGATTTAGTTTTTTTTCTCATTTAGCGTCACCTGAATTTTTTTTTTATTTTTTAAGGCTATTATTTAAAAAATTGTTATAAACAATTGCATTATTTTTGAGGCAATGAATTTTTCTTTCGATTCGAAGACCAAAATTTTTTTATTGCACAAGAATGGATTTGTGAATTAACAAATTTTTTCCGCCATTTATTATTAATATTAAGGAACCATTTTTTTTTTAAATCATTATTTATATTATTCTTTCATATACTGAGGAAATTACAATTATTTATTTACATTAAATAAACAATTTGTTACAAACCAATAATTTTTTCGTTTTATTTTTTTTATCTGTTGTAATAAACAAAACCAAATTTGTATCATTTGGTTTATAAAATATATTTTATCTAATTTTTAGAAAATTTTAAATATTTTTCTGTCTACGTTCAATATTTTCTCTCAGCTTTCGACCACTATTGTTTAAATAACTTTTAAACTAGTACAGATGGGAGAAAAACACTTCAGGTCATTTTTAACCGTTTGAATGTGATAAACAATATGAGCCATCAGCCGAGGCTCTAACTTAATTATTTATTTACTTGTTTTGGTTTTATGTAGTAAATTTTTTTAGAACTTTTTTATTTCTAATAGTGCTTAACACCCCAATTTTTTACTTTTGTCTTTATATGACGGACTGCGCAACTCCCAAAAATTGTTATTTTTGCGGTAATCTATCAAAAACTTTACCTTCTCTTGATTTCAAGCCAAGATGCCGCAGGAAAACAATCACTTGAACCCACCCGTGGCAACTTGCAGCCAGTCATTTCGCCGCTTGCGGATTTGTTGCCATTAGTTGCTTCAATGTAAAGCCTCCTTAAGATCGATAAAACACAGTGTAGAAATAACATTCATAAGAAACTACGTAGAATTTTCGACTATTTACTGGTGTATAGTTTTTAAGAATAAAATCATCCTTTCGATACAGCAGTTTTCTAGAATTATAAATGTTATTATTGCATCAAATAATGTTGTATAAATTGTTCTGAAATAATTTGCAGCAATGGAAATTGGTTTAGATAGTTTTGATCTTTACAAATTACATTAAGTGTGTTAAGCATAACTTAAGCAGCAATTTGTATAAGTAAAAACTACAGTAACATTTGTTATTATGTTAAAACATATTTCAAGGTTAAAGGTGTATTTAGAAAACGAAACAAATTGATTTAAACTTGCTGTTTTGTGTGTGTTCAAAATGCAAAAATATGCCGAAACGCTTGAAAGTAAATGAATATGTTTTCGGGCAGTTCGAAATAGATCGTTTCCAATTGTCTGGAATAGAATAATAAACAGTTCTGCTATTGCTCTGGATAACATTGAACTGATGGGCAGGGCCAGGAAAGTATCATGATTTTAAAAAATGGGCTGCTGTAACATTAATTAAATAACAAGTTTGCGTTAAATTTTCGTATTGACTAATTATTTCTCATTGTAACATATTTAATCATTAAGCTGGTGTGACAGATTTAAATATGTATAATTTCAATTTTGAGTAAAGTTTTATTTTATTCAAATACATATACTATTTACTAGTCACTTAACGTTTGAATTAAATACATTATAAGGGTGCAATTCAAGCGCAGGAAAATATGATTGAGTTTCATCTTTAGTAGTGTATATTATTTTTCTTATTATACGGTCGAAAAATCAAAAATCGTAGTCAGAGCGCAGCAAACGAAGTTTCTACTTTTTTTGTCCCTGCATGAAACTGATTTTTGCCTATTTTATAAAATATCAAAATTCACAGATATCGATCAAAATTTGTGAAGTTTGTGAAAGACATTTTACGGTCGTTGTTTTATGAGTTTAAATGTCAGTTAAACTAGGTTATGAGGCACCGATCGCCATAAGTTTTGTACGGCATGCAGTTCCCCAGATTTTCGATTCTACTACTGTGGCTAGATTCTGGAAAACTCTTAAAATCGTTGTATCGTTAGCCCCTAGAGCCTAGAGGAATCATTACTTAGTTTTTGTTTTAGAGTTGAATTTAGGTCAGCGTTAGATGTGCTAAATGTATATTTACCGACGTTTCGGTCTACATTAGGTAATCCTAATAGTATAGTATACGTATAGATAATATGTTTGTTACTGCTGTATCTTTATTTATTTCTAAATTATTTATATATCTCTTATTATAAGGTTTTTCGGAATTGTACAAAAAAGCAAACTAAGTTCAGCTGACTCATGTTGTTTTCTGAGACGACAAAGTTCTGTCAAGAGACTAACACTGACATCGTTTCGCCTTTGTGATAGCAGCTCTGCAGTAAACTTCGCCGAGTGTCCTTTATGAAGACTTTGGCTTGTCGCTTGCCCGGTGATTTTTCCCATCACTCCTGGTCTTTCTCTAGCCTCCATTTCTCAATGGCTGCCTTTCTGAAGGTGTCAGCAACCCTGCTGAAAGGTCAATCATAAGGATAATAGCTCCCGCTCCCAACTCATCAGCATTCTCATTGCCCCTTAACCCTGAGTGTCCTGGTATCCATGCCAGTGTTAGAGAATTCCCACATTTGCTACATGTGTCAGGGCTCTAATGCAGTCCCACACCAGCTGTGAGCTTATTTGTGCCAAGACTATCGCCTTTAGAGCTGGTATACCCTGACTTACGATCTCCGTTGCACAGTGTTGTATGACCATTACTTCACCCTGTAACATAGACACCTTGACTTAGTTGGACTTATATCCTATGTCTTCTACAATATGTACCCGACCCTGTGTATTTCTCAGTGTATACCAGATTGACTCCGCTTGAATTGGGGAACTATTGTTATCTGGGTCCCTTTCGAGTAATTCCACTCGAAAGTTTCTTGCAAAGTTATACATGGAAACTATCCTGCCTTGAGGCATACTCATTATTTGATCCGCCTCCCTATCATATAGCTCTGCTTCCTTTTTTTCCTTTAATAAAGTAATTGAAGCCTGGCCTGGTAGCAGCCTATATACGTTGTGGGGCAAATCTTCGTTATTTTCACAGGATCTTCGTTGAATGGTTCTGAACAGTGACTGTTGAGTACTTCCATAATTTGTTCTTCGCCCTGTTTTCGGTGAGCAATGTAGAATTTTATTTTTTCTGCTGCGTCCTGAACAATATTTCCTTGACCAGGAAGAATTATAGTTTGATTCAAATTAGCAATTTAATTAAGTGAATTCATGTAATCATACAAATCTTCAAACACTGTTGTTCCTTCTCCCAAATACAATTGCCACTAAACAGAATATTATCTTCAAGTAAATGAAATACCACATGATCATCTGTTATGGTTTATGTTATGGGTCAAATTACATGACTTGATGCATATATATTGCAATTTAGATGAAGTTGATGCTTAGAGAAATGTAAAAGAAAATATTTAATTTTTTCCAATATTTCATAATAAAATGTAAATTTTAGTCAATTTGGGGTTATTAGAAACAAATAACTATTTTGAATAAAAATTAGATTTTCATTACAAGAGAACATAACACTAATAGAATACACTGTTTTGACATCAAAATAAGTAAGCATATTTCTTAAAATGAATTTTTAATTTTGGTGAATTTTGTAATAATAGCTATAAAATTCTTTTTATACTTACTACTACGACGGATCTGTCGGCTTTTCGAGGACCAAATTAGCAATTAATGTTTAAAAATATAATTTGTTTTTCTCAATTTTACGAAAATTCATCGTATTGTTAAGCAATTATACAACAAATAAACCTGTTAGCATGAGTCAGCTTCAGCGACATAGAAATTGCGTCACTTATGTTTGTTACGACTGCGACTTGACATCGTAGTCATACAGAAATCAAAAGGTTTGTTTGGATCGAGAATAACAATGAGAATCTGTTCCAAGTAAAACAAACATCTTAACACCCACATGTACATTTGGTGAAAGTGTGGATATGTATCGGCAATTTATATTCATTCCTCCATTCCAGTTCCTATGAAAAATCGTTTCAATACTAAACCGGATTTTAGTTAAGTTTCAAAAATATAAAATAATTTAGTTAGAATAATCTCACAAAGTTACGGTTGAGTTAGAACAAAATGAAAAACGAGCCCGTAACTTGATTTCTTAATGCTCTACTACCAATACACATGTCGTTTCACTGGCTAATTTTGAGATTTTCTTGATATATTTGGTTCTATTAATAACAGCAAATTTCTCATCGTGAAACTCATTTTAATGAAATAGTGGAAACATTTGTTTCGTAATTTGTTTGGAAAATTTGGACGATGATACATTTTTTACGAAATACGAAAGAATATAAAAGAAGAATTTTTCTGTAAAGTATTTTTAGAAAACTTTTATTAAAAACTCAATTTAACTGCAGTTTCTTTTCGTCTTTACTTTTACACCGTCTGAAGTTTGAATCTTTTAATTTCGATTTTAGGCGAAAAGAAAGAAAGAAAGAAACGATAATAGTTTATTAACCATTAAGTATACAGGGTGGTTCAGAAGTAATTTGCCAAACTTGACGGCTTAATTCGTAAGGTATTTAGATATAGATGAACTTGCGTCAATCCATAAGTTAATACGAGGGTATTAAATGCAAAATATTTAAGTTTTTTCTTATTTATTTGATAATATCAATTTAATTTTTTTTTGTCAAGGCATTGCAGTTGGTATTTAGGTTATAGTTCATGAGTGAATCAACAGTGGTAGAACGAATATGTTGAAAATGAAATAACTTTTTTATACCTCTCATCGTTGGTATCAAATTCTCATTTACAACTTCTTTCACGCAAACAAGTTTACTTTTGGAAATTCGGTACTGTACCGTTCTCGAGACTAAAAATTAAAAACCAAAATTAGGTAGCAATGTTAGAGCACAAAAAAGGGACTAATAATTAAAATCCAAAATAAGTTAGCTATATTATGGAAATTAACGTCATATATTATGCTTAAATTCCTCCTTAACCACATATGTGTTTTATAGACGACTTGAGTTAAATCATAATATGATCACAAACGCTGCCTAACCGCTAGGATCATCCAAATATAAATTTCTCCTTACTTCAAAACTTCAATATTTGATTGTGGTATGCCAAACATGATTTTACTCCAATTTGAAGGTTACTCTTTACCTTAAACAAAACTTTAAAGTAAGACAGAAATATTCTAGGTAGTTCATCAAATCTAAATTTGTTCTCAAAGTAGCAAAACATACTTTAGCATCCCAGTAGCAAAATTTACAATCTATTCTGTTTATAAATTTAAAATGACTATTTGTTCCGTTTTTTTTTCAAATTAAATATTTTGTGACATTTTCAAAGTTTTTTGAAAATGATTTAGGATCTTAACACTTTTTTTTTGTATGAAGTTATGTTGTGAAATATTTTACCCTTAAGCTAGTGGAGCCAAATGAGCAGAATTCAATTTAACCTGTGCTGTATTCTTTTACCCATTTTTCACTAATTTTGAAATGTTAACCTTAGCCGAATTATAGAAAAAAACTTTCTGAGTGTGGCATATTTTTACTCATTAACTTTTTTAAAAGGAGTATTTGAGGGGTGAAAAAAAAATGTGAGCCGTCACGGGACGCCTGGCAGATGTGAAACATCGACATTAACCCGTGCCTAAATCATAAGACATTTCCAATTTAAATAACATGGCATTTTTGCACTTTTTGTCGTTAATTTTTTTTACTGAAACAAATGTAGCTAAAAATAATTAAATATCTATTTCTTGTAGGAAATTTGCAATAAATTTGTCATCAGAGTTAAATTCACGATTTTTTTTTGTAATTTTCACCATAATTTTTATAAAGGATATTTTTTATTTTTTGTGAAAAATTTAATATAAATGCCATTTCAACCTGCATGAATTTTATACCTCAAACCTCGATATTATTAACAACTTATCCTGTATAACCATTCACCTAATAATTTGTATTTATTCGGTATATTATGTTGCCTATACAAACAAACATTTTTATATATATATAAAATAGATAGTAGGCGGAATCGAGTTAGGTTTTTATGAAAAAATTCATACCCTGTCCCGCCAAATTTTTGAATCGATGAGCTTCTTCCCCCTATTGTTGGCGCGCCACCGTCGGCGTCGCTCAAAACATGAGACCAATTTCATATAAGGTATCAGTACATCTCTTTATTATATATTATCGATGCGTTAGGTTTTTTACGTCATACGAATCATACGTCACCGTCGCCACGCGAGAAATCTGATTCACGTGCGGCTATAGATGTTTCACATCAATAATTATTAGATAGTAAGAAATTAATAAAAGCTTAGCAGAGCAGCAGTATTTCCGGAAATGTTTTTTCATACTGCTGCCTTAAATGTTAAGATACTAAGCTAGCGAATCACTATTTTTCAGAGTAGTTTAAGGGTGAAAAATTATTAGGATGGTAAATAATAGTAAAAAATTGGTTAATGTGCCACAGTTAAAAAGGCTATTTTTAGTAATCCTATATATTAAACGTGGAATCTCTCATTAAAGGTGGTTTAGGAGTAAAAAAGGTTAGGGTCGTATCGGGGTCGTATAAAATTAGAAAAAAAAATTCGAAAAGAGGTTGACCTTAAAGGCCATCCTTGGAACTTTCCGCTGGTTTTAACCGCAAAGCTATAGTAACGTGACGTATTTTGACGTTTTTGACTTTTTTTGAAATGTTTAAAAAGCCATAACTTTTTAACGCGTTATTCGATTTTGATGTTCAAGACGGTATTCGACGCAGTTTTTTGAGACCTAAAAATGTTACTTGGAGTGCAAAATCGATTAGTGGAAAAACCTGTAAGTTATTAAAAAAAAACACTTTTTTTGAAATTTTTCGACAACGATATCTCACGAACGAATCAACCGATTTTAATTTGCAAAACGGTATTTGATGTGGTTTTTTAAGCTTGAGAGCTGATTAGGTTATGAAATTGATCAATGTAATAGCCAAAAAGATATGCCCAAAAACATCATTTTTACCAATTGTTTTTTTCGGTTATTTTGAAATTTCTCAAAATCTACCGGTTCGAATCGGCTTAAACTTACAGGGAGTCTAAGTTAGATGGAATTCTTTGATAAGAGGTTTACATACATCTCCACACACACACACACACATCCACACATACATACAGACATACAGACACCCTCGTAAAAATCGTCAGGGGAGGTTCAAAATTCCTCAAAACGTTGAGATCCGATGAAAACTCGATTTTCGAAAAACAGGGTAAAACCAATAACTTCCCGATTTAAAAAAAAAAATTAATTTTTTTTTGCGGGAAGTTAAAAAAGGATAAAAAAATATGGAACAGGTTAAATTGGATTCTGCTCATTCGGCCTTCCTACCTTAAGAGTTCTCATTTTAAACTTTAATTAATACCCAAACGAGGGTAATCATATAAATAAAAAATTGTTATAGTATAACTAGACCCACTTGAATAGGAATTATTTTTACGATTTTACCAGGGGAAACTCAAAAGAACTTCATTATATGAACGAACCTAGTAAAATATCTATTTAATGTTGCTTTAACTTCCCGACTCACCTGTACGCCCATAAAGAGAATTCTTGAAAATTCGAAAAGAGCGTTGACCACGCCTATTCAAGTGGTTTTGGATAAACTATATCAGTAACGAAATCAGCGGTTTCCAAAGTTTTTTTAGGCGGCCAAATTTAATATTACCAAAGAACTTTTTGGCGAGCAAAAAAAGGAATAAAAATCAAAACAATTATCACGATTTTTTGTTATACTTAAATATATTTAACTTTATCTTTTTTACTATTATACTATATTTAATATAAATATAAATCTTTTTTAAAAACCGGCCAGAAATTAGTACTTTCCGGTTTATTTCTAGGTAAGAAAATCTCATTTTGTCGGACAAGGCCAGAAAATAAGGTTAAACAGACTCCCGCGTCACCCCTTACCTGAGCCCAGTAGGGTGCTAATAAAAGAGCAATAAAAGAGACCTTTTCGCCTACCCTCACCGCATGTGGTTGTATGAATTCACGATCTTACAATCTATTGGATATTTTTAACAAATATATGTGTTTAATTTTTTATAAATAAAAATAAATAAATATCAGAAACGTAAAGATATTTTTTTTCTGATTTCAACCATATATAATACTTACGCAAAATTTTGTAGTTTACAGATATGACACCAAAATATTCTAAATTACACTGAGAAACAAACAACACCCAATATAACATAAAATACCTTTAGCGCCTGTATCTAACAGGACTTGTCAATTAATATTAATACTATTAATAGTCATAAATATACCCATCACCAACATGCAAAAAGAAATCAAAATAGAAAAGAACCTTAAATACCCCAAAAATGCATATCTAAATATTAATAGTAATAAATACACCCCTCACCAACATGCAAAAAAATACCTCTAGCAAATGTATGTAATAGTAGTACTTACTTGTCAATGTAAAAAAGTGATTAGTTCATCAGTGGGTGAAAATGTTGTATCGCATTGGTAATATCCGTTCATTGCTCTTTATGTGTGGTGCATCGACTACGCCAAACATACTCCACCAAATATGTTTCAAATCTAGTTGTGCACATCCTTCCCAATCGTCGACGAAGATTCCTCTTAATGACAGACCATTTACTTTCGATATTTTGGTTGTGAATAAGTCGATTGTTTGGATCCACAAAATTTCGTTGGTGATTGACTTAATAATGATGGTATCCAAGGTGGTTTAAACCAGTATATCCTCTCCACGAGTCAGTCATTACAATGGATCCAGGCAAAACATTTTCCTGAATAACACGCTGTAATGTAATAGCGTTTCTGTTAGGCACAAACGTAAGAAAAATTCTCTTTGTTTGTCGGTCTATTCCTCCAACCACCCACCGTGTCCTTTGCAGACGTCCGCGATGATACTTTCGTTTTCCGTAAGCACTTTCATCAATTTCCACTATGTGTCCAGGACCGCCTATTTGCTCATCGATTTCCAGCATCCAGTGAAAAAGAAGGTTTCTAAAATGTTGAAGGCAGCGACCCACAGATTTCGTGGAAACTCCAGTTTCCGCTGCTATTACTGTGACTATCAATTGATATTAAAAAAACATTAGGATGTTTTGTAATGCAACAGCATTTTAATTAGGGTAAATCTCTTTCAATCTGATTGTTATTGGAATTGTTAAAGTTTATCTATTTTCAACACCTCATTATGAGATTATCCCTTGCTGTTTTGGATTTAAATTTGATAATTAAGCATTTTTGTAGTATTAAGGTATTCTATTACTTATATATTATTTTCAAAACATTATTATGAGATTATCCCTTGCTGTTTTGGATTTAAATTTAATAATCATTGGGTATTTTTGTACCACATTATGAGATTATCTCTTGTTTGTTTCTCAGTGTAATTTAGAATATTTTGGTGACATAACTGTAAACTATAAAATTTTGCGTATTATATATGGTTGAAATCAGAAAAAAAATATCTTTACGTTTCTGATATTTATTTATTTTTATTTATAAAAAATTAAACACATATATTTGTTAAATATAAACAATAGATTGTAAGATCGTGAATTCATACAACCACATGCGGTGAGGGTAGGCGAAAAGGTCTCTTTTATTGCTCTTTTATTAGCACCATACTGGGCTCAGGTAAGGGGTGACGCGGGAGTCTGTTTAACCGAAAATAAAAATGAGTCCGGTAAAAGCTTTTACCGGACTATCACAATAATTTTCTGGCCCGGTCCGACAAAATGAGATTTTCTGACCCAAAAATAAACTGGAAATTACTAAATTCTGGCCGGTTGAAAAAAATATTGTACGTAATCCGTCCCAAAAGTGCTTTTACTGGACTCGCAGGCTTGCAGGACTCGCCTGCGGCTCGCCCTGCAATTGCCCACTCGTCCAGTAAAAGACCACTTTCGGGACTTGTTACGTAAACTACTATTAATTAAATGAAAATAACTAAAATCACAAAATTTATTGATACGAAGTAAAATCACTGTTATTGTAAATACTGAACTATTAATATAGCAACAAGTATTAAAAACTAATAATCGACTACTATATATTATTTCTGTAGCAATATGTAATAACTAAACTAAACATAGTATGTAAATATTTTTTACCCACGACTCATAAGTAAATTGCCTATTTTTTAACCTATATCGCTGACAGTAAGTGTCAAATTATTGAGGAGTTGTGTTATAGTTTTATTTACTGCACTAGTGGAGTAGGTAGATAGAAACCTGTATTATTAAGTTGGTTGCCTACTGTATACATTAAATTAAACTAACATTTGCCATTTGTCAGACACAACTGTCTGCGAAATCGAATATTTTTGACAACTTATGCCAAAATTTAAATTTGTTATTTTTAGTTTTATACAAAACCATTTGGTAAGTCGTGGGTAAAGCATATAGTACTTCACTCGAGGAACAAATTGCATATTTAGCTCGTTTCTTTCTTTTCGCTCATGGGCCAAACACACTCGCTGTAATATGCAATTTACTCTACTCGTAAAGTAATATACTATTAAATATAAACTAAAAAATAGTTCATAAATAGAAACGGTCAATTTTTATTATTAATTATGTATTTAATTGTTACATTTTTTGGTAAGATAGTTATTACACATTTTGAACAAATTTTTTAGTCATATAAACAAGTTTTATCTGGTAAATTCATACTTAGCACATTCCCTAATATAAACAAAAAAAGTTGATAATAATTTTTTAAAAGTTGTTTTTATGATTAAATATACATTTTAGATAGTGATAATATTATTTACATAATTATGCCTTCTTTGAATTGCAACATTCATCTTCTTAGCTAAAGTAAACTTAAAAAAATATATTAATACAAGACACTTATAAGTAAGTAAACATGGCATCACTGTAGAAGTCAATTTGAGTGCAATCTATAGACGCCTGGCGTCGTCTTCGGCTGAAATCGTCTCATCGAGCCGTCGGCTCGACTCCATCCGACGTCGACGCCATCAGATTTAAACTAAGCGTCGCGACGCCTTAGTAAGTACCAGAAAGTGTTCGGCGTCGTGTATTCCGCGCTCACGCCATCTTAAGATTTTTTCCACCAAATTGAAAACATTGACGTGTTGCTTTAAAAATTCAGTGGAGATGCGCCGCTGTTTTTCGTACAGGGTTAACTACAAGGACTGTACAGCAGCCCCCGTATGATCCCCAAAGCTGAGACATGCCCGTGAGCACGGGGCCGCTAGGCGAACCACGCGCCAAGCGCTGCAAGCTCTGCGACGGTAAAAAATATTCACCCGTTGTGTTGCTAATCTGACCACCTATAATCGTGTTTTGTTTTGTTTTTGTTTATTTTTTGTGTGTTTTGTGCTGAAGTTAATGGATTGCACTGCTTTTTAATTGAGTACAGGTTGTACTTATTATGTTTATGAGTAAATATCAACATGCATTTTTTGCAAATACACTCTGCTAAGTATACTTACCTTTTACCATCCTCAAAACTATATAGTTAGTAACATTCTAAGTTTTTTTTTTGTTTATTAAATTACGTTTTACCAATGAAAAAATGAAATAAACTGTTTTTTTAAGTACAGCATTAAACTACATTAAGGATTACATTTTTGAATCTGACATAACAATTTTTGACTAACTTTTATAATATTATTTCGTTAGTAAAGGAGTATTTTAAATGCCAACATATCATTCCTATTAAAATCATTATCGTTTGTTTATAGATTGTTATTAAAGTTAGTTGGTTATTAACAATAATACCAACAATAAATAAATTCTGTGTAATAAAATAAATTAAGTTTAATTTTTGATCAGAATTTAATTAATTTTATTACCACTTGTTAACAGTTTTTTTGGTTTAGATGATATCCTGTCATCGCCCTACCTGGATTCATTGTGATATAAACATAATACCATGCTTTTACTCACAGTATCAATGCACAAGAATTATGAAACAAATAAAGGTCATCAGAATTAAAGCAAACTGCTGTAATTTCAGTTAGTACGAGTTCAGTTCACATCTGTACATAATTTTTATGATATTTTTGTATTTCTATTTTTTATCTTATTAATGTTTTTTACGAAATCTAAATTAAATATATCGAAGCGCATTAAATGTTAATAATTTGTTATTATAACATATTTTTATAATATTTGAATTCAGTAATATTTCAAACCGTAATGTTTATTATACAAGTGCTTTTACGTATTCTTAATTTTGCACAAATCTATAAATACCAACCAACAAAATATTTTAACCACTTATTTTGAACAGGTATATTCAGTTTATATTAAAATTGCATTTTTGAATATAGCTTTCTTAATAACAACTTTTAATATAGTCAGAAATAAAGGTTTTTTGAAAAACTTCTTATACGACTTAACTTGTTTTACGATCGTTGCATTTTCCGTTTTAGTCCTTGCAGGACTTTTTATAACATCTTTTCCCAAAATTATTAAAAAAAAGTGTGCGTCTCAGGACGCGCGACAGAAGTGATAACTTCAAGTAATCCAGGTTGAACTATTTAATATTGAAATTTTTTAACTTGATAAAAACTTTGCCTATTACTTAAATTTTATGTACATTAATATGATAATGTGTATAAATTTAAATATTTTGAAAATTTTGAAAATTCTGAAATTTTTTTTATCACTAAGTATAACTTTCACTAATTACGATACAAAAATTTTTTACTATGACAGTTCGAAATTTCTAATCAGTCGCGTAGTAATTCGCAATAAAGCCACCCTTTACGTGGAACGGTCTGATTATTTCAGCAGAATCGGATTTCACCTATTCTTCCATTTTTTTGTTTATCATGTATTGACGTTGATATTTAGCACTAGAAATTTTGGCGGGCTTATCACAATTATCATTTTGTAATCTAAGTTTTTGATCAATTTTTTACTGAATAACACAATTCTTACCGTAATTTCCGTTAATTAGACCTACAACACAACTTTATTTAATGTTTACCACAAATAAACTCCTTTAACCGTTTTTTTTATCACTATAACTTTCACTAATTACAATACAAAAATTTTTTACTATGACATTTCAAAATTTCTAATCAGTCGCAATACAACCACCCTTAACGTGGAACGGCCGGATTGCTATTTAATACACACTTAAAACTTAAATTCTTATCCTTATTATAGATAATAACATTAATAACACACTTTATAATCAAGTTTTATAAAATTTATCACAAATGAAACCACCAAAACACGTCTTTTTTATGCTAAAATTAGGCTAATCAGACTGTCATTTCTTCTTAGACAACCTGTTATTTGAATAAATGAGTAAATAAATAAATAAAGATATTTGTATTAATATTAATATTTACCTATTTCTATTTGATTTAATTTCCATTTCTTCTCTCCTACAACTGCCACGATAGATGCCGAGGACGACCGAACCGTTTAAATTATGAATTTAAATTATAATTAAAAGGGATTAAATTAGTTTTATATACGAAGATATAGCAAATAACCTAATTTTTATGATATTAAATGGATATAAATATTTAATAATTAATAAAAAGTAATGAATTGTATTTAGTGACAGATTAATACCGTATAACACGGTAAATTCAAATATACTTAAAACTTACATTGGGAAAAGCATAGAGAGAGAGTGAGAAATGATATTATTATGTTTCACTGCGCCAGCGTGTAACAACGATAAACAACGCGCTATGATAAACGCTTTTTTTAACGCGTTACGCTAAAATCAGTTTACCCTCCCATAAGAAGTTATCACTTCAATAAATAAATAAAGAAAATTGTATTAATATTTACCTATTTCTATTATTATTATGTTTCACTGCGCCTGCTTGTAACAACGATAAACAACGCGTTATGATAAACGCTTTTTTCAACGCGTTACGCTAAAAATCAGTTACCCTCCCACTTCAAAAATTTCATAAGATTCCAACTTAAGAAGACACATTGCATATTGATTTAATTAGCCTGTTTTGGTAGTTCTTATAGAAAGTTTTAGGGAGGGAAGAATTTTATCGACCAGTCTAGGGTATTCCATTTTCGTTTTCAAGTTTTTTTATATTTTAAATTAGGTACTTGATATGTCACTAGAATACTTTGTTTGAATTGAAGTATATATCACACGTCTTCTGTTGAAATGTATAACAGTATGGTTAGTTTGTTGATATTGTTGATGTATACACAAATAATGTCTATATTTCTAAATTAACTTCTTGTAAGGAACAAATTTTGTTTCCAACTTTAAACTAAGGCTTTTTGTTGTCACCCAAAAATACACTGCTGCAGTTTATTATTTTTTTAATTTTGTGTTTAGTAGTAAAATCACATTCTTCGATAATTTTATTACAGTAAAAGAAATGCATTATGTTGAAATACAGATTTAAAGAGGGTGAGAAATAATGCTCTGATAGAACAAGGTATGACTTAAAGAGACGAAGCAGAGGTTGTTGTTTAAAGAAATCTTAATGTTTCTCGTCTAGAGCTGCAAAAATTTCTGGAAGGTAAAGGAGTACTTTTTAGTTTGATAAGAAACAGGCTTTGCGATGTGTGGTTGTACAGTAGGAGCGAGTTAAGGGTTCCAGAGTTGTCTAGGTGAAATAACATTAACCAGCTAAATCGGTGCTTTCAAAACCAAAACTAGACAATTGAAAATTGTTTTTGGATGAGAGCTGAATTTGCCTAATACTTAATATCAAATTTGGATTCTCAGAGCTCCAGAACGACGAGCAGAACTCCGTGTTGCAGATATGGCCCAAACTATGTTATATTCTAGGGAAATATTATGTCGGGAGTAAAAACTTTATTGTTCCCAACTAATAATTTTCATTTTGTGGTAAGACCAATTTATATTTTTAATTTTTTTATTTACCATATATAACGTCATATTGAAAGAAAATTCTGCGAAATTTTTGTCGATTTTTGTGAAGAAATCAGCTGTTGATAGCAAATCTCCGCGTATTTCTCAAAAAAAAAAGTTCGATTGAGTTGTCCCTCATAACTCATCACTGGATCAACTAAAATAAAAATACAAAAGGATTTCTTTAGATAATGAGATTTTGTAGTTAACAACATCGAGTTTTTTATTTTAAAAGTGTTTACAGCGCTTACCCGTACCAATTTTTTATAAAAAAAAAGAATTGAAAAATTTATGTTAAAATTTAAAAAAAAAACTCGACGTCATTAGTACAGTACGGTAAAGTACAGATTATTACATATATTTAGCGGGCGTAATGTGCCACTTTAGCGCCCGTGGACTACTTTACCGCCCGCCGGGTGGTAAAGTGTAAATGGCGGGCGGTAATAGTATTATACGTTACAAGGTCGGTAGGTGACTTATTACAGTACGAGTTAGTTTACGGACGAGGCGACGTAGGAGCCAAGTCCGGAAATAAAAACGAGTACTGGAATAACACCCAACGACCATGCATCGTATTATATTTTATTTGATCCTGTTTTTATAAATTAATAAATTCATAAAAATTTTAACAGTAGTTCGTAACTTGACTAAAAATAGTTCGTAACTTGATTAGTTAGGTCAAATTACCTTGAAAGCCATCTGTCACTGTCAAATATTTTTTTTATTATTAAGATTTAATTGTTAATATAAAATTGAATAACATTGACTTCTTTTTAAATATGGATGTAAAAGTAAGTAATTAATTATTTTATTTTTATTTTTTAGTCATTATAATTGTCTTCCCTTAAGCAATTAGAGCAGCGTTGCTAGGCAACACATTACAGTACCTGATACCGTAATGTTTTACTTACCGGCGCCAAATTGATTATAGGGAAGTGTATTTACTGGACAGGATGAAATAAAGTAATTTTTTGTCTTAAATATTGAAATACTTGCAATCATCTAAACTGACAATGAGTCTAAATAAAAATGGCCACCACCTATTTTGACTTTGTTGCTAGGGTAACAACATAGGTATATAGATTATTGTTTTAAAATATTATCTCTAGCCTCTGTGCATATTAGTTTCAATTTCAATCAAATTATTTATTTTAAATAACGAATGAATACAAATTATTAGGTGAATGGTTATACAGGGTAAGTTGTTAATAATATCAAGGTTCGAGGTATAAAATTCATGCAAGTTAAAATGGCATTTATATTAAATTGTTTACAAAAAATAAAAATAAAAATTATCCTTTATAAGTTTTATTATTAAAACAATCGTGCAATTTTTTTAAAAAATGATTATTAAAACGGTCGTGCATAAAAGTTTGTATGTATTTCGGGCGTAAACAGCGTTTATGAACCTTACGTGTTAATAGCCCTCGCCTGCGACTCGGGCTCTTATTTACACGTTGCGGTCCATAAACGCCTGTTTTACGTCCTTGATACATAATAGTATAGTACGTAACAAGAGTGGTAAGTAGGATATTACGTACGAGTGGAAAAGTTACGCACGAAGCCGCGTAGCGGCAAGTGCGTAATTACACGAGTACGTAATACCTCTTACCACTCGAGTTACGTACTATGCTTTATCTACGACTCAATATTTTAATTTTAATTCTAAATATTTGACATATCTAAAAAAATATATGACGTACGTATTGTACTGTTTTTTGTATCCAAAATTTGATACGTTGTCAGAACTTTAATTCGTATTTAATAAACCTCTGAATAAAAAAGAAAATCATTAAAAACTTTATTTTTAACAAAACTAAATTAAGAACTGTAATAATTATTAATAACAATTGAACAATTATTATAAATTTGTTGGACCTTATTGTTAGATTCAATTGAATGGGTTTCAGAGAAGCAATTATTATTACTTTGGAGATTTGATGAAGCATTTACTTCTTTGCTTGTACTAGGAATAGGGTTAATGGCATCTCTTATTAATAAAGCATTGTTTTTCTTATTTTTCATGGACTCATTTATATATCCTTCTGCAACGGTTGATGATTTCCAACCTCCTAGTCTCTTTAAAGAAAGTAGATCACCTCCAGCATCTACTAATATCGTTGCAGAAGATCTTCTAAATGAATGACCCGTGTAGAGTTCTGGATTGGACAATTTAAGAAATTGGGCAATTTTTTTTGGTACTGCACCGATTGTGTTTATTCCTACCACTTGTTTAATACATTTATTATTTCGGTAATTTATAAAAAAAGGTAATTTTGTATCTGCCGGACGTAAATTAATATATTTTTTGCATGTTCCATAAAAAGTTTCTGGAACTACAAAGGATCGTTGCGTTTTTGTTTTAGAATCTGAAATTAGAATAATCAAATGTTCACCAGTGTCTTTTACTTCTTCCATTCTTAAATTTTTGAGTTCCTGTTTTCTACATGCTCCACTTATTCCAATTATAAGAATAACCTAATAATAATAATAATAATAATTTTTAAAGTAAATTCATTTAAAGATTTATTTACCTTTATTAGTAAGTATTCACTATCAGGGGCATTATGAAGAAATTTTTTAATTTCTTCTGCTGTAAGACATTTTGATTTTTTACTTTTAAAGCCATCTGACTTTCGCTTTAAAAGGGTTATGAGCTTTGGATACCTTGCAATATTTATATTATGATTTAAGTTGAGCACAGTCTTTAGCATTGAATAATGAGCCCAAAGAGACGAAGGTTTAAATATTTTAGATAATTCCTCAAAATATGCTAGTAAGACATTCTCCGAGAAAGATTGAATTTGATTTTCCAGTCGCCATTCCATAAACTTTTTATGTGCTTTTTCGTATATTATTTTTGATTTTGTTGGCAGCAGGTTATCAGTTGCTGCCTGGGCTTTTTTTATGATTTCTGGAGGCGTATATATTGTCTCTTCATCACTATCTGACATTTTGTAGTTTTAAATATCTATACTTTAAATTTTACTCAATTTAAACTAAAATTTAAAATTTGACGTTTAAACTAACATTTATCAAAGTAGTGACATTACGTAACATACTAGATTTAATAATAATTTAAAATGTGTAATATATGTTGCCTAAATCTGTTTTATTTTTTAATAAAAACTATCATATATTTTTAATTTATAATACTGCGAGGGTTAGATATTTGCTGAAAAACCATTTTTTAATGTAACAATTATTTACAACAGCAAAATATTTTGTTTTACATGCATAAATACGCGTTCCAACATGACGTTTCATTACGCACGACTGTGCGTTATAGCTTACTTACCCTGCATGGTGACAATGAGTATAAATAACATTTACTGTCAAAGGAGTAGATAAATAACTATTACATACTGAAACGATTTTTGTACTTATACTGAATTATCAATGCCAGCTCCATAGAGCAAAGGGTTTTCATTTAGGATGTCTAGATCATCTTTTTGCGTCTTCGACGATAAATTCTTGCTTCCTTGGTTTCTTTCGCAGCTTCTAGCTCTGCCCGGTTTATTCGAATGTTGTTCCTGTTTTGATTCCCATGTTTTGTGTAAATGCCAGCAAAGCAAAACAGCCTATATTAAAAGTACAGGCTACTACATTTGCTGCAATTTCAACGATATTTGAAGAATCTTCAGACTAATTTTTAAATGAGTTGATTAAGACTTCCTTTGATGTTTTGACTAAAGTCTCCAACAAATTGCTCCAGAAGACGTCCTTACTTCAGACCTTATAAAAGGCTTTATGGCTCTGAATATATTATCTGAAAGTGTTTTGTGGCTGTTTGAATAAATCTAGATTTTATTCATTTGCAGCTTTTTTCATTTGCACCATGAGTCTACACTGTTTGAACATTTTTGATGCTGTGGTCTGTTGAGATGTGGTGGTAATATAATAAGTTGCCCAAATGGCATCACTCATTTTCTCCACAGAATCGTAGTTTCGTCGAATGACATTTAGTCTGTCGATCATTTTACCTCTAAGGTAATATAATGTGTCTCGGCTTGTTTTTTTTTCTTCAAAATTACTATTGCTGAATCTCACAAACCTTTATCCATTCGCTTTTGAACGTACCCTACACGTTATATTTTGTTGATGCGATATATATTATTGAACTTTCAAACATTGTTTTAATTGCGTCAATATCCATGTTTTCAATGGGACCAGTATGATTAACATGACATTTTCCTTGATTTACATTAGATTGGTACCATCCTTCATACTATGCAGAATTTTCCCAAATTTACAATCCTGACAGTAAGAATTTTAAAAGCAAATATACATGACGTTTACGGTGCTATGACTGCTATGCCCGATTAGGAAGGCCACGCCATATAATGTAGAATGTAGAGAATCCTCGTTTTTACCAAGTTCAGTCAGCTGACACAGTTAACTCATCTGCATCGTTGCTTTTTCTCTTCTTGTGCATTAGATAAAAAAATACTCGCAAAGTCTGCTTTTTTTACATATAAGCTTTACGTTGTTTTTGATTAAAGCATGCTTGTTCAATTCATAAGGCCACAAAACTTTTCATATCCAGCTAATCCCAAACTTAAGATCCGCATCACAAAACTAAATCGATAATTCATTTCGTATGCACCTAATTAAATCCTTTCAGAAGACAGAATAAACCGCGGCTGTTTACATTGTTCACCTGTAATTTGAATGTTAAATCCTAATCCTTCTTTTTGCACCATTAAAAACTTCACACACTTCACTAAAATTGAAATAGTCGAAAAAACAAGCAAAAAATACACGATTCGGTAGTTTTTTCTTCAATCTTCTGTCACATCTATTTTTAGTTTTTCGCTGAATTGCAGCTTTATTTTTTATCGTCGTTCTTACAATTATGCGTAAAGTACCTACTCTTTTTTTTAGGTCGACACAATTTTGAATCGATGTTTTCCTGATCTTCTGTGCTATTTTACAACAAATAAATGTAAAATTACTGTACTGTACGTGTATTAGTATATTACTTTACGAGTGGAGTAAATTGCATATTACAGTGAGTGTGTTTGGCCCATGAGCGAGCTTGCGAGCGAATGGGCTAAAGAAACGAGCTAAATATGCAATTTGTTCCTCGAGTAACGTACTATGCTTTACCCACGACTTACCAAATGGTTTTGTATAAAACTAAAAATGACAAACATAAAATTTAAATTTTGGCATAAGTTGTCAAAAATATTCGATTTCGCAGGGAAGGTCTGAGAAATGTCAAGTGTTAGTTTAATTTCATGTATACTATAGGCAACCAACATAATACAGATTTCTATTTACTTACTACACTAGTGTAGTAAATAAAACTATAACACAACTCCTCAATAATTTGACACTTACTGACAGAGATATAGGTTAAAAAATAGGCAATTTACTTATGAGACGTGGGTAAAAGTAGTTATGCGGACAGTTTGACGTTTTTAAATTTAGAAACGTCTAATTTGACAGAAAGAACGTATAATTCGTCGGAAAATCGCTTTTTTGGTCCTCCGTCCAGAAACAATATTATTAATTACTTCAAAATCGTCCGGAAAATGACATTTTCCGGCCTAGGACGGCAAAGTAGCTTTTAGATTATCTAAAGGGATGGCGCTATGAGTTTAAATTTTAAGTCATCAAAATTATATAATGAATAATACAAATTTTAATTAAATTAATTTAAAAACAGCGTATAATATACTAAACTTACCTATAACTTTTTCTAAAGGTAAGCAGGATTCTAATTTACATTTAATCTCTCTCACAACTTGTATTATAAAATTTGACATTTATGTCAATTTACAACTAATCATTCGATTATGAAAATATTTCATTGTCTCTGCTATTTTTATATAAAATTATTAGATATTAATGTTAATATTTTCAATATAACAATTTTTACTGTGCTGCTTATTAGCACAGTATTTGTATGTATAAAAATTAAGGATCTTGAAATCATTCCTTATTACTAATTCTTTTAATCGTGCAATAGATGTCAATAAACATCTAATCTTGTATGTCACAAAATAAAAAGTTTTTGAACTTGTTGTGTTTGCAACATATGTTAATTAAAACACTAATAACCACTGAACACGTATATTAAGTATCAAACAAGTTATTATTCAACTATAATATTAACATCCAATGTGGCGCTTATATCTACCCGAAGATCACGTCATACCAGCTGATAGTCTGTCGGCTGTCTTCTAGTCACTAGTCTTACTTTAGGTAGCACAAGCGGCCAACTCTTGAACACAACAGAACTTTTGAAAATATTAAAAATTAGTCGGACCAAAAAATAGTGTGTGTTACACGTCCGGAAAATGTTTTGCAAGTGCTCGTATTGTTTCGCCTCAGTGCTACACAACTTGCAAAATGTCATATTCCGTCCTTGTGTCACAAATAACTATTGTTTGCACTAGTTAGGTAGTTATACTCGGCGGCTTGACATCGAACCGGAAAGGCGGATACTTAAACCTCCGTATCTTCGTCGATATTACTCTAGTCAACTTCAAATTTTCATACAATACTGTTAATATGCTATAAATACGAGCCCTGTCTCAGTGAAGTTGGCCCAACTATCCTTTTTATGAAATTTGTCATATTAACGAAAACGTATTTAAAACTAAAATGTATTTCTGATAATATACGATATTTTTATTTAATATTAGGCAAAATAGCTAAATATTTTAAATATTTTGTAACAGAGAAAAAATATTTTACAAAAATTCAAAAAACTGCCGATTAATAAAAATCAACGAAACCAAATAGCAGCAAATCACCACTGCGTTACATCGCCTTTTGAACTGATTACTGCTTTAATACGTCTTGACATAGTTTCAACTAATGTTTGGCAGTCATCTGGTGTAAAATTGTTCCAAATTTATTGGAGACGGGTTCGCAATTCTGGAACAGTTCTTGCGGGATTCGATCTGAGCTTTTTCTTCATAAGATGGCAAAAGGTTTTAATCGGCGATAGATCTGGACTACTGGACGTCCATTTTAAAACTGGAATATTGTTTTCTAACATCCAATCTTTTACTTTTTTAGCCGTATGGCAAGCGGCACCATCTTGTTGGAAGATACATTCGATATTATTTAAACGCATTTGGTTAATTTGGGGTATTAAGTTATTTTGAAGCACATTAATGTACTTCTCAGCATTCATAATACCTTCCACAAAGTGTAAGTTTCCCACTCCACTTGCTGACATGGATCCCCAAGTCATAACAGAAGCCGGAAACTTAACTTTTTTTTTAAGACAGTCATTATAAAACACTTCTTCTTTAGTTCTTATGACACGACTCCTTGTATCACCAACGCATACTTTAAATCTGGCCTCATCACTCCAAATACTGGAGTTCCATTGATTCGAAGACCATAATTTGTGTTCTTTGGCCCACGCTAATCTGTTTTTCTTCTGAATCTTTGTCAGTAAGGGTTTCTCTTTTGCCTAAAAATACTGAATTTAAAACGATTAACAACAACAATATTTTAAATCTACCTTGTAAGTTTTAAATCCCATCTTTTGGGCAGCTCTGTGACAAGTTGCTCTTGAAAATTTTTTTGTGGTTGCCTGATTCCACAATATTTTCAATTCGTTATAATTAGCACGTCGATTTTCTTTAATAATCCGTTTTAAGGCTCTTAAATTAGTGTTGGAATAGCGTGGTCGACTTCCAACTCTGGGTTTTTGAGCAACAGATCCCGTTTTTTTGTACAATGTAATAATATTTCGAACTGTATACCTCGATTTGTTAATACTGTCAGCGATTTGGGAAGCATTTTGACCTTTTAAATGCAAGTGAATGATCACTTTTCTTATTTCGTCAGAAACAGGTTTACCACGAACCATTTTTTATTTTTAACAACACTAATACATTAAAAATTGATTTAAACGTCAAAATCGGCTTCTTAGCAACGTAAAATGTTATCATTTGTTTAACAAAACCTACCTTTATTTTATGGAAGCGATTAAAAGACCATGCAACTTAAGTTGTCTCCATCACGTATATTGCAATACACAAATCATTTTTCGGAAAAGAAAATTTCAAAATAAAAACGCTTCCAAAATAGCTGCGTCGGTTTTGTTATCTTTCCATAAACATTTAAAGAAACCAAAAATATTATATTTTAAATAAAATTTTATTTAGCCCTTAAATAAAATCAGAAATATCCTGTTTTGGAGCGTGGGCCAACTTCACTGAGACAGGGCTCGTATATAAATATATAAATATAAAAAAATAAAAATAATCTACTTTCCCTTAAGCGATTTCTTTTATTAAACCAAGTTCTTGTCTATTTACCGATCGTTTACTTTTGCCTTCGTTTTCAATATGGTCAATTGCTCATTTCCAATTTCAGTTATTATTGTGGAAATATTAACCACTTACGCATTTAATCAATTTGATTTTGTGTGAAAACTATGTTGATTGTAAGTAACTTACGGTTTTAGTTATTAAAGTAACTATGTTTAGCACGACTATTTCTGTTTATATACTAAAATTATTTATTTTTCTGTTAAATCTCACATACGTGTTTTAAAGTTAACGAGTTACTTTGTTTTCCGGAAAACTATTCAGTTTTAGACTAAAATTATTACAACTACTGTTGTACTGAAAATAGTAGGAGAAATTTTAAAACATTTTTCAGATTTGTTCATGGTATGTTTTTAAATGTGTGTTACACATTTAAAAATAGTTTGATACCTCGACAGCTATTCACAAATACCAATTTGTTTATGTATTTCACACTCACACACGAAAGGAGTAAAACTTACATTCTTCGAGTTTAATGATAATAAAAATTCGTGGAAAAATTATGAAAATTGTAATGAATTTCGCCTACCTTATAATTATTTTATAACCCAAAAATATTTCATCAACAAGTCAGCTATAAACTAATGACTAACAAATTAATCAGATTCAAAGAATAAATTTGCTAATCACATAAACTTTAATTATAAATTATAAACATATTTTTGGCATCGTACTTGGTCTTAATGAACAAATTTAAAGGTGAACGTACCTTTTAAGCTTAATTACACATCCTCAAGATATAAGGAAGCATTTCAACATTTATTTTCATTTGTAGTTTTTTAACATGTTATGGCCACTAGTCCAGCACTAATTAACAAAATCAGTATGTTTGATTCATTTTCCTGGTTTTGCATTTAAAATATATTATTGTTAATGACGATGTATCAGCAGTAAAAGAATTACTACTACATACTACATTACTCTCAACCTATAAAAGTCTAATCTTTTACATATACAACAGTTTTTGAATTGCAAATTTAAAGAAAATAGTATATTGTAATACAAGTGTTACAATGACAGAGGTTTCGTAGTACGAGTTCAGTTTGTGAAACGAACCGCGAAGCGGTGAGTTTCGCAAAGAACGAGTACTACAAACCGTGTAACTCGAGTGTTACATACTATTTTTTATAATGAACTTTTAAAAGTATAAAAAAAAGTAAAATGAGTGTTTTTCGAAATATTTGTTTATGTTGGCAATCTTGACAGTTTTGACACTTGTCAGTTTTAATGATTTTAAATTAGAATGTTTGTCAAATTTGTATAAAATATTCCAAATTTAGCAATAACGCTGTTAATGTAGTTAATAATTTACTACAACATACTTCTTGATTTACTACCTGAACTCTTTCGTTGAAAATCAGTGCAGTGCAACCAATTGTGCAAAACAAAAAGTTACCAAAAACAGTGTTACAATGAATCTATTTCGATACTGTTTTTAGTGTCGAAATAGAAACTTTGTGAACGTGAATTATAAAATAGTATATTGTAATACAAGTGTTACAATGACAGAGGTTTCGTAGTACGAGTTCAGTTTGTGAAACGAACCGCGAAGCGGTGAGTTTCGCAAAGAACGAGTACTACAAACCGTCATTGTAATTTGAGTGTTACATACTATTTTTTATAATGAACTTTAAAAAGTATAAAAAAAAAATAAAATGAGAGTTTTTAGAAATATATATTTATGTTGGCAATCTTGACAGTTTTGACACTTGTCAGTTTTAATGATTTTAAATTAGAATGTTTGTCAAATTTGTATAAAATATTCCGAATTTAGCAATAACGCTGATAATGTAGTTAATAATTTACTAAAACATACTTTTTGATTTACTACCTGAACTCTTTCGTTGAAAATCAGTGCAGTGCAACCAATTGTGTAAAACAAAAAGTTACCAAAAACAGTGTTACAATGAACCTATTTCGATACTGTTTTTAGTGTCGAAATAGAAACTTTGTGAACGTGAATTATAAAAATATTTTTGTCTACTAGTACCAATATATGTATTGCTAAATTTGATTATGTTCTGATATATTTTTATTCGTATACGAATTAACATTAGACGTTTAGTTTTGTTTTCAGCTATTTAATGCAGCTAATAATTAATTCTACAATATTTGAGAGTATCTTTACTAAACGATTATTTTGAGATATCTCTCATGGAATTTTTGAATTTTTAAAATGTATATAAACAAACAAGAATGAATGACGTTAAGGAGAAATTGAAAAAAAAAGTCGCATTCAGCAGGACTCGAACCTGCTACCATTGCCTCTACGCGGCAACGCTATAGCATCTAAGTATTGCTACTTGGAAATTATTTCGCTTTTTAGTCGTTAAATTCAACTGTCACATGTGACATTTACTCACTCCTTAAGCACATATAGCATGACGTTAATCAGAGAGAGAGAGAGAGAGAGAGAGAGTTTTTGTACAATCGACAATTCAAACATCAAACTTTAAATCACTTTTTTATGCTCTGTCTTATATTTTAATTCGGTTAGTTGACAGGAACCATGGATTTTTAGCAAACGATTATGTTGAGATATTTTGGATAGGATTTTTGAAATTCTAGAAAGTATACAAACAAGAAATTATTAAAAAGTGACTTAGAATTTGATGTTTCAATTGTCGATTGGACAGATTCTCTCTCATTAACGTCATGCTATATGTGCTAAAGGAGAAAGTAAGTAGGTCTCACATGTGAAATGAGTTAAATTTAACGACCAAAAAGCGAAATAGTGACTAAGCATTCAGTCTTAGTTGTTAGAACGTTGCCGAGTAGAGGCAAAGGTTGTGGCTTCGAGTCCTGCTGGATGCGCCAATTTTTTCAATTTCTCTTTAATATGATTTAAGATATTCTTGTTTGTATGCTTAATAAAATTCAAAAACTCGAAGTGTTACACATAAAGATACATAACAAAGGTCTTTAGAGCTAAATTTTAAAGGTAATTTATTTAGGTGTTGTAGGAAACTGTGAGGAAGTCCTATATGCAATAATAAAACCTTTTAAAATTCATTTTATATGGTTTTTATGTTTAACTAGCGGACCCGGCGAACTCCGCACCGCCTAATACTAATGTTTTTTTCCATTTTTTTTTTTCATTTTTACGATTAATGTTTTGTATTTTTAATCATATTTTCTCGTTAGTTACCAGTTTTTACTATTATTTACTAATGGTGGCGTCATAGTTCTTAGGTAAGTAAGTTTTGATCTTTTAAATATATGAGATATTATCTGCGCCACCTTACGGTGGCGTCATAGTACTTAGTTATGTAAGAATTACATGTGTAAATTTGGAACATCTCAACTGCGCCACCTTAGGGTAGCGTCATAATGATTAATTTCGTAATAAACGCGTCCGATCGCTGCATAATTCAAAGTGCTATAGGGAAAATCGCGGTCTCCAACGCGCTAATGATAGGCACGCTGCCGCCGCCCGGGCCGGCCAGTACCACCTCAAGCGCTGCGTCCCGCAATTTTAAATCTGTAATATCTTCGAAAATATTCATTTAAATCTTGTGCTGTGAAGGACCATATAGATCTATATTAAATCAACAATGTATTTAAGCTATTTAATTGGATAAGAATTAATGCTGTATTGGTTAAAATCGCTTCGAAAATTAGCCATTATTTGTCGTAAAAAGTAAATGGCAAAAAAATGTTATTGTGGGATATCCATAAGAGATAGACATATACCATCGCGGAGTTTTCTGTAGACCTTTTCAATGTGTACAAAAAATTAGTACATTATTTTGATAAATCTCTTAGGGTTCAGCCTGCGTTTGCAATGTAAGCGGAAAAAAATTGATAATTAACGACATCACATTAGAAACCTCAAAAACAACAGTATTTCTCCACTATTTAATGGATGTTATTATACATATAAACCTTCCTCTTGAATCACTCTATCTATTAAAATATCCGTTGCGTAGTTTTAAAGATTTAAGCATACAAAGGGACATAGGGACAGAGAAAGCGACTTTGTTTTATACTATGTAGTGATGACTACTTCAAAAAACAGGGATTTAAAATCTAACAAACTAGCATGTCTTTATAGTATCTTTTTATAAGGAAAATGTCTGTAGTTACCAAATTCTTCAAACGCCTAGCGATTAAACATCATTATGATATTATTCATCTAAATAATAGGGTACCGGACAGTAATCGAAAAATAATCTAAGATGTGTTTTAAAATAAAGTTTGTTATACAACAATATCACTCAATAAAGATTTTTAAGAAATAACAATGATTTATATTTTTAAATCAATAAATAAAGTTGCGTAAATTATCTGTGACGTGTAAGAACCCAAACGTCAATCACAGTGCGTAACGTCATATGGAGGTAGCCGTAAGTAAACAACACTGCTTTGTATGTTATTTCGAGTTTTTCTACGATTTATTTGCATTTGTCTAAAAATATTTAATTGTAATTAGTTACGAATTGAAGGACTATAGTCATAACAGAACTTTAGTTATACATTATATCTCTAGTATAAGTGAATTTTGGAAACAAATATATTCCCTATTTTATATGAAAGCACTAAATAAAATAATTATACACAATTTGTCAATGGTTTTATTTATTAACATTCTCAATATAAAGTAAAATAAAATGTATATAAAAGATATAATTAAATATTCTCTATAGCTTCTTTGGCAGCTAAAACACAAATACAAGATTGTTTATGCACACGTAAAACATTCTAAGTAAGACATAACGTATAACACCTAGATTACATACACACCAAAAATAATTATTTGTATTAAGGGCTGTGTAATAACACTCTAGGTACAGTACTTACATCAAAGTGATCTTCACAAAAGTAAAATGCTGAAGTAACAGACATTCCATCGCACTTTCGTCTTGCTAGGTCTAACCATTTCTTTCGTATGTCTGGTTTTCGAGGTACATCAATAAAAATTTTATTTGGAGTAGTTACTGATGTATTTCCACATTGATGTACAACACACTAACGATATCTTTTTCGGTCCATGATGATTAAGAAACACAAAATACTTAATTTATCCAAGCACTGATCACTTGTAATATGGTTCGTAGTTTGTTTACCTCCACATGACGTCACGCGATCTGAATTGACATGAAGTGCTGTTTTCGCGGCAATTTGAAATAAATTATGTTTTTGACGTTTTCAAGTACTCCAGAGGATTTATTTAATTAAAATATTATTTTTTATGGCTTTATATATGAATAAAGATTATTTTTAAACACTATTTGAAAAGTTGTCCGGTTCCCTATTATGTATATTTATTTGAAGTATTAAACCGAAAAAATAAAAAATTTTGTCAATAGTGTGAATACCTTCATAAAATTGAAACAATGATTATGTTAAAAAATATACCTACTTATTTTTTTTGCAGAAAAATATGATTAGAATTTATTTTTTGTACAACTGTCATTAAATGTGTCACTTTTAATGATAGCAAACAATGTTAAAATTGATTGTTTACATGACAGCGTGTTAAAAATACTTTTAACACGCTTCAGTTTACTTTTAACACGGTTTAGTTTACTTTTAACACGGTTTAGTTTATTGTCATTGCAAATTCGCCCATTTCATTATCAAAATAGGGCAGTTGTACAAAAAACATTGTATGGTATTTGTGTTAAAAGTGATTTTATTTTGTTCGCGAAATTGTTCAATTCGCTCCGCTCATTTCACAAACTTTTTCACTCACAAAATAAAACGTCACTTTTAACACTCATATCATAAATAACTATTATTTTTTTAAAGAAATTCAGTTTCTAACAATAATATTTAAAATGATGAAGTTAAAGGCGTCTATTTTTTAATGTATATTTCCCATTACCAATAATTGGCTTTCGATAAATAATTAAAAAACATTTTGAATAGTTCTATTATAAAATAAAACTTTGCTGGTTTATTTAAATTCTAAATATTAAAAATCCCATGAAAGACGTCTCAAAATAAGTAGGTAGTTTACTACCTATAGGTATATTTTATTTAAGTTTCTTACATTATACGGAAGATTGTGGTTGAAAGGGCCAGCTTTTTTTAAAAGTTATTAAAAATATTTAAAATGTACTGCATATTAATAAAAAATACATTGATATTTTAACTTTTTTATTAGAGTTAACATATCAGAAATAGCACTATACAATACATATCTGTAACATAGTTAAATCTTAGTTTGAAAAAAAGGTAAAATCGGTTATTTCAAAACATATTGTGATTGAAGGAGCCATTGAATGTCATGAATAAGCCTGCTATCATTTACACGCACTCTCACATAATATATATTGAACATACAACATTTTAAAACGAAGTAGAACTAAAATAATTTTGGGCATGATAACTAAATATAAGCCTGAATTTGCTTTCCTAACCCAATTAACATGCCAGATAGAAAAAAACAAACTATAATATTAGTTTTAACCCAAATCCAATATTTACTCAAACTCAAAGCTTGTTTGTCTAAATCAATATCTTAAGAGTAGTGTTTTATCAGTCTCAAGGTACTACTACAATCGAACACAGAATTAAGATAAAAATAGTTAAAAAAAAAAATAAATAACAGTTAAAACAAAAGTAATTAATAACACCTTTTTTCCATATGAATTTCACAAATTTTATTTTTTAACCATTCTTTAGGTGCATTTGTATCTTTATTTACTTTTTCTTACTGATGATCAAAGAACATCATCACTGTCATCGGTTGAGTCACCCGACTGGTCATCTATTTCTTCTATTCTTTCTATTCCTTCCTAAAAGATTTAATATTTTTTCCAGTTTTTATGTAATGTCTTTTTTTTTTTTTTTGTATTTCAGTTTTTCTTTAATTTTAAATTCAAGCTCTTGCAAATGCTTTAAAATAGAGCATTACTAATAATAATTCTTCAATGAAACAATCCAGCGATTAATTAATTAATATACTTCATAACTTCTGGAAAAGGTAAAATTTACGTATCTCATATAGTTTTTTTTTTTTATAAATTATTTGCAATAAACATAAAAACTCTCTGTTGGTCGTAAAATTTTTAAAAACTCGTGTCTGGATCCCAGATTGTCATGCAACTATCAAACTTTGGCGAATCACTGCAACCTGGTATTGTCATTTAAGGAATAGCATCGATATTTAAGGAAATCAAAAAACGCGTCAACACAAGTTCGGCTTTTTTAAAACTTGGCTCTTTCATACACACTCTCCACTACTTACGTTGGGTAGTTGTGGATGCCTTATCTTAACCAATCATTAACAAATAAAGAAATTAACACACACGGCACGATTTATTTAATAAATAATCGTTAATACAAAACGATATACCTATAATTTTTGAAATCTCATGATGTATATATCAAATAGTCGTTTACTAATTATAAATCTATAATAATCATGTAATAATTGTTCAAAAACTAAATGAATATGATAGCGTGGCGAATATCTCAAAACAATAATACGATGAAGATTAAACTGAAAATAAAAACAAGAGTTGTTGCTTGAACGAAGGACGTATAGAACTGCTGTATCCTATCTCAATATTACAATAATTGATATTGAAGTTTTACCTAAAGGATACCCAGAGGCTGGTTACTCATCGCAATTAGATGGCCACCCTTATCTACTGAAGGTTAAAATGAAATTATAAGCTGATTGGAAATTCCAAAGATAAAACTAAATAACTAAGAAATTGTACTTGTGACTGTGACGAATGACCGGTAATTCCAAATTGAGAGAAAGTTTGCTGATAAACGATGAAATTATAAAAGTTGTGTAATTCTACAAATAGAAGTTTGGGATTTATGTAAACGAACAATAAAGCTATGCTGTGGCGCTACACTTATTTAGGTAAACCTAGGGCCGGTTATAGTAACAACTGATGCTAACGTAGAAAATTATTAGACAACTCCTTTCCCGAGTTTTAATTACGTTTTTAATAATGAATAAAAATATTTCGTCTTTAATAACCTCGGTGGTATCTTAAATAACTCGTTCATATTTTCACTTGTATTCATGCACCGGAGATTATCTTTACTTAACTAATAGAGGCAAGAATAGACAATCTGTTGAACGAGTATCAGAAGCAGAAGACCTAAAAAAAGTAAAAACCTGTAAATAGACAAAAAATATGATAAAATCAACAAAACAGTTGAAAAATTGAAAAAAAACGGAAAAAGAAAAAAGGTTCATTAATTGTAACTTGTTTAAGATATAGGTACTAAAGTGCTAATTTTTGTTTATAATTTTTCTACTTTTATATTATTCTTTCCTTTTTTTCATGTCTAATTTCCCCTAATTTTTTTTTGAAGTTATACTTCTATTCATGCACTTGATTTGTGTGGGGTTAAATGAGAAAAATCATTACATATGTAATGGTGTGAGTAAGAGAGAGACAGAAACACATATAAGGTATATTGGTCGGTAAAAACAAAGATATAGTTATTTGTGACACAAGGACGGAAAATGACATTTTGCAAGAGCGAGTAAAGTTGTGTAGCCGAGGTGCGTAGCACCGAGGCGAAACAATACGAGTACTTGCAAAACATTTTCCGGACGTGTAACACACACTATTTTTTGGTCCGACTAATTTTTAATATTTTCAAAAGTTCTGCTATGTTCAACACTTGACTGCTTGTGCTACCTGAAATAAGACCACTGACTAGAAGACAGCCGACAGATATAAGCGCCACATTGGATGTTAAATATTATAGTTGTGTTGTTGTGTATTGTGTAATAAGTTGTTTAATACTTAATATACGTGTTTAGCTTCAGCAGTTATTAGTGTTTTAATTAACATATGTTGCAAATACAACAAGTTCAAAAACTTTTTACTTTGTGACATACCAGATTAGATGTTTATATAAAGATGATAGAATGAACTATTTTCATAAATTGACATAAATGACAAATTTTAAAATACAAGTTGTAAAAGAAATTAAATGTAAATTAGAATCCTGCTTATCTTTAGAAAAAGTTATAGGTAAGTTTAGTATATTATACGCAGTTATTAAATAAATTTAATTAAAATTTGTATTATTCATTATGTATTTTTGATGACTTAAAATTTAAACTTATAGCGCCATCTCTTTAGATAATCTAAAAGCTACTTTGCCGGCCTAGGCCGGAAAATGCCATTTTCCGGACGATTTTGAAGTAATTAATAGTATTGTTTCTGGACGGAGGACCAAAAAAATATTTACCACATGTTTAGTCATAACTATAAGTCCTTTAAATACCGTTTAAACATTTAGTACATTGAAAAGAGATAGATATACAAAAAGCAGTCTGAGCTAATGTTTTGGAATATCATAGTCACGTATTACATTGTGTTTGACAGATTATTTTATAATTCTGTCACGTAAGTAAACATATTAAGTTTAGTATTTTATATTAATAATAATATTCAGTAATGAGTATTGCATTGTAGTCTAAAATACCGTCACATGGTTGCATTATGTCCCGCACTATGCTTTTGAGGTTGTTGGCTACACAAACAGAGTTTTTAAGAATAGTCGAAAAGTGCATTTCGAACAGACAATAGATAGAAAAATTACAACTCGGTAAGTATTCCAAATGGGTTCAATTTATGTACTCGGGGTTTTTTGGGTCGCTGAATACGAATATGATAATGGTGATGGTCTTCGAAACACCTGGTACTTAAGACGGACATCGTCTCCAGGAAATGTTATGGAAATTTGATACAAAATGAGTGTGTACTCGGTCCTAGGAGGTTTTTGGGGTCGCTGAACACGAATGTCATATAATGATTTTGCTAAATCATTCGCATAAAAATTTATGAATCCAGGCGCGTGCATAGCAGTATAACTTCTGCCGGCAGTCCCACTGACTGCCACACCTTTTTTTGTAGCATTCTCGAAATCTGCAATAATTTATTAAACTCAATTTTTTTTTTAGCTTAATTGGATTCAGTTAGTATTTAGAGCACTGACACAATTTTGAGTAAAACACATACTTAATCCTATATTGAAGGCATATACAAAATTTTGTTTAGATTGAATATTCATAATAATAAATCAGTCAGTTATTTCCATGCATACCTACATACATTGATATAAAATTGTCAGATATTTAATCACAATCAACTTTCCAAAAATTCTATGTGTCATAACAAAATAAATATTTGAAGAACATCGATACAAATCGGTCGATTTTATTTACATCTTTAATAAATCTAATGTATTGACTAATTGATAGATTCTCATAAATTATTTTGATGTTAAATGAAATAAAAAATCATACGTTTATGTAACAATCCGACTTTTA